>VWZL01001612.1:84398-332327 GCA_013396915.1 Stercorarius parasiticus
GAGCGCTGTGGCTTCGGGAGGAAGGGAAGGGCTCAGGGCTCTGGCACATATCTGACATGTTCTAGGAAATTCAACTGTTGGGAAGGGGGAAAAGAAAAGAAAGATTTCCCGTTTTTGCTGCTTTTTAGAGTGTGTCTGGTCAGCCTGGGAATTTTTCTCAGATGGTGAAGTGCGCAGGCCTTGAGATGGGAGGCCCAGGGGCAGCGAGTATTTAATCAGGTTGTCTGAGTATCTGTGGCTGATGAGACCCTGATGGATGGACAATTCAGCTGAAAATGGCTGTAAACAGTCTTGAGATCTGCACAGCCTCCAGCCGCTCCCTTTGGGCTGNTTAATTCTGTTACTGTTTTCCACTTCACTTGTGTGTTGGGACAGAGTTACCCAAGACAAACGCTTACCTCCACTATTCGGTCCTGATCTTTCCCTTGTTTCCCACGTGCAGTGCTATGTTACATGTTATTCTATTGCAGATGTAATCGGGGATAATAATTTATGGTGAGGGAACACAGAAAATGGTACTTACGTAAGACCATAAATAAAACATTACAGCGGGGAGCTCGGTGGGGACTGCAGTGTGTGTGTGTGTATATATATAANGGAACTGCTGGAGAGGGGACAGCAGAGGTTACGAAGATGATCAAGGGACTGGAGCATGATGGATGAGAAAAGGCTGAGAGCCCTGAGGCTGTTCAGCCTGGAGAAGAGCAGACTGAGAGGGGATCTCATCAATGCTCAGCAATAGCCAAAGGGCATGTGGAAGAGGATGGGGCCAGACTCTTCTCAGTGGTGCCCAGTGACAGGACAAGGGGCAATGGGCACAAACTTGAACATGGGAAGTTCCATCTCAACATGAGGAGGAACTTCTTTCCTGTGAGGGTGGCAGAGCCCTGGCACAGGCTGCCCAGAGAGGTGGTGGAGTCTCCCTCTCTGGAGACATTCCAAACCCGCCTGGACGCATTCCTGTGCGACCTGCTGTGGGTGACCCTGTTCTGGCAGGGGGTTGGACTGGATGATCTCCAGAGGTCCCTTCCAACCCCTGTCAGTCTGTGATTCTGTGAAAATGCTCCAAGATGGTCTTATAATTTAACCACCCCCCCGCCAATGCGGTGTGGAGCGGTATTAGGGAAACAGTACGTTAGCGTTGCTACCACGCAGTGTACAAGCGCAGTTCAGAAGCAGGGTGGAAAGCGATGTCCCAGCTCAGGGTCCTACTCAACACCCTCTGCAGGATGTGCTCTGGCACCTGCCTGACAGCGTGGTTATGTCCCTGTCACCTCCGCTGGCAACTGCTGCTGACGGGGAGCGGGAGCAAGGGGGGAGCCCGGCGCTTCACTCTCCGAGCAGTCACTCCTCACTGTTACGCTCTGGCAGACTTGCCGAAGACAAGTCTCGTGAAGCACAGACAAACTCATCAAGGACATTTCAGGGCTCCTAAAATCCAGCTGCAGGAGTTGGTGCGGTGCGTGCAGTGAGCTGTGCCCCATGGCTGCGCCTGAGCCGGTGCCAGTCTCAGCGCAGCTGCTTCAGGGAGCTCTTTGGGCTGCTGTTGCTCAGTGTTAGAGGTGCGGCTGCATTTGTAAACCCCCTGAAAATAAAAAATCCAACGTGACTGTGCAGAGGAGGGAAGGGGGCGAGGGTTTTGTTAACAGCTGCTCAGTGGTGGGCAGGAGCCTCCACTCCCACGCTGAAGATGCTGCTGCTGGAGGAGGGGGGATGGGACATGCAGCAAGAGGGCAACTGTTGGCGACAAAGACCTGAGATGCCGGATGTGAACACAGTGAACTTCGGGCCTGCTGATGTCAATGTGCTGTGACTGACAGAATTTTTTGAGTGAGAAGTTGATTTCATGGTAATCTTAAAGGAAAGCTTTGATCCAGCCTGTCCAGCTTTCCACCTGGACAGGCTGGAGAGTTGGGCGGAGAGGAACCTTGTGAAATTCAACAAGGGCAAGTGTAGGGTGCTGCACCTGGGGNCCTGGGGAGGCCGCATCTGGAGTGATGGGTCCAGTTCTGGGCTCCCCGGTTCAAGAAGGACAGGGAACTGCTGGAGAGGGGCCAGCAAAGGGCTACCAAGATGATGAGGGGGCTGGAACATCTCTCTTTATGAAGAAAGGCTGAGGGATTTGGGTCTCTTCAGTCTGGAGAAAAGACGACTGAGGGGGGATCTTATCAATGCTTATAAATACTTCAAGGGTGGGTGTCAGGAGGATGGGGCCAGGCTCTTCTCAGTGGTGCCCGGTAACAGGACAAGGGGCAACGGGCACAAACTTGAACATGGGAAATTCCATCTCAACATGAGGAGGAACTTCTTTCCTGTGAGGGTGGCAGAGCCCTGGCACAGGCTGCCCAGAGAGGTGGTGGAGTCTCTGTCTCTGGAGATATTCCAAACCCAGCTGGATGCGTTCCTGTGTGACCTGCTGTGGGTGACCCTGCTCTGGCAGGGGGTTGGACTGGGTGATCTCCAGAGGTCCCTTCCATTCTGTGATTCTGTGATTTATTTTTTTTTATTTGTTTTTTTTTTTTTAAAGTATAGAACAAGCGTTGTGTTAAATTATGACCCACTTTATTCCTTTTTAGGCTACAAATCTGCTAATGGCGTTGTGGCGCCTGTGCAGAATGCCCTCTGCCTGCAGCTGGCATTGGGGTGAGGGATGCTGCCTTGCAAATAGTTCCAAGCCATGGAATTCTGCTGGTGGAGCTGGGCTGCCAGGAGCCGCACCAGCCGTTCCGGCCCCTTCTTCCCCCAGCAAAGCCAGCAGGGTTGTACGAGGGTGACCTGGGACGGGTGTGATGAAGGAAAAGGCTCTTTTTGGGGCTAAGCTGATCTAGGAGTTGTTGAGTGCAAGTACACGGGGAGGGAAATCCTTCTTGGTCCTTACTCGGTGCTGCATTGTGGCTGTACGGCAAAATTAGGGGGCTAAAGTAGCCCGTTGTGGCAAGAGGGATCAGCTCTGTTCTCCCCTTGGTGAGCTGAAGAGCCGATGCTTCACCAACGGAAACGAGAGAGGGAGAAATATCCATTGTGAGGATTGTGCTTCTCCTTGAATTGATAAATGCCGAGTTAAAACAGTGACAGAATGCTTTCTGTTTTGCCATGCTTGTATTTACTACAAATTTGTTCTTGTTTTTAAAGGTGCTGTGTATGTGTTTTTGGTTTATTTTTCTCCTGTGCCTGTCTTCTCTGTTTCTTTAAAATCTGTCGTCTTTCCTCATTTCATTATTTGTTGACCTCTCGCCCTGCTCTCTGACAAATGCCAGGATTTGCTGTGTGTGAGAGCGTGGCTTCAGTAAGCGTTACTTCCATCATTTCATGGTTTTCAGCTGTTTGTAAGTGTTTCCTTTGTCTAACACTTGGTGGATTATTTTTTTGTTTGTTTGTTTCTTCCATTTGATTTCATCACATATTTTTTTAGACAGAAGATTTTATCATGGTCGCTTGTCAAGACTTCAAAGCAAGACTCTGGGGAGACCTTAGAGCAGCTTTCCAGTATCAGAAGGGGGCTACAGGAAAGCTGGAGAGGGACTTTTTACAAGGGTGTGGAGTGATAGGACAAGGGGGAGCGGTTTTTAAACTGAAAGAGGGGAGATTTAGGTGAGATCTCAGGCAGAAGTTGTTTGCTGTGAGGGTGGTGAGCCCCTGTCCCAGGTTGCCCAGAGAAGCTGTGGCTGCCCCATCCCTGGAGGTGTTGAAGGCCAGGTTGGACGGGGCTTGGAGCAGCCTGGGCTGGTGGGAGGTGTCCCTGCCCAGGGCAGGGGGTGGCACTGGGTGGGCTTTAAGGTCCCTTCCAACACAAACCAGTCTGTGATTCTGTGATCCCTCCAGCTTGGGTCCATATGATGTTGACCGGTTTTAAACAGTAACTGCAGAAGAGCAGAGGCAGTAGCTTCAGTTTGCATTAATGTTGGTTTGTTGGTATTTTTTAATCTTTATATGAGGCTCGTTCACAGGCCTGGGTGCACCAGTGTGCTTGGAGCAGGCCGGGGTTGGCCGCAGGAGGCAGAGCGCTGCTGTTGCTCGCTGTGCTGTGGCAGAAACTCAGGCTGATGCCTTCTGCCGTTAGCAGGTGCATTTACAAGAGAAATGTGTGTTAAACCTCACTCCCTTTCGCTGGGAGATCACACGGTGACCCCTGGAGCGAGCCCATGTCCCCTGCCGTGGCTGCAGTCCGGAAGCTCCAGCCCTTTTCCACCCGGAGAAGCAAATCCTGCGCCGCCGGAAGCTGCTTTTCCGCCAGCTCCAATGCCCTGAGCGAAGGACAGGAGGGCTCGTCCCCTGCCCGGATCCCCCCAGATCTCATCTCGGGGCTGGGGATATGGCGAAAGGTCCTGCTCCCTGCGGAGGGAAGCAGGCTGCCATCGCACACAGCCTGTCCTGCCCTTGCCGCCTCCTTGCCCTTCCTCAAGGGCTGCAGGAATGAGCTGACATTGTCCCTCTTCTGTCCCCAACCCAGGTTTGGTGTCTTTTTGCGCATACCAGGGTTTGAGGCTGCTCTGGACAGACGGAGGGAGGGATTGGCCTGTGTATGTAATTTTTTGATTATTTTTTTTCATGCCTTTTTCTCCTGGTGTGTAAACTCATGGTAAATTCTTGCCTTGTCATTCGTGTCCTCCAGGGTGGTGTGACCGTGTGTCCCGAGAACGGGGTGGCAACCCGGGCTCCTTTGCCTTCATAACTTGCATGCCTGCGGGCTGTTTTGAAATAGTCCTGGGTTCACTTTAATAAAACATGTCCTCGGTGGCCTATTTCCATCGTCTCCAGGTGAAGCTGCGTTCAGTACGAAGCGAGCCAGCCCCTGGCAGCTGTCACCAAGGGATGGGTGGCACCATGCCATGTGCAGCCATCACGCGGGGGGGTGAATCTGGGCTCCATCAGTGGCTGTTCGCCCTGTGACTGGCACCTTGCTCAGACACACTTCAGAGGGTCTGCTCTCGCAGGCGTTCCAGTTTCCAGGTTGGGCCTGGTGCTGCTGGTCTGGTGTGTGGAGCCACCGGGTTGTGGTAGAGGTGGGATGGCCTTGGGCTGCTGCAGCAGAAGCTGTCTGCCTTTCCCATCGGGAACAGGGAAGCTCCAGCCTGGCCACACTTGAGCCCTCTGCCTGGCTTGTGGTGTGGGTCACTTTCTGTAGCTTTATCACCCTTGCTGCTTTTGGGGGAAGAACTGTCCTTCAGCAAAAGCGAAGAGAAGATGTAAGGTCCAGAGCAGACTCTGGTGATGGGTTGGGATGCAGCAGTGGCCAATGCATATCCCATTCCCATGTGCTTGGCCCAGCACTCGGAAACTCCAGGGGAGTGAGACAAAAGCCTCCACGGTTTTTCCAGTCTGCAGTGTTCCTCTTGGCCAAACCTTGGCTGCCACCAGCCCTCCACCCTTCTAGGCATGGGGCCGGGACCGTGCAGGCAGGATGCTTTCTGCCTTCAAAGAAGCTTTCGGGAGCCGTTGAGCTCTGATTGGGAATAGCCTGGTGGGACGTCGGTGTATCCCTGTCTCGCACTGCCCCGGAGCACCTTTGGCGGCCCAAGGCTTCAGCTAGGCAGCCGAAGTACCACCAGACCAGCGATGCCTGGGGTAAGCAACGCCGTTTCTTCTGGCACAGCTTCTTCAGGTGGCTTTAGCCATGGTTTGGGTGTGGGGAAAGCACGGCTGGAGCAGCTGGTGCTCGAGATTTAGCTTAAGTATGTGATCTGCTTTATTCCTTTAGCCAGCCTCACTTTCCAGTTAGCAACTGCAAACCACTGGTGTGGGGAGTCGCTCTGTTAGCAGTTCAACCAGGTGCTCAGCTCCTGCCTTCCCTCTCCCATTCAGCAAGCAGCCACATGTGTCACTCAGTCACTGCCGTGCCTGGCTGCATGTGAGCTGTGCAACCGCGCAGGTGGGATGGGAAAAGCTCAGGTCTTTGCTGGCCTTGGTGAGCTGTCCTCACCGTGATCCCGCTGCTGGGCTTGGCTTCGGAGGGTGGGTGTAGTCAAGCAGCCGGAGAGTCCCGGATTGTCCCTGAGGGTGAGTCTCTCCTTGGCTCTTCCCAAGTGTGCAGTGTGTATTCCCTGCGATCTTAAAAATCCCTGTTCCTGCGTGGGTGGCAGAAGTGGGAAGGATGATCTGTGTTATTACTTCGCTGCTGCGCTTGCTAATAATAGCTTGATTTGTCATTTTGGGAACTATTATAACTGGAGATGGGATGAAAGTCAGCGCGAATGGTCCCTTGCTGACCGCCAGGGATGGATTGCTAATTCTAATGTTCTGCCTTGGTTGAATTTTAACTTGCTTGTTGTATGTCTAGGTCTGCAGGGTAGTTGTCTGTGACCTACAGCAGCTTGTTCGTGAACCTGGAGCCGTGTAAGGTTGGGACCAGCATTTCGCTGAGCACAGACTATCTTGAACGTGGGGATGCTACAGACGAGCTGCGTGCTCGTTTAGAGTGACAAAGACGAGAGGGAGCCTATGTCCGTAGTGAGAAACAGAGCAAATGGCTGATAACTGCTGCTGAAGGCAGCGAGGAGCCCGTCGACAGGCTGCTGGGCTGCAGGGGGACCCCTCACCCCCGCCGGTCGTGGCACTTGTCCAATAAAGAGCAAGCTGGCTCTGGAGTGAGCAGGGACATCTGCTCAGGTCCTGATTTATGACCCTCGGTACCACCCAATACAGCCCCTGCTGGGATTCCCCAGAGCTGCAGCGCATGATGGCTGGGTCACAGTGGGGAAGGGTGGCAGAAGAGGCAGAACCACTCCGGGGTGGGGGAGCAGGCAGCTGGTGTGGCTGTGCTGCCTCCTGCCCTCGCTGCCGGGTATGCAGTACCACCTGCATCAAATGCCCAGGCAGCCCTGCGCAGGCTCAGCGGCGGAGTACGGCTCCCCCAGCACAGCTGGAGATGCTGAAATCTCACATCTAGAGACACCGAGGCTTTTCTGCTCTACAGTCGCATCACCGGGGGCTTCCCGGAGCAGTCAGATGGTGCGGTTTCCTGGTGGGGATGCCGATACGTGGAGCTGTGCGTGCTGGAGACCCTCCGCAGCGAAGGAGGACGATGTCCTGCAGCCGGGTCCTCGCACACCCCGGCTCTCGCTGCCCCTTGCGCCTTGAACTCTCCCTAGGTGCTGAAAACAGATGCTTGTTACCTAAATTTTTAAGCTAAGCAAGTTTCACCTGTAGGTAGTTTTGAGTAGTGTGACAGGGATTTTTCGCGTGGTTGGGAGCACTAAGGGGGAACATTTCCAGCTTAAGTAATGGGTTCAGTGTTATTTTTAGGCATTTAAAATGCCCAAGTGCTTTTTTTTTTTTTAACTGGCATGGGAAAAGGCTGGTGGAGAAAAATCAATTTTGAACTCTGAAAGTAATAACAATTCTTGCTAATTAGAAATGAGTCATTAGATGAAAGCTGATCCCTTCAGAAAGGCTGAAGACATCCATTTGGTGGCTGGGCCGGGGCAGCACTGTGGGTGTTTTACACTGAGGAGTGAATGGCTGGAAGGAAACCCTTCTGGCATGTGGTTTGTGTGTAACGAAGCAAATCAGCTGCTGCTCCCCATCCACAGGATGTAGAATTGGATTTGAGCCTAAGGTGGGGTACAAATGGCCCCTTGCCACCTGTGCAGGACAGGGCAAGTCCCTCCATGGTTCCTCCTGTGGCTAAATCAATGTGTGTTTTTTCAGGTTGGATGCGATGTTTTTTTTTGTTATTCAGAGGTTGGTAAATTGGTGGGACTCACAGCTGGGTAGGGCCAATGGCATTGGTGTACCTGGAGAGCCGTGGATGGCATCCCATTCCCGCGGGATGTCTGATGTCTCTTGGGACAAGGTGAAGGGAATATCTGAGTGTGCTGTAGTCATTTAGGACCCTGCGGAGCGTTTCATCCGGCACTGCCAAATGGTTTGTCACCGCTCAGCTTGGCCCCAAGGGGAAAGAAGCTCCACAGAGAGGATGTTTACTTGTGCCTGGCTTTCCTAAACACCCTGCGGAGGGCTCTGCTGGTACTTTATTCCCGAGCATCATGTTGCTCTCCATTGCTGTAGCTCAGGGATGCTGGAATTCATAGAATCACAGACTGGTTTGTGTTGGAAGGGACCTTAAAGCCCACTCAGTGCCACCCCCTGCTCTGGGCAGGGACACCTCCCACCAGACCAGGTTGCTCCAAGCCCCGTCCAGCCTGGCCATCAGCACCTCCAGGGATGGGGCAGCCACAGCTTCTCTGGGCCAGGGGCTCACCACCTTCAGTGTAAAACATTTCTTCCTTATATCAAGTCTAAATCTACCCACTTTTAGTTTAAACCATTACCCCTTGTCCTGTTGCAATTCCCATTCACCAGCGGGTTGGTGATGGTTTGCTCCATGCTGGGAGCAGGCGATGCAGCAGGAGCAGGTTGCCCTCTCCTGGCATGATCTTCCACAAGCCCTGGCTCCCCGTGGCGCTCGGCGGGGTTTGCCATGAGGCTCCCCAGCTCTTGCCGTAGAGATGTCCCTGTGGAGAGCCCAGCGTCGAAGGCGATGAAAGTATTTACTTGCTTATACTTGCCTTTCCAACTGGCCTTTCAAGGATGACTTAGAAGAGAGGGGTTTAGCAGCCAGACCCTGCCCCAGCGTTCTCCAGTGGGGTGGGAGAGTCTGCTCTGCTGATGGGGCTGGTGAGGTGGAGATGCTGCTCCTCTCACCAGCGTTTCAGCTCTTTCCCCGGGCGTGCTTCAGGCTGCTCACAGCGTGTGGAGCCCCGGGGGGACCCCAAAACATCCACCACACCGAGATGCTGGGGTGGACCCAGCTCATCCCAGCAGCCTGTGCTGGCATCTGGCGGTGCTTTGTGCTCCTGCAGCGCCTCCTCCCCTCCCTGTGCTGAAACCGTCTCTGGCGCCGGCAGACCCTCCTTTGGGTTGAGTTCCTGCTGAGTTTAGGAGTCGTTAAGTTAAAATTGTCATGCTAGGAAGTGAAGATCAGCTTCAGGAGAATTTAATGCCACTTCTGTTCTGCTCAGCTTTTTATCTTATGTCAAAGAAAACTCTCTTGCGTAGTAACTCGGAGCTGCCTCCGTTGCTCTGTGGCAGAGAGGTGGATGCATGGAGGGGTGCCTGGTGGCCCCGCCGGGCTGAGCACGTCGCATCCCACCCCTTGGGAAGGGTCCAGGGCCCCCCTGGTTGGGAAGTGATGGGGGGTGGCAGGAATTGGTGCTTTAGCCGAGGTGGTCAGGGGGTGATCCTGCCGGTGGGATGGCTCAGAAATGCCAGGGGCTCTGGAGCCCGAGGAGTAGCCCTGTGCAGTGCTGGGAGGTGTTGGCAGAGCAGCATGCGGGGTGTGCGGGTGGCAGCAGGGCCTGAGGATGGGGCAGGCGATGGGGCAGCCATGAGGCCGGGTGAGTCACCTGGGAGCTTCGTGGGACCCTCAGCCCTTTGCGGGTGGTTTCAGCCCGGCAGGGAGGACAGAGCTGCATGGGAGCACTCTTGGGGGGCACCTCTGGAGGACAGCCAGTCCCAGGAAATGTTTTATTTGCAATTAAAAATCCCAGCAGCTTCGAGGCTGAGAGCCCTGGGGCTGTTCAGCTGCAGAAGAGCAGACTGAGAGGGGATCTCATCAATGCTCAGCAATAGCCAAAGGGCAGGTGTCAGGAGGATGGGGCTAGACTCTTCTCAGTGGTGCCCAGTGAGAGGACAAGGGGCAACAGGCACAAACTGGAACATGGGAAGTTCCATCTCAACATGAGTAAAAACTTCTTTCCTGTGAGGGTGGCAGAGCCCCGGCACAGGCTGCCCAGAGAGGTGGTGGAGTCTCCCTCTCTGGAGACATTCCAAACCCGCCTGGATGCGTTCCTGTGCGACCTGCTGTGAGTGACCCTGTTCTGGCAGGGGGTTGGACTGGGTGATCTCCAGAGGTCCCTTCCAACCCCTGTCAGTCTGTGATTCTGTGATTTGCATACCTCTGATTGCAAGTCATTTCTCTGCATGGCTGCTGTCCGTAACTCTCCTTCCCTGCCTCTTTGCTGGACGCAGCCGGCAGTGTGGTACCGGGCATCCTCCGGTGGCGAGGGGCTCTGTGCTCTGCAGGGCTTTGTGACATTTGTGACAACCCAAAACGTCCCACCCAGGGGTGCACTGTCTCTTTACCACCGGAGGATGGCAGGAGGTGGCAGCTGGCACTGGGGCCACATCCTCACTGGCCTCGGTGATGGCTGACCACAAAGGACACAGCAGCAAGGCAAAAACTCTGCGTGGCTTCTTCCATTTAAAATATAAACTTCCGAAGCGAGCGTGGTGGTGGCATGTCAGCTCAGGCTGTGACTCCACATGGGTCGTGGGCGGAGTGATTAACTTCACTTGTAAGGGAGAAGTCGTGAAATATTTATTAACATAAAACAGTGATTTCACAAAGTTAGTAGTGAATGGGACAGTGTTTTACGAGATTGGATGGCAAGGTACACATGGTTATTTACTACACAGAGGCCAGGGTCAGACAAGCTGTCAGGGAGACCTTTCCGTTGAGTCTCGAGGCTCAGAAAGGACCCTGAGCTTTCTAAACTCCTCAGAGAGGAGTCTGGGTGCGGCTGGATCCAATCCCAGTCCCAGACTTGGTCAACGCTTTATGTCTAAAGGATTATATATGCGCAATCAATACTTTTTATATCACTTAGCTAAGATTTCAAAGTTTAGCATGCTATCAGTCACTTGCCGAGGATCTGTCGCAGCAAGGAATCTCTCGGCCTCGAGGAATAGAACCTTAAGTGGGTGTTCCCGCTCACAGGGAGATGCTGGCGTGCAGCCGCTGCTGTTCAGGAGAGCTCAAAGGGCTCCTGGGCTGTCCACTATTTATAGAATAAGAGGAATGACCTATAGTCCTATTTCCATGGGAACAAAATGTCTAGGTCTCCCCACTCCAGACAGTGTTTTGGCTGTGTTGCCAGCCGTCCCCCAAAGTCCAGGTGCAACTCATCACAGCTCCCACTGGTGGTTATGGCTTGAGCAGGAGCTGGGGAGGAAAGGGGGAGAGCACACCGCTGCAGCGTGCCGTGGGGAGGGAATAGCCGCAGCGCTGAGCCGAGCCAGGAGTATCCACTGCTGGGGAGAGCCATGACTCTCATTTTGGCTGGGGAAGGGAGCTCCATGTGTCTTTGCATGGCCCGATTTCATGAGTCGAGACGGGGTGTGGGCCATGGGAGGAGGTCACCTATATCTCTCTGATAAAGTTCACCAAACGGAACAGTGTGAGAATTAATTGCCTTTATTCTGGGGACCTCTAAAGGTATCTGGCTTATGAGCAGTACTAAAGCGAGCAGCTGGTATGGCTTCCTTAGCTTTTCTTTTCGAGTTTCTTGCAAATGCCTCCCAACTTGCTGCTTTTTTTCCGACATGGTCTTTAAAAGGTCTGAGAGAGCCTTCAGGAGCACCAGGGCAGAGTCAGGCTTAGAGAAACCAACCCCTGCCTGGGCTGCCAAGGAGGTGCCTTGCACAGACCCTGTCACCGGGAAGGGTTTCTTTGGCGTGCGGGTGGTTCCTCTGCTAAACACCACCGTCCCTGCTGGCTTCTTACGAGGGTTTGCGTCCTCTATAACTTCCTGGTTAAAGGTTAGTATTTTGGGATTGGTGCTGGAGAGACTCCCAAGGGCATGGCAGACTGCCACGTGAGGGGTTTCCCCAGTCACTGGACTACAGCTATCGTGAATATTCCAAGACCATTCAGTGCAGTTTCGGGTGGAGCAAGAAAGAAATATGAAATTAAACGACAAGGGATTTTATGGAAGGAGGTTGTCGGGGTTTCAAGAGGGCAGCAGCACTAATAGCGCTTACAAAAAGCACTTTGCAGTTGTGATCATAGAGGTTTGATGATGCCGCAGACATCTTCTTGTAGCAGTGGAAGTAGATGCTCCCAATGTATGTAGGATTTTCAGGAGCACGTTGGCAATGGATGGGATGTGTGTTCCTGAAGCTTGTCATCTGGACCCCTCCTTGGCTTTTCCGCCACATCTGTGTTGATTTGAGTTTTTTCTCAAGCAGTTTTATAATTGCACAGAGCAAGGGTGTGGACAGACTCGATGGAGAAGGGGTTGGAGGGAGGTGAGCAGTGCGGTGAGGTCCCTCGGCCATGGCCAGGACCCAACGGGGACGCTGAGCCGCTGTTTTCTGGCACTTCTGGCTACCTGTGGAGCCCTTGCAATCCCAAACAGGGGCAGCCCGATCCCTGGTGGAGCAGTGCAGCCTCAGTGGTGTGGCGCTGGATCCACGTCTTCTATGCTGCTGGTCTTCGAAAGAGAGGAAGAACATCCTTTGGGTGTGAAGCAAACCCTATGTCTGACCTTCTGCGTATAGGTAAGGTGACGGATCCGGTGATGTGTGAGTGTTTTCCTCACTGAAGGGGACGTCGGAGGGAAAGGAGGTGGCAACCTGTGGCGCCTGACATCCCTGCGTGTCCCTGTTCCCCTCTCTGGGGAAGGGAGCTCTGCCTGACCTGCCCGGGGGTCCCCGGGAGTACCCTCCCAGTGGCTCACCAGCCTCTCCCGTAGGACCCCTCTCCTGGGATGAGCGTGAAGCGATTTCAGGGCTGGACCCAGCCCCAGCCTTCCTGGGGGGCAGAGCTGGAGGCATGTCCTGTGCTCTGGGACATGTGCTGAGACACAAAACTAGTGCAGGGTGCAGGGGGACTTCTCCAAAGATGAATGCGGCGCTGAAGCCTGCTTTTTTCCGTGTAAAATGACTTCTCGTGGTACTGTAATAATGCTAGAGTGGTGGGGATGCTGTTCATGGAGATGAATAACCGGTGGTTTTTGACCTCAGTTATTAGATTTGTGGCTTCAACTAAAAATTCAGCTTTAAGCAGTCTTGACAATTTTAAACTAATCTCTCAGGGAGAAGCTCTCCCTCTGGCAGTAACCCATTCACCAGAAACTTAAATATTCATTTACAGCTAAAGCTGGACAAGTTGTTAAGGGAAAACAAGGAGGAATGAAAGCACGACAGGGTGATAAAAACACAATTTATGATTCTCCCCTGAATGTACTGATAGGAGCTTGAATTGCTGACAGAGCTTTATCGAGGGAAGCAGTAGGTGTTATATTTAGCAGCACGGGAGCACAGCGGTGACTTGGCGCACTGGGCATCAGTAATCACTCAGCTTCCAACAGGAGCGAGGACGGAAAGGCTATGCAGAGAGCCCTTTGACACAAGCAGCAGCAGCGAGGCGGAGGAAAGAAGGACCTGATGGCGTAAGATGCTGACACTGGCTTTGGAGAGGATGGAAGGGATATAAAAGCTGTGGAGACTTTCTAAATAGGCTTCTTGGTGCTGCAGGAGGAGTTTTCCAAGCCATGAGGGTAGGTTTATCATCCTCCTTTGCGAAGAGCGCTGGAGGTTGGTTATTCTCTTGGGCACATCTGGTCGTGCTGCAGCCAGTCTTTGCCGGTCAGGGAGCACAGCCATCAGGCAGTCCTTCCTTTTTCCCGGAAGTGGTGCAGGTTGTATTTCATCTCTGTCAGATACCAGCAGGATTTTCCCCCTGGAGGAGTACAGCTGATTCCCATGGAGGGAGAGATGGAGCAGGCAATCCTGCTAGTCAGGGGCTAGCAGGGCACCCAGTTATCCGGGTGCTACATGGGGAGGATTGGAAGAGGTCTCCTGCCTAAATTGAATTCTTGCAGACCACAGGGAACGGTAGACTCCGTGGAGAGCAGCTGGATATTTTATCTCTCTATATCTACGTGTGAGTGGCTCCGAAGCTGGATGGTATTGCGTGTGACTCCCGTGACCCTGCAGAACCAGGGGGTTTTGTTTTCAGGGGTGCTGTTTCTGCCTGAGCTGGTCCCAGCGAAGCCACCTCTCTTCTCCTTCTCCCTTCTCTAGCTCGTTCATTTTAAGCCAGCTCAGCAAGTGGCCGCTTCCTTCCCTGCCTGCGCTGCGTGAACTTGGGGAACCTTGACCCAGAGAAGCGTTTTCCTGTTCCGTTTCACTGCTTAGCATCTTGTCAGTAAGCAGCGCAAACAAACAATGCTGGAGGATTAATGTCGTGCTTTAAAAAAGGAAGGGTTAAAAAATAAGAGTCAAGTTGTCCCCCTGCTCTGCCTCTGCTCTCCAACACTCGCTGCAGGACGGATGCGCTCCTGGATGAAGTGACTTTCTGACTTCTCCCGCAAGAGCGAGGTGGCCCAGCACATCCAGATGGTCTGGCAGGACACGGCTGAGCCTGGCGGTCCCTTGGGACTGTCTGCAGGTGTTTCCTCGCCAATGTCTCAGGGAGTTTTGGGGGAAGATGGGGCAGGACTCCAGGTCCCGGCCCATGTGGAGGGCTTACAGGCAAGGCTATGTGCTGTGGGGTTGTGGGAAGCGTTGTTTAAGCCAAGAGGCTCATGGCTTCCAGGGGGGCTGTTGTCACTCCTCGTTTTTGTGGCAGTGCTGGATTAAACAGGGTCTGCCCCAGCTGGGAGCCCTCGTGCTGCCATCCCAGCACAGCCAGGCGTGACGGTGTGGTGTGATGATGGGAGCTGCTTGTGGCACCCGTACCTGCCTCTGGGGCAGCACCAGCCTGTCTCCCGTTCAGGCCCCTTGGTGCAAAGTCCTTGCTGGAAATGGGCTGGATAAAAGCGCCATTGGGGTGTTTAATTTCCATAGTTTGGTGACTCCCAGTCCCATCTGCTCTACCTGCTCCTTGTTGTGCCTGTACTAGTGCAGTGCTCCTGGGATAACCCTTGTACTGTGGTGGTGACGCTGGTGACCACTCAGAAACAGGCTCAGCTGCCCCCTAAGACTTTTATCTTGCTTCCAGGGAGGCTTTGGGTGCTCCTGATCTGGGCCAGCATCTTGGCTCATACTTTATGGTCACTAGAGAGAAATAGGCATTGCCAGAGGTGATGGAAGGAGCCTCCTTCCATCCTTGGGATGGTCCTTGGCTTTTCCAGCTGTAAAGGGACCATGTGTGGCTGGTTCATGGTTAAACATCTCGCTTTCTGCTGCCTGAAGCAGGGCTGGTAGGTCCCATCCTTAGTCCATTCTCAGTGGGTCTGGCTGGGCTCTGTGCAGGCTGTATGGGGCCTGTGGTCGGGAGGAACATCACCCTGGCCAGACCTGTCCAAACTCCCGGCTGCTAATCGGTCGCTGTTTCTTAGTTGTGCCCAGTAGCAGTTAAATATCGATAGCTAAGACTGAGTTTAACCAGTAGTTTGTATTTTGTTGGAGTCACAGGTAAAGTCAATTTTGTTTCCTAGAGCTGAGTGGTAAAATTCCTGTTGTGGTACAGTGTCTGCTTCTGATGGACACGGGGGCGAGAAGATGGAGAACTGAGGTCTCCACTTGAGTAGAGGCATGGTGGAATGTGGCAGCAGAGCCAGAAAGGGCCTCCTGATGGTTTCTCACAGGCCGTTGAGAAACCTGCAGAATAAGTATCAAGGAAGTGATTAAAATCATAGAATCACAGAATGTGTTGGGTCGGAAGGGACCTCTAAAGGCCATCTAGTCCAACCCCTCTGCAGTGAGCAGGGACATCTTCAACTAGATCAGGTTGCTCAGAGCCTCATCAAGCCTGGCCTTGAATGTCCCCAGGGATGGGGCCTCCACCACCTCTCTGGGTAACCTGTGCCAGTGCCTCACCACCCTCGTCGTAAAGAACTTCTTCCTAATGTCTGATCTAAACCTGCCCTGCTCTAGTTTAAAACCATTGCCCCTCGTCCTGTTGCTACATGCCCTTGCAAACAGAAAGAAAATTAAAAGAAATTAATCAAACTGCAAGAGGGAAATATGGATGCTACTTTCTTGTTTCACCTCATGTTGAGAAAGTCCTTTTCATTTTGGAAAAGGTCTTTTTCTTTTTTTTTCTTTTTTTCCCCCACTACTACAAATTCAGGTCCCCTCAAAGGTCTTGGGTTGGAAATGTAGTGGAAGAACAGCATCAGCCACGAAGTTATCCATCAGAAGTGCTCAGAGGAGACCAGAGATGGCAGTACCTGTGGCTGAGAAGGTTTTCCAGCCAGTCTTGGCCACTGACCAGAGTTGGTGCTGGTGTTCATGGTGCCACTTTTATCCAGTGTATTTATATGCGTCAGCTTCCCCTGCGTGTGGTTTGTGTCAGTGTAAAGATGCTAATTTCGGTATGTCTTATTGCCTCTACTCCTTTCTAAATCTCCAAAGGGAAGGGGAATTATCAGGACCGAATCCTTGGGCACAAGGTGAATGGCAGCGTTTGCATGAAGGACTTTATCTGAGGTCACGGCCAGCGCTGTGCAAAATCCGCCTATGGACGGGCTTTTACCTAGTGTGGACCAGAGGCTGCCACATTGTCCACCCTGGGCCACTGTTTGCATGTCTTTTAGGACGTGGGGATGTTACGCTCTTTAGGGCACGTCAGAGAGCGGTTATTTAAATCAGTTCATTTAATGTGTTTTTTTCCTGCTGCCTAATGGCATGCAAGCCATTGCCAATGTTCCAGTGCTGGTTTTAACATGCGTATAGAGAATCATAGAATGGTCTAGGCTGGAAGGGACCTTTCAGATCATTGAGTCCAACCATCAACCCAACACCGCCAAACCCACCACTAACCTGTGTCCCTGAGCACCACGTCTGCCCATCTTTTAAAAACCCCTAGGGATGGTGACTCCACCACTTCCCTGGGCAGCCATGTCCAATGTTTGATAAACCTTTCAGTGAAGAAATTTTTCCTAATATCCATCCTAAACCTTCCCTGGTGCAACTTGAGGCTGTTTCCTCTTGTCCTATGGCCTGTTCCTTGGGAGAAGAGACCGACCCCCCCCTGGCTATACCCTCCTTCCAGGGAGTTGTAGAGAGCGAGAAGGTCTCCCCTCAGACTCCTTTTCTCCAGGCTGAACACCCCCAGCTCCCTCAGCCGCTTCTCACCAGACTTGTGCTCCAGAGCCCTCACCAGCTCCGTTGCCCTTCTCTGGACACGCTTCAGCACCTCTGGGCAACCTGGGCCAGGGGCTCACCACCCTCACAGCAAAGAATTTCTTCCTAATTACATCCTAACCTTATCTGATCCCCTCCCTGGGTGATGTTTTAGCATGATTTGGGTGGAGAGACAGGTGTTGTAGTCACGGAAGTTTAGCATGTTCTTCTTTTTGCTCCTTATCATACTTAGGGGTGTCAACTTTAATATTCACTTCGCAGATAATTAAGCGAAAGGTCTCCATGACCTTCAAGATTCTGTGCTGAAGCCATTTATGAGCTTATTCCTTTGCTTGTGTGACTTTGAGACAAAACAGGGCTCTCCTGCTGTCCCAGGGCTCCCTCCTTCCCTGTTTTTCACAGTCCCCCCTGGGGTTGGAGATCAGTGGTTATCAGCGTCGTTAACCTCTTACTTACCTGCCATGTGCCGTGCATGTGCTGCTTCTGACAGTCGTGATGAGTCTTGAGGCAGCACCTCCTGTTCTCATTTTGCAGCGCAATGGACTTCATGGTGGCTGTGAGACAGTCTGTCTGTCCTCGCTCCTCCCGGTGCTCGGTGGAGCAGCTTCGCCGGGGGCAGGAGGGTGCGTAAAACCCAGGTGCTGGGGACCCGTTTTCTGGAGCTGCAGTGGGTTTGACTCTGCTTTTGCTTTTCCCGGTCCTCACCTTCTCTTTGGCATGGTTTCCCCCTGCACTCCTCACGCCCAGAGCCGTGCAGTGCCTGCAGACCTGCCTGGCCCTTGCAGAGGTGTATGGCTATTTGGGTTTGAGAAACCCACAATTTATTGTCGTTTAGACAGTTGTTCTCTCACCTGATGATCCCTCCCCACCTGGGAAGGGGAATCCGAGAAAACAAGGAAACTCAAGGGTTGAAATATAAACAGATTTAACAGAATAAGACTAGATAATTAACATTAATAACACTAAAGAACCACTATCGATCCCAATCCCAATATAAAATAGATGAGGACTATACCCAGCCCATTCCATCAGCAGAAGCCGTGCACTCCCCGCAGGGACAGGCAATGTGGGACCCTGCAAGAGAGAGAGAGAGAGAACTCCTCAATAAGCTTTCTAATTTCTATTGAATGTGATGTTCCTGGTATGAAATAACCCTGTTGGCAGCTTGGGTGGAGTGTGGAGTGCCTGGGTCTCGCTCCTCCTCGTCCCTGCACCTGGCGAGCTCCAAAACACTGAGACCTTGAAACCCGCACCCCAGAGCTGGCTGTAATAAATATTTTCACCAATTCAGACATGAGAGTCTTCTAACAGTGCAAATTTCCCAAGCATTAGAAGAGAAATTAGTCCCGTGTTGCTCCAACCAGGACAACCGGGTCATTTGATAATGAAGCCAGGTTGCCGAAGGCTGAGAGCCATCGTCTTTAACCCTGGCCTTGGCTGGGAGTTGCCCCAGGTTCTCGACTGCTCGCGTGGTCCCCGGGATGCCGATGTCCTGGCTGCGCAGGAGTCTGTCCTGCCGTTTCCAGCACAGGGACCTGGGGGACGTTGCCCTGCAGCTGGTGGGAACCAGCGCAACGGGGGAGTGATGGTGGCGGTGCTCAGCTCAGTGTCCTTCGTGGTGTGAGTATGTTCATTTTGATTTCCACTCTCACACGAGCCGGGAATCAGGTCAGTGGAAATCTTTGGGGAAAAAAAAAAAGGATTCTACCTGAAGTGGCCCCAAAACGGAAGAGTCGGAGGGCTGATTCTCAGTGAAAATGTGCTTTCCAGGTTTTTTGGCTGCTCTGGCTTCGAAGAGCCGGTTGGAACAACTGGGGAGCTGCCGGCTGCAGAATTCCCCTGCTCGGCCTCGTCCCTTAGTCTTCATTTTTTCCAAGCATTGGTTCGTACTCCATTTTAGTATTCCTGAGGCTTGACGATGCACTGCTTTGGTAAATAATTGCAAATGAGGTAAAAAGAGCATTGCGTTGCTACGTCATTAAAAAATTACGGGACACGTGTAGGTCTGTATTGAGCAGGGGGCAGATTTCTGAAAAAAAAAAGTCAATGACAGGGGTTTTAGTCTGTGTTTATCTGGCTGGTAGCAAGGCGTGTTTTCCTGATACTGAGATTTAAGAGCACAGAGCAATAAATGTTTGATCAAACCTTCAGAGTTCTATTGAACCAGAATTTTCTTGGTTTCACTATTATGCGTGGGCCAAGTTGTTTAAAAGCAAAACTCTGCTTTGAATACAAATTGTGAATTTATTTTGATTTGTTTGTTTCTCAGTGAGTGGGTGGTAGTTTGATGCTGCAGTGAAAGGTGGGGGTGACTGCTGTGTTCCCGGAGTGTCTTGCTTCTTGATGTCAAATTTAAAATTACTATGGAAAAAAAACATTCTGACATATTCCTAAAAACTAGTAACTAATCTTGTGTGCCGTTGCTGGGTGCTGATGCGTGTGGGGCAGCGCAGCCACATGTCATCCAAAATTCTGTAGATTTTGGAAAGTGTATTGTATCAAGCCAAAATCACAGAACCACAGAAACGTAGGGTTGGAAGGGCCCTCTGGAGATCACCCAGTCCAACCCCCTGCCAGAGCAGGGTCACCCACAGCAGGTCACACAGGAACGCGTCCAGGCGGGTTTGGAATGTCTCCAGAGACGGAGACTCCACCACCTCTCTGGGCAGCCTGTGCCGGGGCTCTGCCACCCTCACAGGAAAGAAGTTCCTCCTCATGTTGAGATGGAATTTCCCATGTTCAAGTTTGTGCCCATTGCCCCTTGTCCTGTTACCGGGCACCACTGAGAAGAGCCTGGCCCCATCCTCCTGACACCCGCCCTTTAAGTATTTATAAGCATTGATAAGATCCACCCTCAGTTGTCTTTTCTCCAGACTGAAGAGACCCAAGTCCCTCAGCCTTTCTTCATAAAGAGAGATGTTCCAGCCCCCTCATCATCTTGGTAGCCCTTTGCTGGCCCCTCTCCAGCAGTTCCCTGTCCTTCTTGAACCGGGGANAGGTTTCTCTCCGCCCAGCTCTCCAGCCTGTCCAGGTCTCTCTGGATGGCGGCACGGCCTTCTGCTGTGTCAGCCACCCCCCCCCCAGCTTTGTGTCATCAGCAGACTTGCTGAGGGTGCGCTCTGTCCCTTCATCCAGGTCATTGATGAATGTATTGAACAGGACTGGGCCCAGTACTGACCCCTGGGGAACACCACTTGTTCAACCAGACAAATTTTTGTTAGGTTTTCCCAACGTGAAGGAGAAATGCCAATGCCAGAGCTGAAACTTGGTGGCCTTTTGTTATCATTTCTGTGGATTTTTGGGTAGCCGTTCGTTGCATGGTGAGCCCCTCCATTGCTCGCTCTCTGTGTGAGTAGTTCCTGTGTCCCTTGAGAGGAGCAACGCAAAGAGCAGAATCCAGCCAAACAAACAGAAATACAGGCAAGTTGTGTATAAAATGTGCTTTTTTAACAGTTTATGGTGCCTAATGAAGGATGCTGGGACCTATAGTGCTGAAGAGCTGCCTCGGCTGAGCTGTCTCTGAGCAGAACCCTCAGTCTGTTAATGACAGACCCGCGTGTGTGTTAGCTCTTTCAGCTATTTAATCTAGAAAAAGATTATTTTGATTATTCCATTTATTTCCATCTTGAGGGTGAATTGCATATTCTTCATTAATCTAAGCTTTTCGTCGCATGCCAGACCCACTGTGGGATTCAGCGTAAACAAGGTGGAGCCCGTGGGTGCTTCCTCTCACTCCAGTAGCGCTTTTGGAGTGGAACGAAATAAACAGAGGCAGGAGCAAAATGTAAAGAAAAAGCCAATTGTTGGGCAAAGCTGTTGGGGATCTGTGTCTCTGGAGGCAACCTCTTCTGCGTGACCTTGGACAAGTTACACTGTTTTGCTCCTGGGTGTCCCTGGTTTGAGATTTGCAGCCTTGGGGGGGGTGAGATGGGGGTTAAACTGCTCTGGACTCACATGCGTGGTTTTCCTGGGGATATCCAGAGGCTGAAATTCTGCTCAATTAGGAAAGAAAAATCCCCGCAGTAACAATGGGCTGCGATTCTGCCATTGGCGGGGCTGGCGGGTCAGATGGAGTGGTGAGCGTGTCTTGTCCCATGTGGCACTTTTTGTGGGGGGGATGAGTTTCAGCTCTGGATTCTCCAATTCTGCTCCTGAATGGATGGGCCATAGGAGACCAGGTCCGTGGGGCTGGGGGAGTTGGCTCCAGGGAGGCATCTGCCAGGCAGGGACAGGCCAGGTCCCAGCTGAAATGGGTGGCAGAGGTGAGGTACTGGTTGCGATTAAGTACTTTTAAGAATAAACTTCTAGCAAAATTAGTTCCTTGCAGAGAGAAGAGGAATGAGAAAGTCTAAAAGCCAGAGACGCGAAGATGCTGTTATGTTTTACTTTTTTTTACTTTTTTACCCCTGAAGTAATCCTTCCTTTGCACACAACAAGAGAGAAGGTGATACCTGGTTGGTAGGATTAAAACGCCAACTGTGTTTTCCTTTTCAAAGTTCTGGGAGTTTTCTTGCTGCGTCAGCACGGTGTGAACAGCTTTTCCTCCGAGGGAGGGGAGGAACGGAAGAGGTTTGGAAGTTGGTGAGTGGTCGGATGTCATAGAATGGTCGAGGTTGGAAGGGACCTTTCAGATCATCATGTCCAACCATCAGCCCAACACTGCCCAACCCACCACTAATGCATGTCTCTAATCAAGATGATGAAATTTAGTAAGGCCAGGTGTGAAGTACTGTGGGGGAAAAAAAAAAATATTGTTTTTGGCTCTTTAAAGGCAGGTATTATATTTGAGACACATTATACTTCCCACTTGCGTAGCTGAATATGTGCGTTTTTTTTTTAGGCATCATATTTTAAAAAGACAGAAGGCATTTTGGAGAGTTGCGAGCAACACCCAGTAACCTAGGAAGCATGAAATAATCAAATTTTATTTCAAACCAAAAAAAAAGGGAGCGGGTGACGGAGATCTGGCAGGTGTTCCCAAGGGGCCGAAGGGTTTTGCACAGAAGGAAGGTGGCTGGTTCTCCCTGGTGGCTGCAGGGGGCAGAGACAATCCCTGCAGCTCGGAGCAGGGAAATATCGTGGGTTGAGAATAACTCTCCGCTTCCAGAACGCGCCAGTCCTCAGGCACCAGCACCTGGGAGCAGCGTTTTTAAGAGGGTTTGAGGGGTGGGTGTCAGGGGTGCCCTGGGCACCCTGGGTGTTGCCTGGGTGGTTTTCACCATCCCTGCCAGCCCTGCTGTAAATATTACAGACGCCTCATGCCTTTACCTGCCCAAAAGGCTTTTCTTGGTAGGTTTTGCCGTTCCCTTGTAGTTGTATTAAACTTTACCTATTTGTTCTGTTTCTTTAGGGCCTGGCTCTATCCGTGTGGCTGTTTTTTTGGTTGGTTTTTTTTGCTTTGTTTTGGAATATTTGGGCATTTATGAAAAGGGTATTTCATTGCAGTATTATATTATAAAGTATATTAATATAGTTATTATAATTAGTATGTTATACTTAGTATATTGTACGGTATTTCAATGCAGGCAGAAGTCCCCAGAATTATTTTAAGGCGGTTTTGTCATGCTGCCTCCCATGAGGTTTGAAGCGAGGACTTGGCGCTTGGCGTGGAGCCTGGCTTTGTGCGGCGGCTGTCGTTCCCGAAACGCGGATCTGCCCTGATGGACTCAGGAAAAGGCCACCAAAAATGGGCTAGGTTTGGGCTATTCTGTTAGAAACTTTTAAAACCCGAACAGCTGATAGATTCAAAGTTTCTGTTTTCTCTAAGCCCGTTTTGTGCCTCCCATGTGCCGGGGCAGGGCAGGCAGCTGGAGGCAGGGGGAGGAGGAGGAGGAGGAGGAGGAGGCATCTCCGGAGCGTGGAGAGGGGAGGGGAAGAAATGAGGATATGGAGCCTGCGGAGAGCGTCCTGGGGGAACCACTGCCTTCGGTCGGAGCCTTACGGCTGTGATCTCCCGCTGCACATCCCCCCTGTGCGAAGCTGAGCCCCTCCTGACCACTGGATGAGGAAGAGGTGCTGCAGGAAACGCAGTATGTAGTTCTATAAACACGTAATAGAATGTGTATTATGTGTGTATATTATACTATGTATAGTCTAATTAATTATAATAATAACTATTACACTATGTATAGTATAGTATAATAGCATACATAATAAATAAAAGCAGAAGGTGGGCTGAGTTCAGCACAGGTACCGAAATTTTGGTGCTTCCCGAGCACTGGGTTTTGTTGCTTGTGTTGTTGCACCCCTTTCGGGGTGTGTCATAGGCACAAAAGTGTTTGTGAGAGACCTGGAAGTTGCTTAGACACTTCAACTAACGAAGAAGTCCCTGAAGCCGTGAATGCCCTGGTGAGTGAGTGCTCCTTCAGAGCTTGCAGAGGTGCAGCGCGTCCCTGCCTGGGACAGCTCTTCTTCCCTCCCACCGCACATGCTGCTGCTTTCTGCTGCTAAACCAGGGAGGAGTTATTGCCCCTGCTGCAAATAAAGCATTTCGCATCGATTTCCAATGGCTGAGCTGGAGTTGGAGTTGGTTTAGTACCACTAGTGCTTTTAGAGCTCTGGATTTTTAAAATTCATCTAGTGTTTTTATTGGTTGATTTTGGAGATGGATGTGGCACAGCGATAAAGATGCTGGAAAATCAAGGACTAGGGATGCTTTAAAGATTAGTTGAATAGTAATGATGAGGAAAGGAAATGTCGCGCTAAAGTGGACGGCCCTTGGGCTTCTGGTGGGTACGTCTGTTAGTGCTCACACTCGGGGACGGGAAAACAGAAAATACTTGAAGCGCCTACACTTCATTTTAGAATTTCACCAAACTTGGACAGAGAAGTCAGACTAAACCCAAACTACACTCATCATCCTAACCGTCCTGCTTAGTTTGCTTCTGCACGAAGTATTTGGAAGGGAGAAGTTGCAAGGGAAGGGTGTATTTTTAAAATCTGATACATTTTTCTGGAAAGAGAGTGGTTTGATGGTGCTGGTAGAGCCGGAGATCCAGGGGGCGGCACGTGTCCGTGGGGGTGCTGTCTGTGCCATGGGGAGAGCCATTTTCTCCTCCTGGCTCCCCTCATTCAGCATTGTTATCCTGGCCTGTTCCTGGCCCTCCTCGGGAGCCCTGGGTGACCCTCCCTGTCCCTCCACTCACTCACCTATGGATTTTCTGTTTTTACATCTTGCTGGATTTACAGCAAGAAGTAATGTCGCGATTTGAGTATTTCTCATAGAAAGCGAGCAAGAAGAAATCTCACCTTGATGTAGAGTAACACGGCAGGGAGTGCTTCCCGGGTGCCTTTTGCTCATCCTGGGACCAAGGTAATTCTTGTTTTTGAGAGGACTGAATGAAATTCAGGGATAATTCTGCAATCTGTTTTTAAATAGGGAACTTTAGGACTAACTCTCCAAGCGTTTAGATGAGTAACTGCAGGTGTGACTTAAGTACTGACAGGAGGAGGTTCATGGCAGCTGGCGGAAGAGATGCAGAGCTGGTTATAATGGTTTGTGAACGTTAGAGCGATCGAGAGGATTTTTGCTTTGCTTTCCGTGATCCTTCCTGGCAGTTAATGCAATAGGAGTAAAGCTAAGTGGTGTTCACGCCACCGCTAGAAGAAGGAAGTTGCTTAGAAGAGCAAAGCAAAGAGTATGTTGGTGGAAAAAGCTTTTCCCTACTGATTTAGACAGCCATCCAGTGCATTTTCCTGTGGTAAACTGGGGGGAGATCACCGAGTTACAGGCCGTGGGTTTGTCTGGTGAGTGGGGAGACCTCCCCAGGGACGATGCAGGGAGCTGAAGTTGATGATCCTTATGGGTCCCTTCTAACTTGAGGTACCCTACGATGCTATATTTGACTGGGACCCCATATCAACGTGTTCCTACCAGGCAGGTTGGTAGCTCAGCCCTGCTTCTCCTGCTTGATTGAGCTTCCATCACCTTCACTCCCGGCCGGAGCAAACTTCTGCGAGGCTCAGGTGGTTGTCTCCATGGCTTGCTCCTCTTGCTGTCCTACCTTCCAAACCCAAGTGGAGGGTTTTTGCAGGTCACCGTTTAACTCTTTCCTGCTGCCAGTCCTCAGCAGGCTGTGGGATGGGCTTGAAGCCTGGGGGGCAAAGCTGGCCCTAAGGAGGAAAAATCATACAGTCATAGAATGGTTTGCGTTGGAAGGAACCTTAAAGACCATCCCATTCCACCCCCTGCCCTGGGCAGGGACACCTCCCACCAGACCAGGTTGCTCCAAGCCCCGTCCAACCTGGCCTTGAACACCTCCAGGGATGGGGCAGCCACAGCTTCTCTGGGCAACCTGGGACAGGGGCTCACCACCCTCACAGCAAACAATTTCTGCCTCACATCTCGTCTAAATCTCCCCTCTTCCAGTTTAAAACCCTTCCCCCTTGTCTCATGGCTCCCCTCCCTGATCCAGAGTGCCTCCCCAGCTTTCCTGGAGCCCCTTTAGGGACTGGGAGGGGCTCCAAGGTCTCCCCGGAGCCTTCTCTTCTCCAGGCTGAACCCCCCCAACTCTCTCAGCCTGTCCTCACAGCAGAGGGGCTCCAGCCCTCCCAGCATCTCCGGGGCCTCCTCTGGCCCCGCTCCAACAGCTCCGTGTCCTTCTGCTGTTGGTGTCCCAGCGCTGGAGGCAGCACTGCAGGGGGGTCTCCCCCGAGTGGAGCAGAGGGGCAGAATGCCCCCTCTCACCCTGCTGCGCACGCTGCTGGGGATGCAGCCCAGGCTGCGGGGGCTTTCTGGGCTGCCAGCCCAAAAGGTGTTGGTTGTGTTGGTCTGGGGTCACCTACAGGGGCCAGGATTGGAACCTGCTCCTGAAGGGATTGTAAATGGTCTGGTTTTCAGGGAAACAGAGTGATTGTAGGAGATCAAAGCCCTGTGGATCATAGGCATGCACACGAGCTTTGGGTATTTGGATGCGAAAGATGAGTATATATCTATATATGTGTGTGTGTGTGTCTGTCTCTCTCGGTGTGTGTATATACATACACTGATATATAGATGTATATACATATTGGCTCTGATCTTGGTGTCAAAACACAGATCCTGGCTCCATCTGGTTCTTGGATGCAATAACAGAAATGGAAGTGCTCGTTTGGAGCTAAATCCTATCAAGGCCTTCCCCTCCAATTAGAAATTGCTATTCTTGCGGTAGTTCTGGGTTTTCCCCCTTGAAAAACTGCTGCTTCTTGCCCAAAGCATGAGTGTATCCGCAAACAAGTTAATGAAATTTTTTTGCATGCATGTACGTTGCCAGAAGTAGTTTTCCCTGCCTCACATGTGTAGTGTGGTGATAGCTTGATTTTCTGGAATTTGTCCTTTTTCCACCCAAAATGCTTACAAAGTTCCTGCCTCTTTTTAAAAAATACGTATACACAGAGAGTGGTTTAAAAGATGGAATATAAACCTTTCCTTCATTGCTATAAATGCCTTGCAATCCAGCTAAAGTGGGAGAAAACAATCAAGTATAAACTATTAGTATTTGTAAATAGTTGACAGCGGTCTGGTCTCCGGTTCCCTGAGCCGTGGTTGTGTGTTTGTGCATCCACATCGCGCAGGAGTGTTTGGCTGCAGCTCCTCATCTTACATTGAATTGTGATTTAGGCCGCATTTTTCCGCTGGACTTGCTCGTTCCGCCAAGACGGGTAAAATATTAAAGGCTGGGAAAATCCAATCGTCCCACAGCAGAGGGGCGAGGAAATGCACATCAGGAGGGGATGCGGCCATGGAACCTCCGGGCTTTTTTGTTTCAGGGGGATGCGGAACGCAGCTGCGTGAGTAAAATGTATAATGAAGTTTCTGGTAAAAATAAAGAATTTCTGATACATATTTTAAGCAAGTGTCCTAAAAATAACCTCCAGCAGCATTTAAAGGGACAAGCTTCCAAATATCATCCTCCCTCCTCGCCAGAACAGCATCCCTTTGGTTTTCGGAGTGACTGTGTGACAGCTGGTTCAGCATCACTCCGGAGACAGACCTGGCGAAGCCTCCCCTCGGCGGTGCCCGCTTTTGTCATTTTTTCCTCCGTTTTCAGGCAGGCTGGTGCCTGTTCCTGGCAGAGATGGAGTTAAGGGCTGCTCCGAGGTGCATGCTGGTAAGAGAGTGGTTTGGTGGTTGCTGGGCTGGGTGCCGTAGTGCTCTGCTGACAGCATGTGGGGAGAATTTATTATGTGAAACGTGGAACTGTAAGTGCAGCGACGCGGCCGCCTGGCTGACTGCTGAATAAGGACATTTTCTTTTTTTTTTTCTTTCTTTCTTTCTTTTTATTTTTCTTTTTTTTTTTTTTTTTTCCATCCTATAGCTGACAGCCATGTGCGGTGTAGCCTCGGCGAGAGCGATCCCGCTGTGGGGATGAAGGGTAGGGGCTGCTGGGAGACGGGATCCCTCCGTTCCTTCTGCAACGCCGGCTGTCTCAATAAATTTCACAAGGGTTAGTGGCCTTCCCGGCGTCCTCGCGCCGTTGCCGCCGCTGCACCGCCCCGGCCCCGTGTGTGCCGCCTCCGCACCCATGCGCTGCTTCCCCTGCGGGCAGCCACAGAGGGGCTGCTCTAGTGAGGGGCTTCCCGGGGGGGGGGAAAGTCGACACACACTCCCCCCCCNCCCCCCCCCCCCCCCCCCCCCCCGGGAGACAGAGAAATACCCAAAAAAGACTCCGTCGGGGGTGTTTGCGGGGCAGCAGGGCAGCTTGCCTCTCGGGCATCACGTGCTCTGGCCTTGCTCGACTGGGTTTGAGACCCATGCAGTGTGTGGCGCTTGCTCTTTCTGCTTTATCAGGTGTTTAAAAAAAAAATGCAGGCAGTCACCCACAGTTTGGATTTACTAAGTTCTGCTGCTGAGAAGGTTAAATTTTATGATAGTTTGTTCTTCTTGTGTGCTTTTAACATCAAAATGAAAAATCGGTTTGTTTGTAATGGGTAAATTAGTGCCTGCTACAGTCTGTTCGGACCTGTTACTTGCTTTCAGTAAATTAGATATATTTTTTTTAGTTATAAGCCAAATTACTTTGTAATTAAGATGAAATGAGAGTGTTTCTGTGTTTTTACTGTAATCCACCCTGCCCATGCTTTGCTTGGATGTATTGCGAGATGCTCTCCAGGATGGCTGAGTGGCGCGGAACTCTAATTTTGCTATAATCCCATCTGTCATCGCTTATTCCAGGCGTTATTGCAGGTTATTCCAGGCGTTTCCCATTCCAGTCCCAGGAGAGCTCGGTGCTGGGCACGCAGGAGCTCTGTCCCTTACCGGGCAAGGGATGCTCAGCCTGAATCCATGCTGGTTTGGGGCAGAAATCCCTGTTTTGTGAGCAATACTGAGCAATTTTGGTGTGTTTTTTCTGGGCGGCATCCTGCGGCGAGGCAGAACAGCTCTGCGAGGGGGGGTCCCACCTCCCAGTTCGGACGACTTGCTTCATTGGTGGAGGGGCCAAGCGCAACCAGGCTTCCTACAGGAAAGGAAAGGGTTGATGGAGAGAAATGAGGATTTCTAGGATGCTCAGAACCTTCTGTCCAGACCCGCCGAGGGCTCCTCTCGTCCTGGGCACTGACAACGCGTTGCTTATTGTGCTTTATTTATATTGCTTCATTTATATTGCTGCGGTGCCCAGAGGGTCCATTCGTGGCTGGGAGCTGGTGGCACTGGGTGATGCACACCTGGACTTGGTGGTCACATTATTGTTGCTCCTTTGATGTAGTTTGGGATAATTAATAGGTTTAAGGAAGGAAAAGGGGGACAAATCCTACTGGTGAGGGGTCTGGAGACCAAGCCGTATGAGGAGAGGCTGAGGGAACTGGGCATGTTTAGTTTGGAGAAGAGGATGCTGAGGGGAGACCTCATTGCCCTCTACAACTACCTGAAAGGAGGTTGCAGAGAGGTGGGTGTTGGCCTCTTCTCCCAGGTGAATAATGACAGGACCAGAGGAAATGGTCTGAAGTTGCGGCAGGGGAGGTTTAGATTAGATATTAGGAAGAATTCCTTTACTGGAAGAGTGGTCAGGCACTGGAACAGCCTGCCAAGGGAGGTGGTTGAGTCACCATCCCTAGAGGTATTTAAGAAACATGTAGATTTGGCACTTCAGGGCATGCTCTAGTGGCAGAGATTGTTGGGGTTTTTTTTGTGTGTGTATGGTTGAACTCAATGATCTCGAAGGTCCTTTCCAACCATGAAGATTCTATGATTCTGTAAAATTCATTAGGAATCAAGTCACTATCTCCTCCTACAATAATTCATTAGGAATCGAGTCACTCTCTCCTGCGTTGGGGTTCATCTCACCTCACTCTGGGTGAGAACACGTTATAGCCAGTTTAAAAGCTGGAGCTGATCTCCTGATCCAGGGTTGTCTTTGCCGTCAGTAGAGAGCCGGGCACCTCCGCCAGCTGTTTGCTTCTTCCCAAAATAGGTTGTCTCCAACCCTAAGGGAAGCCTGGGGGGAGACCTGCTCAGGTTTGGACTTTCCATTTCTGGCTGTCAAAGGTAGGTGAGATGAGACATCCCATCTTTGGGTACAAATGTCTAAATTCACCGCTTCCACACTCTGGTCCCATTTTATTTTCCTTGGTGTGTGGTGGGAAGGTGCCTCTGCAGAGCTGTGCCTGAGCATCAGCCTCGGCTCGAGCCATCCCCGTGCCGTCCACGAGGACGCACGTCTCCATCCCGCTCTCAAGCATCACTTCACAATAAGTTATTTTATCTAAATGTGATTTCCTTCCCCCAGAAAAAGACAGGGAAAGGAGACATGCAAATAGGTCAAATCAAAATTCAAGCAATTGAGGATTTACAGCAAGCTTCGGATGACAAAAAAAAAAGCTTTTTTTTTTTTTTATCAAATCCAGCTTGTCCTCTTTCCTTTGGTTTTCTTCTTGAGCCGTTTTTCTGGCTGGGTGAGGTAAGGACACGCGTGTGACAGGAGGGCTGCACGCGCCTGACCAGCAGTTTATGTAAGCAGTGCAGAATAAAATGCCCCAAACCAGAATTATTCTCACAAAAAGCTGAAACCAGCCTGATTCCTATGGCGTGAAAATTGAGGGGAAGGTGGTGAGTGGTGAGCGCAGGAGAAATGGCAAGCGGGGCTTCCCGGGGACCGTGGTACCCACCAGGCACGAGCCCAGGGAGGTGCCTTCCGAGGGTCGGGGGCCAGATTATTTCTGGTTTGGGGCTGGGAAGGCGTGAGGTGCCCTTGGGGCTTTGCAACAGGGAGTGATAGAGAGCACAAACCACCTTTTCCCCCGCAATTTAGCAACTTTCAAATTGAAATATTCTCGGGGTTTTCCGTAGTCCTGCCCATGCTGTCCCTCGTAGTCTTGCCATTGAAGCGTCCATCCCTGGTTCTGCCTGGTCCCAGCAAAATGACTGCGGCTGCTGGCAGCCACCGCGGACATGGGCACTTCTGTCCTGGGCACGGATTCATCATGGGACTGCACGTGTAGAACCTAACCCGCATTATATTCTGTGTGCAAAATATAGATGTGGTTTTAAAACGTTTCAGATGTCCTTCATTAGACATTCCTATGAATTTAGAGGGGAGATTTAGATGAGATGTGAGGAAGCAATTCTTTGCTGTGAGGATGGTGAGCCCCTGGCTCAGGTTGCCCAGAGAAGCTGTGGCTGCCCCATCCCTGGAGGTGTTGAAGGCCAGGTTGGACGGGGCTTGGAGCAACCTGGTCTGGTGGGAGGTGTCCCTGCCCAGGGCAGGGGTGGGCACTGGATGGTCTTCAAGGTCCCTTCCAACCCAAACCATTCCATGATTCTAGGAATGAAGATGAACCTGATCTCCATAGCCCTGGGCAGAGTGAGAGAGAGACTCATGGCAGGGGCTGGAGGCAACAGGCCTTGGAGTGAACACCCCAAATCACAGCCTGATTTTTTCCTCCATTCTAGTAAATATTGGGTTTATCAGGCTCCTTTTAACACATTTCCGGCAACTCCTGATGGAGGGGCTCCCAGCAGCTCTGTGATTGATGGTGCTTCTCACTGGCAGGATGAGGTGGGGGTTGTTTTCCTGGCTGGGCTGGTGTTTTTCTCCCCCAAAATCATCTTTCCCCTTTTCTGGTAGGAAAATGATGCTTTTGGGGAAGCTTTGCATTGACATGTATGAAGCTTTCCCCGAGTGGCCGGGGACACGTCTGTCTGCCACATGTGGAGCATATTTAGCAAACCCAGAGGGGTTCTTGGCCCTGGGATGTGACAAGCAAATATTTTAACAACAAACTGAGCCCTAAAGCTGGGAAAATGTTGGCTTTTAAAATCAATTTATTGTAAAAAATGTGATGTGCAAACTGCGGTAAAAGTCTCTCTGGTAAACACGTTCCCCATTGGAAACACTGAAGTGAAAATACTTCCCAAGGAGGCTTGGCTTTTCATTTAGAAATCCTCCTGCTGTGATAGTTGTTTTCTACAAAAAAAATTTGCCCTTAAATCCACTTATCTCACCAAAAAGGAGCCGTTTGAGGTGTGTTGAAAATACTGATGACTTTTAATGAGCAGCCCAGGGAAAAGCTGGCCCCAGCTTTTTGCTTGGCAGGGGATTCCTCGCAAACAGAAGCGCTCAGCCTGGGGGGCTTCAGGCCACTTTGAACCGTTCCTTTGGTGCTGGTGAGATAAAACCAGCGCAGACCTTGTGATTAGACAACGACAAAAAGAGGTGAAAATGGAATTAAGGAGATGTTTTGTGCTCTTCTGTATTTGTGTGTTAAAGGCCTCATCCATTCGCTTAGAGCTGATGGGATCCTGTCTGTTGGGTTCATTGGCAACGGCCAAATTAAGGCAGAAGGAGCGGGGTGTTGAAATCTTTCTCTGAAGAGTGAAGAGTTTTATTCTGCATTACGATAACAGGTCACAGCTGCCCGCCCTATGCTATGGGAATGCTGGCTGGCTGGAACACAAAGACCACACTTACTCTGCATTAAAAGGCCAGTAGGTAACTGACAGATAAAGATAATTAGCTTATATTTAGTTATATTTTGAGGATCTCAAAGCTCTTTCCAGCAGAAGCGGTGATGCTCCTGCTTGCAGAGAAAATTTACATCAGAAATATCCCTGGCCAGGTCCACTCGGTGTGTTCGGTGCTGGGGCCTGAGTTTCCTACGTGTCCCCTGCTCAGCAAATGTCATTAAGATTTGATGATTCCGTGGGTGATTGTAATCTAATGAAAGGCAAATCCTGGCACCTGGCAGCACCTGGGACTCCCTGGCCTGGCTCGTGGGTGACGAGCACCCGCACCAAGGTGCGCAAGTGTGAGAATAGTTTCTACCCGGGCCATAAAAGAGATGAGGAAGTCCATTTCTATAGCTACACACATAGCAGTGTGCACCACAAGTGGTGTTCCCCAGGGGTCAGTACTGGGCCCGGTCCTGTTCAATACATTCATCAATGACCTGGATGAAGGGACAGAGCGCACCCTCAGCAAGTTTGCTGATGACACAAAGCTGGGGGGGGGGTGGCTGACACAGCAGAAGGCCGTGCCGCCATCCAGAGACACTTGGACAGGCTGGAGAGTTGGGCGGAGAGAAACCTTGTGAAATTCAACAAGGGCACAAGGGCAAGTGTAGGGTGCTGCACCTGGGGAGGAATAACCCCCTGCATCAGGACAGGTTGGGACTGACCTGCTGGAGAGCAGCTCGGTGGAAAGAGACCTGGGAGTCCTGGGGGACAACAGGATGCCCATGAGCCAGCAATGGGCCCTTGTGGCCAAGAAGGCCAATGGCATCCTGGGAGGCATCAAGAAGAGCGTAGCCAGGTGGAGGGAACTGGAACATCTCTCTTGTGAAGAAAGGCTGAGGGATTTGGGTCTCTTCAGTCTGGAGAAAAGACAACTGAGGGGGGATCTTATCAATACTTATAAATACTTCAAGGGTGGGTGTCAGGAGGATGGGGCCAGGCTCTTCTCAGTGGTGCCCGGTAACAGGACAAGGGGCAACGGGCACAAACTTGAACATGGGAAATTCCATCTCAACATGAGGAGGAACTTCTTTCCTGTGAGGGTGGCAGAGCCCTGGCACAGGCTGCCCAGAGAGGTGGTGGAGTCTCCGTCTCTGGAGACATTCCAAACCTGCCTGGACGCATTCCTGTGTGACCTGCTGTGGGTGACCCTGCTCTGGCAAGGGGTTGGACTGGGTGATCTCCAGAGGTCCCTTCCAACCCTATGATTTTGTGATTCTGTGATTTCATGGCCCAGCTAGAACCCATTTAAATAAGTGTTTGAAGTTGCTGTGCAGATCAGGCCTGCTGCTGAGTGGCTGTTGGATGGCGTCTGGAGGAGCGACAGGGCATACGTGGGGGCTCGTGCGTTGGCCATGGACAGTGCTGCAGCCAGCTTCTGGCGCAGAAGCACGCCCTCAGCCTTTTTCCTGATTTATGTAGAAATCTCGCAGTGAGGCTCTCCCCTGAGTTTGGACACCTCCTTCCTTGGCATGGCCATCCACGGGCAGAGGAAGCCCAAAATAGAAAGTAACACCTAATACCCGTCCTGAGAAACCCACAGGCACGTCCTGTACTGTTTCTCCTGTGTGATGGAGTTCCTCTGGAAAGCAAGTCAGGTTAGAAAGGCATCTCGCCGAGAGGTAAAAGCACGGGGAGATGTTCAATCCACTGGCTCCTTGGTGGCTTTGTTCCTGGGTGGCTGCTGTCAGAGTTAGAAGATGTCTGTGGCTCGCACTGGGGTTGCGCCTGGCTGGAGCTGGAGGTCGTTTGGGCTGGAGATGGCTTGAGGTGGAGATGGTTTGTTGTGACTCTAGCAGTTGAACAGCCGTCTGTGGCTGCTGTTTCCCCACTGTGAAAGAGCTTAAAATCTGTAATCAGGGCTGTTGGATTCATAATTTTTAAAATGAAGGCTGAATGTTCGGCATCTCCTGGATGTCTCACATAGGGTGTATTTACAGGGTGCCCTACCTGGGTTCCTTTGCTCTAGGTGGTTCTACCAGCCGCAGCGGTGAAATAGCGACATGGGTGTGTTTAGAGATGCTTCATGTTGTGGAAATCTCTTATTTTAACCAGCGCGAGCTGAAGGGAGGAACGGCTGGGACGCTTGCTTGCAGAAGCGAGGAAGGAGCCACCCCTTCAGCTGCCCCCTGCGGCTGGTGGGGGTGGATGTGTGGGTACCTGCATGCTCACCGTGAGGCACCGCAGGGGTTTGGCAGCCTCTGCAGCCCCATGGGGCTGGTGAGGGCTTGCTTGTAGGGCAGCGAGCATCCGATGGGATGTGGCACTGCCTCCTGAGCTGGCCAAGCCGCCTCCTTTGCAGCAAGGAGCCCTCAAAGTTCAGCGAGGCAGCAGGGACCATTCATTTGCTTTCTGAATTGTGCCCCTTCTGCCCCTCTTCCCCACCATTTCTAGCAATCACGGAGGTGGGTTCCGGTCCACGTGTGGCTGGGTGGGAAGAGGACGCACCCTGAGGACGCGCAGGTGCTGGTGGAAGTGGATGCGCTGCTGGCGGTGTGGGATGGGTGCCAGGGCGGCTCAGCGCAGGGTGGGAGATGCTCTCCTCCTCCAAGCTAATTGGCAGCAATCACTAACAATGTAGGCTTATTAGCTGTGTCTTAAATACAAAGCGGAGTAATTAAGGGGAGGAAGTGGCCATCTTGACAGCCGGATGGTGTAATTAGAGACCAGAAATGCGTTTATAGAATTGTAAAGGAGATGAACTCCCAGCTCCATCCGCACGGGTCTGAAAATAGAGGCGCTATGTACAGCAGAAATTGATTTATTTTTTCCCTTTTTTACTGACGAGGCAGCACTGGCAGCCAGCACAGCACTTCAGGGGACAAGATGCTGCATCGGGGTGACTGCTCTTCTCCCTGTCTCTGCCGTTCCCTGGCCAAACCTGAGGGGGGGCTGCTGACGGGGAGGTGATTCCAGGGGTAAATTGTTGGTTTAGAGGATCTCTTTGCAGTAGATCATCCATTGGAACTGCTGTGGAGAGAGCAGAGCCGCTGCCTGTCCTGCTGTCAAAGCACATGTCTCTGCAGTCATTGCTGCTGTGCTTGTGGCTCCTGGGGGATCAAAGCGGGCTTTACCTCTGCTAATCCATCAGAAGACCAGCCTGGCTGCGAGAAGGAATGGCGCAGTGGGGTTTGGTGAGGGGTACTGGCTCATTGGAGTGGTGGCCGAAGACTAAGGAGCCTTAAAGTGCTCATTGAGGCTTCCTGATCGCCCCAGTCCTGGCATGGACTGGGTGGCGTGGCTCTAATCTGTTGTCCCTTACGGGGAAGGCTTAGGGGGTCAGTTCTTGAAAAGTCTTCCCTGTCCCAGAACAGTCATCTACAACATTTTCAGTGGTGCCCGGGGACAGGACAAGGGGCAACGGGCACAAACTTGAACGTAGGAAGTTCCATCTCAACATGAGGAAAAACTTCTTTCCTGTGATGGTGGCTGCCCAGAGAGGTGGTGGAGTCTCCGTCTCTGGAGACATTCCAAACCCGCCTGGACGCGTTCCTGTGTGACCTGCTGTGGGTGACCCTGCTCTGGCAGGGAGGTTGGACTGGGTGATCTCTGAAGATCCTTCCAACCCCTGTCAGTCTGTGATTCTGTGATCTCCAGAAGAAAAAATGAGGCCAGGTGATCCCTGAATTTGGAAAGTAAAGCACAGGCACGGTGCTGTCTGCAGGAAGGAGCTGTCGTCTTTGAGAGTACAAAGATGCCCCAAATACTCCAAGCCCTGCTGAGCTTCCCTTTGCAATTCATCTTCGCTGAGCCCCACACAGCCCGGCTGTGACGTTGCCAGATACAGACATCACTTCCATCACCTTAGGGCAGGATTTGGATGCCAAAAAGGATTCAGCTCCGTTGGCACACCACAGGAACAGTTGTGTAACGACCAGCCAGGGGAAGTGCTGTGTTCCTCCACTACTGGAACCATGGGACATGGTCACCAAAGGCTGGTGTTGTGTCCCAGTACCGTGCCTCGCCGTGTCCGTCTGTCCGGGTTGCTGTGGCTCAGGCTGCTGTGCCGACGTGCCCCGGCAGACCGGCGTCGGGGGAGGATGGTGGGCAGAGCTGCTCCTTTATTACCCCTGGGGCAGGAGGGGACTACTCAGGCTGCTGAGATGGCTGAGTGTCTTCCCTGGGGGTATCTGCATCCCACCCTGAAGCAGCCTGGAGGGGACAGCTTGCTTTGCTCTCCGCTGCTCACAATTAGTGCTGTCGTCCCTCCCCCAAAGAGGGAGTGGCTCTGGGACTGAAATCATCTAAATAAAAACAGGAAAAAGCACTGCAGCACGGAGCTGGGAAGGTCCCTCCATCATGTTCTTGTTGAACGTGTTCTGTGTTCATGCCTGTTCTTCGTAGAATCATAGAATGGTTCGGGTTGGAAGGGACCTTAAAGACCATCCAGTTCCAACCCCCCTGCCCTGGGCAGGGACACCTCCCACCAGCCCAGGCTGCTCCAAGCCCCGTCCAGCCTGGCCATCAACACCTCCAGGGATGGGACAGCCACAGCTTCTCTGGGCAACCTGGGACAGGGGCTCACCACCCTCACAGCAAACAATTTCCGCCTGAGATCTCACCTAAATCTCCCCTCTTTCAGTTTAAAACCGCTCCCCCTTGTCCTATCACTCCACGCCCTTGTAAAAAGTCCCTCTCCAGCTTTCCTGTAGCCCCCTTCTGATACTGGAAAGCTGCTCTAAGGTCTCCCCAGAGACTTGCTTTGAAGTCTTGACAAGCGACCATGATAAAATCTTCAGTGTAAAACCCTTCCCCATCATGCTATGGCTCCGTCCCTGATCCAGAGTCCTTCCCCAGCTTTCCTGGAGCCCCTTTAGGGACTGGAAGGGGCTGGAAAGTCTCCCCGGAGCCTTCTCTTCTCCAGGCTGAACCCCCCCAACTCTCTCAGCCTGTCTTCGCAGCAGAGGGGCTCCAGCCCTCCCAGCATCTCCGGGGCCTCTGGCCCCGCTCCAACAGGTCCATGTCCTTTGTGTGCTGAGGACTCCAGAGCTGGACACAGTACCCCAGGTGGGGTCTCCCCCGAGTGGAGCAGAGGGGCAGAATCTCCCCTCACCCTGATGGCCGTTCTTGTTCATGCTGCATGTAACCTCGAAAGGGATGTGGTGGGATGGGTGTTGGCAGGTGTTTCCCACGTAGGCAGCGCAGCGGGGGACTGTGGGCGCTCTCCTGCGTTGAATAACTTGGGATCGAAAAGCAGGATAGAACGGATAGAAAGGAGCAGAGCTGTGAGGACAGACCTGGCACAAGGAGGTGAAGGTGGAAAGGAGCTAGGAGTAAATACAGGCTGGAAGTAGGATTGCACCCCCCTCAGGTAATGCTGTGTGGTCTGGCACAGCCTCCCAAAGCCCCCGGGGGGGACACGGTTCCCCCTCACTGTCCTTGCAGTGGGTCATCAATGGTGACTACAGAAACACTTCTGCCCTCTTCACTGCATTGTTATTTTCTGACAGGCGCAGGGATTTGGGAAGGCTTTGGAAAAAGTTGTCCAAACTGTAGGATGTGGGGCGGGGAGAGGGGGTGGGAGGTTTTTTGTTTTGTTTTGTTTTGCTTTTTGAAGGGAGGGAGCAAAAGTTTGTCCCTCTCTGCAGACCTCCTCGCATTGCTGTGCAGTCTCCTGCCTCTTCTTATTCCTGTCCCTCTGTCTCCTCCAGTTTCTCTAATTAAATACAGAGCTTCTCCCAGGCATATTGCAGATTTCCAGGGACTTGATGAAACTTGAGTAACTTTGAGTTCATGTTGGCCCTGCTCCTCTCTCTTCTTCCACAGTCCTGCTGCATCACCCCAGCAGCTCTTGGGTCAGCCGGCTCTTGTTGACCCAAGAGATGTTGCAGCTCTACCACCACTGGGCCCGTGGCTGGACTTGGGTTGTGGGGTGGGAGAGAGGGGCAAAAAGAGACATGGGGACATGAGAGAGGCGTGTTGGGAGCTGCTGCATCTCCTGGTGTCTCCTTGTCCAAAGAGCATGGCACAATGGCCGGAGCAGCACCTAAGGAGAGGTGATCCCACCGAGCCGTGTGGGACTGTGTGGGAGCTGTAGAGGTTGAGTGGAAGCCAAAGAGTAGATGATGATGGTGATTATTCTTTTAACACCTTTTGGAGCATGAACTTGCTGTGGCTGAAGGGATCCATGGGGACGTGAAGGTGGCAGGGCCAGGCACAGAGCCCGGTATGACAATCCATCACTGGTGTGTGGCAGCAGGGCTCCTGCCACAGGGCTCGTGCTGGAGTAACTACTTAGTGCTTCAACTTTGAGCGTCTGGCAGAGGCCTGGCCATGATGGATCCATCTGTCACCGAGCGGGACTTGATGAAATTACCTTTCCATTAGGAAAGGAAATGGGTTGTTAGGGCTGTTTGTCTGCTATTGATTTCTCTTTTGCCCCCTTGTGGAGAATAGAGTCACAGAATTGTAGAATCACTGAATGTGTTGGATTGGAAGGGACCTCTAAAGGCCATCTAGTCCAACCCCCCTGCAGTGAGCAGGGACATCTTCAACTAGATCAGGTTGCTCAGAGCCTCATCAAGCCTGGCCTTGAATGCCTCCAGGGATGGGGCCTCCACCACGTCTCTGGGCAACCTGTGCCAGTGTCTCACCACCCTCAGTGCAAAGAACTTCTTCCTAATGTCTAATCTAAACCCACCCTGCTCTAGTTTAAAACCATTGCCCCTCGTCCTGTTGCTACATGTCCTTGCAAACAGCCCCTCCCCAGCTTTCCTGTAGGCCCCCTTCAGGTACTGGAAGGGGCTCCAAGGTCTCCCCGGAGCCTTCTCTTCTCCAAGCTGAACCCCCCCAACTCTCTCAGCCTGTCTTCATAGGAGAGGTGCTCCGGCCCTCGGATCATCTTCGTGGCCTCCTCTGACCCTGCTCCAACAGGTCCATGTCCTTCTTGTGCTCAGGGCTCCAGAGCTGGACACAGTACTCCAGGTGGGGTCTCACTAGAGTAGAGTAGAGGGGGAGAATCCCCTCTCTGGATCTGCTGGCCATGCTTCTTTTGATGCAGCCCAGGATGCGATTGGCCTTCTGGGCTGCGAGCACACGCTGTTGGCTCATGTCCAGCTTTTCATCCACCAGTACCCCTAAGTCCTTTTCCGCAGGGCAGTAGTGTTAGGAAAGTCTTCGCTGCCCAGCAAGTGGAAGGAAGGAGGGACAAGGAGAAGGGAGATGTGTCCCCTTAGGTGACTGTGACTGGTGCCCCTGTGCCAGCCTGCTCTCGGTGCGAGCCCCAGCAGCATCCTCCTACACGCAGGGTTTTAGCCTCTCAACAGTATTTTGCAGGAGTGGGGAAAATGGGTGCTTCCTCCTCCCCCTGCGGCTCTTGGGCATCTTGTGTGGAGCTGGTGTCAGAGCCGGACCGGCGCTGCCAGCTTCGCAGCGGGCTGGATGTAATTCTGTGCAGCCCACTAATTAATGTCTGCGACTTTGCTGCTCCTGGTGAATGAAGAAGGCTTGGATCCTGCTGATAAACTGCAGCTTTTTAATCAATGAACACGTACTCAAGTCAAATATACATTTTGTTGTGCAGGCGTTCATCCCGCCTTCCCCGGGGGAAGATTACCGGTAATTACTGAAGCCTCATTAGCAGTTGTTAGTGTGTAAAGGCGTGCATCCAGTTAACTCGGGTTTGGGTCTCTCACCGCGTGTATCTGTGTATCTGAGCCCTTCGGCCCGCAGGGGAGTCCCTGACGCGGCACCCTGCATGTGCTCGCTGCAGGTTTGCTAAATTCCTCGCTTCGAGTCTCGTGCTTTTAGGTGAAAATCTGTGTTTTACTGAAGCTTCCCTCTTGCTCTCTGTTGGAAAAATCTTCCCTACAAAGGGACCAACTGGATCTTTGTCTTTCCTTCCAGTTCAAGTCCTTAACAAGCCTGTCGGGGCCCCCCCCGATGGCAGGTGCTCAAGGGGAGGGTGGTGGAGAGATGTGCTCCAGCGTGGGAGTACCGACGGGGCAGGATTTAAACCCAAAGGGGTGTAAGACAAATGCTTTTTTGGGGCTGCTTGTGAGCTGCTTTCACCCTCCCTGTGCCCAGGGCTCCCGGTGTCCCGCCGGGCAGTGGAACAAAGGGGCAGGGAGAGCCCCAGGTCCTGCAGCATGCCCCCCTTTGCGCTGCCGTGTCCTGACCTCTGGAACTGGAGGAAGGTGGGTAACTGACACCCGCCCCGATCCTCTTACACCCGAGTAAGCTGAGCTCAGGCGGATTTAAATGCACATAAGGGCAGGGGTTAATATGAGGGTGTCACGTCCAGCTCAGCGTGGGTGGCTGTTTCTCCAGAGCCCTGGGTGAGCGGAGCTTCGGAGCCTACAGGGACGTTTCTGTGCAGAACCCCCGGGTCTGATGGGTGAGGGACGCCATGGCTGGCAGGGCTGGGAGAGGGGAGGCTGCGGCAGAGACTTCGGGATGGGCTGCCCAGCCCTGGCCTGGCAGTGCGACCTGAGCCCCTTGTCCCAGCAGAGCACTGTTTGCACTGGTGCAAACCATCCCAACCCCCCAGCGCTGATGAATTTTGCTGTCGTATGTGTGATCCCTGCAGTCTCTTTCCTGCCTCTATTTGTGTCGCTGTTGCCCCTCCCCGGGAACAAGGTCCCTTGTCATCTCGTTCTTGTTACTGAGGGTTAGCGAGGAAGGAGAGAGCTGACAGGAATGTAGGAGTGTTCTTGGTATGTCTCCCACTGGTTTCCGCGGGGATGAGGAGGACCCGGAGGCAGGTTGTGTGTTCCCTGCTGATGGGAGGCTTCCAGAGAAAAAGACACCATTGTTTAAAAAAAAGTAAAAAAAAGAAATCACAGGCCAGGTTCATCCATGGGGAACCTTTGGTCCCACTTACAACAAGGATGATGTTATCCTGTGAAGGACGAGGGCTCATGTGCCTCCCAAACGCCGCCCAGTTCCCGAGTCCCGGCGGTGCCTTTGCTAAGGGGTGTCGGGGAGAGAGGCCAAGCCATATGTGAGTTCCCTCCTCGCACTGCTGAAATCGGAGATAGACCAGCAGCTGGAAAATGTTTAAGCATCATTAAAAATGTATGTTCAGTAACGCACTTAGGAAGACATCCAAGACCTGCGATGGTTTTCAATAGCTGCGTGCCCGGGCGCCGTTGTCTGTGGGAGAAGATGCCGTCACCCCACGTCCGCGATGGCGGTCACTTCTGTGAGTTTCTGCTCTGAAGTAAACTCATTTCCTCCAAAATACCTTGACATTCCAATTTTGGGCCATTTCTGCATTTCTCCTGGCTTGGTGCAGGCTAAGCAAGCTGCTGATGCTCAGCCCCACGCCTCTCCCTGCCTGCAGCCCAGCCAGAGACACGGGGACTTCTCGTTCCCTTGCTCTTGGTGCCACCAAACTGTGGTGGCTCCTCCATTTCAGCGCAGGGGAGCGCTGCAAATTCATAATAACCACTGGATACTGAAGGATTTAGTGAGTAAATGGACAGGCACAATTAAATAACAAAATTTTTACACTTTTTCATGTGCTTTTTTCATCTGTTAGACGAGGGCAAATGATGTTTAATTATTTATGACGGCACTTCTGTCTGCGGGGCTAAATCTTCGCCGGTCTGCTTGGAGGTGGTCCTAAAGCCAAAGGTAGCGCGAGTCCTCCCTGCAGACAGATTCGTCCTGGGTTGTGTACATAGAAGCGAGAGGAAGGACGGTTGAATAAAGTACAAATTTGTCATGTTCATCGGGATGCGGATCTTGTCCTCGGAGACCGGGAATGGGTCATGGGGGTTTTTGCTTCTGTGTTGCTGATACGAATACATCTGAAGATATTAAAAGCCTCTGCAGGTAGTTTTACCTGGGGTTTGGTGGAGTAATGCGATATCCAGCCTTTTTGTGCAGAATTTCAGAGCGATGCGGGGAGGAGATGGGGCCTCCTGCGAGCTCAGCGTCCCAACCATCTCCCAGAGGAGCAGAGCCCCTCGTCACCCCGGGCATGGCTGACTGGAGGCTTCCTTATCCCGCTGCTCTCTGCCTGGTGGGCTGTGGACCCCGTGGAAAAGTAGAATATGAAAGAATACAGAGTCTGCTGTGGAGCTGGCACCCCTGGGGTGGGTCTGCTCCATCACAGGAGGTGACACCTGAGGAGGCTCAGGAGGCAGCCTAAGGAGGCTGAACCCTGATACCTGCCGCAGGAATTTGACTTGGGATATTTTTAAATGGGAGCATTATCAGGGCTGCCTGAACTATGGGTTTGTTGATCTCCATTCTGTCTGCCGAGTAGTTTAATGACCCAAGAACACCCCAAAGGGAGGATCGCAGTGCGACCATCAAAGCCCCATGGTGGAGGTGGTGTTGAAGGGGGAACTGGGTACCAGAGGTGGGCTGGGGACTTGCTCTGCAGTGTTGCCATCCATCCTTCTTCTGTGAAATCTGCCGAAGAGGAGCAGCTGGGCTTGGAGACCAGTGGGGTGGCACACGCGGGCTGATGTGGGACTGGCTTCCCTAGGAGGCCTGGAGCCTCTCTCCTGGCAGTGTCCTACCATGTCTGCTTTAATTTAAGTTAATACAGAGCGGTACCCAGGGAGCTGGCAGAGGGATTCTGGCATGCAGCGTGAGGTTTTGATCTTCTAACAGCTTGGAAGGTCTCTCTGTGCTCAGCAAACTCCTTAAGTGATTTGTGAATGAAATTCTGGCACAAAAACCTGTGGTTGTTAAAGCTGGAAAGAGGGAACAAGTTCCCTCTGCAGACGAGACATCCTCAGACTCCATGTGAGCAGGAAACTTTTTATGCCGAGGTTGGTGAGACACTGGCCCAGGTTGCCCAGACAGGTGGGAGATGCCCCATCCCTGGAAGCATTCCAGGTCAGGGGCTCTTGAGCAACCTAGTCTAGCTGAAGACGTCCCTGCTCATGGCAGGGGGTTGGACTAGATGGACTTTAAAGGTCCCTTCCAACCCAAACCATTGTATGATTATAAAAAGGGATGTCTCCTGCAGTTTGAACTGTGGGGAAGTGGGGAGGAGAGTTATGGGACTCTGGGTGGCAGAAACCCTTTTGTTATTGCCGAATATGAGGAAAAACTTACTTCCTGTGAGGGTGGCAGAGCCCTGGCACAGGCTGCCCAGAGAGGCTGTGGAGTCTCCTTCTCCAAACCTGCCTGGACACGTTCCTGTGCTACCTGCTGTGGGTGACCCTGGAGTAGATGATCTTCAGAGGTCCCTTCCAACCCTGACCAGTCTGAAATACCTGCTCTTAGAAACAGGCAAGTTGTTGCCTGGGTGTGTGCTGGTGGGACCCAACCCCAAAGTCCTCCTCAAGCTTCTCCCAGGAACACCAAGCAGCTCTGGAGCCTTCAGGGATGCGCTGGAAACTGGAGGTCCTGATGGACAGGCTGAGTCCATCGAGGTGGTCTGTAGCAACACAGCGTATGTCTGCATGGGCTCTCTGTGGAGACTGCCTCCATCACGGGTCTTGGTACTGAGCCTTGCCCGGGATGGAGTTGCCATAAACAGGTTTATTTTTGTTCCCTGGTGTTAGTTGCTCCATAAAGGTTTGATGCACTGAAAAGTGTCACCCCTTGGAGGTGTGCTGGGCTCCCGCTGATCTCTCTGGTCTCTCCAGCTGGGGTTCCCTGGACCCTTACTGGGCTGGTGCAGGAAAGGAGGAGCTGGGATGTGACGCTGCAGGCAGTGGGGCTACGTGTGGTGCTGGTGGGGCTTGCCCAGGCCTCTCCCACAAGGACCCCTCACGGGGGAGCAGCCCGGCTGTCCTGCAGGTGGGGATGGAGGCGACGTGCCCGTCCCTGGAGGCAGCGAAGAGCTTTGCACCCTGAGCTGCTACTGGGAGGTCGGTACTTTGTGTGTTGTTGCTGTTCCAAGCTCTATAATGAAAAAGTTTCTATTTTTATCAGGCCTTTTTTTTTTCTAAAAAGATATTTTCTTTTCTGGTGATGATCTATGCAGTGTTGAGCTGCCAATTATCTGATAATGAGCAGTTATTTCCCTATAATCACACCTTCACCACCATTTTTTTTTAAAAATTGCTATTCAGAACTGTCCGCAGGGGACAGGAGGGGATGTTTGGCCGTGTCCAGCGGGGCTAACTTTGGCTCTCCAGCGTTTCAACAAAAGCATCAGCTGGGCTCATTTTTATCTCCTCTCGCATTCCCGAGCCAGCTCTGCGCTTCGGGCCCTGGGACTCCAGTTTATCAGGTTTGAGGCCTGGCTCCGTTGGTCTCCTGGCGGCTGCCAGACCTGTTATTCCAGTGGAATTGGAGAGCAGAATATTGTAGTCAAAGGACAGAGCAAAAAAAAACCCCAACCCTCCACCTCTTCCAAAAGCCGGCAAACTGAAATCTCCTTGCAAAGAAAGTCCTCCTGGCTTCTCCTGAGAAGAGTTTTGGAAAGAAGCAATCCACTTGAAAGCCTTGTGGAGACAGCACTGATGCCTGTCCATGTTTCATCCCATATATTTTTATATATATATGTATGTGTGTATATATACACATATGAAGGCAAGGGGAGAGTGCTGTCCACCTTGGCAGGATTCAGATGTGGCTTGTGACATAGCTGACCTCCGTAGTTGCTCCTTTTTCCAGGTTGGCTTCCTAGCAGCCTGTGGAATTGCCCTGTCTGCCCAAATGTGGGATCGGCTCCATGGGAGTGATGCTCGCAGGGACGCTTGCTGTTGTGTCCCCAGACGTCTCTGGCGCTGGAACAGCCTGGTCCGTGCCCGGAGCCTCACCGGCATCCTGGCCCCCAGGCTGGGGCAGGTGTCCCAGGTACCCAGAGTCACTGGATTTTAAGCTCATTTAAGCTTGTCTTGGCTGTCATGGACATGGAGAACAGATCAGTCCCTTCTGTACTTTATAAAAGTTGTTATTTGTGGACTGTTAGCGTGTCTCCAGTTGATTTTCTCCTATTTCTGCGAAACACTCCCTTTGTTCATCCTCTCCCTGCAGGATGTGTTTTCCAGCCCCTGTGCCATCCTCAGGGCTGTCTTTTTACAGTGTGTTGTCTGTTTGAGGAGTGCAGTATTCCAAACCAGGCGTAGGCCAGTGGCGACTTACTGGAAATTACATCGTGCATCTCAGATATGACTTTTCTGTTCCTATAATCCTGAATTCATTTGCTTTTTTTAGCTTGTTTTCACAAGTTCTGTTGTAATTTATATGGGATTTATAATAAGCCATGATTGTTGGCTCCTTTTCTGCTAACCAGGCGGTTGCCCAGTATCTGTTGGGTGGGTTCTCCCTACGGATGTAGCGTGGTATCTTCTTTTTATCGCATCCTGCATTTCAGTCTCCATTTCTCCAATGTGTCCATCTTATTTTGAGTTTAAACCCTGCTTTTTGCTGTGTTTTAAACCCATCTGCATGTCTTTGTAGCCTAACTGATGAGCTTGTTGGGGCTGTTTAGGTGATTGGATAATCGGAAAATCCCGTATGTGCCGGAAAGAAAGAATGACTGCGATCCTGATAAAGTGCAGCGTTTGCTGCTGAGCCTTATTGACTGGTAACATCATCATTTTCTAATTGCAGCCATAAAAGCTTCAATAGCTGGACTGGGAATGCTGCAGTAATCGTAATAAAAATACTTTGTGCTTCTCTCTCAAGAAACAAGAAGTCCTTTACAGGCATTAATAGACTGGTACGTCCCCCCTCCATTCAGGATCGCATTTTAATAAGTATTTCATAGGAAAAGAAGCAGATAACATAAGGTGGGTCAGAATTTGTCCCTGCTGTAGCTTCGCTGGGTTTGTGCGATGGGCTGGATGGAGTTGAGTGCTCACCCCGTGGAAATGGGTCTTCATCAGTGCAGGAGAGTCCCAAGGAGAATGGAGAAGGGCTGGTGCCAGAGCGGATCAAGAGCTGTCAACCGTTTTGCTTGGCCTCCTTGTTTGCATCAACATTGTGAGGTCTCGGAAGAAATTCCTTGGGCATCCTTCTGTCGGGAGCATCATCCCTTCCAAGGAGGCATCATCTCTGTGTCGGGGTTCCGGCTCCCTCAGACGTGTTCCCTGCTGTAACGGTGTGTATCTGCCACGCTGCTTCCTGTGCAAGCTGCGATTTGTCCTGGATGTGAGGCAGAGAGATGAACCCAGCTACCTCGTATCCTTCTGGCCTCTTGTTCACAGTCTTTTAGGTCCTTGTGTCGCTGTGGTGTTCCCTTACCAAAAATGTGAACACTCTACAGCCACGTTAAAGCATTCACAAACCACCCTTGGGCACCTTTGGCTCCAACCAGCTGCACCAAAGTACTGAGGAAATCACGGTTACAGAAATCAAGAGATAGCAGTAACATTTTTAAAAAACAAAATGGAAGAAGTTGCTTACCTTCTTTGTTTCAACGTGGACTGGTAGAAGAAGGATGCTGTGGTGTCCAAGCTATTGTCCGAAGAAAGGCTCCAAAGATATCTAAGCCCATTTTTGTATCCTGCTTATTTTACCTGTTAATTTTTAACCAGATTTGTATGTTGAATTTCCCTTGCTAGTGCAACTTAGCAGCAATTACTACAAGTGACAGAGTTGCGCTTTGCATAGAGCCGTGGAGTAACTGAGGTCTGGAGGCACCTCTGGAGGCCTCTGGTCCAACCCTCTGCTCAACCTTGGCCCAACGTAGATCACATCACTCCAGCCCTTAGACTTAAATTCCTGCAAAACTTACTCATCTCAGTTCTCTTCGAAGCGCTTACGGATTTCAGGCACAGCTGAGAGGGTGTTTGGTGAGGAGCGGTGGTCTTTTTGCTCTGGATTTGTTCTGTGGAGCCCCATCGCCGGGTTGGGGTCCTCCTGCCTCGGCTGGTGCCCACCACCTGCGTCCACCCAGCGTGACTTCAGGAAATGTCACAGCTTGTCACAAGCAGCCAGTGTTGGCTATTTTTAGGCCTCCATTTACTTGAACAGCTTTCCATTTGCATTCGCAGGGAGAAGAAATAGCCTTGCCAGGTTGGTGATAATTGCAAAGTGATCACCCAGATTTGGAATGATTTATGAATGATTATTTGCTGTACTATTTTGATGATTAATTTCCAACGTAATTCTTTATAACCACTAAAGTACTGCCTGTGCCTGCATCTGCAGATGCTGTGAAAATCCATCTATCTTTTGGCAGCCAGGCAAGACTATTAAATATAGATACCCGTTTCCATTTAGTATTCATAGCTATTAAAAGTGATGAAAGCAGATGCGTCTTCTAGAGCCAACGTGGAAATCGCTCTGGTTGAGAGATGACGGGCGATCAGCGTTTCCAAGAGATCCAGATAATCCCAGACAGGAAGGACTGGTGTTTCGGAATTGAAGCCCTGGTGTCAGCAGGGAGACTGGGTGATGGTGGGATGAACAGGGAATACCCTAAGGAGATGGGATTGGTTTCCCTGGTATTTACTTGCGGAAACACCTGGGAGGAGGAGTTTTGTCTGGGATTGCTGCAGCAGAGGTTGGCTTTGGTGCTTGCCTGTCCTCATGGACCTCCTCCGCTCTGCCTGGGGAGGAAAAAAGGCTTTTACCAAATTAGTGTGGTGTTTTTCATAGGTTTAGATACCTAAGGCAGGAGAAAGTGCACAAGAGGCAGAACTGAGAAGGAGGTTGAGGGTGAAAAATTGCTCTTCACACGTTACATTTTGCAGTTGGGTTGTGTCCTGTCCGTTCCATCCCCGTCTCGCACCGTGTTTCCTTTCATCGTCCCCAAAACCAGTGAAGGTGCTGTGATTCCCGGGCACCAGCTCCGGATGGCAGCAGGAGGGAAACTGAGGCAGGGGGAGGCAGAGCCTGCGGCCCATCTCAGGCAGCTTGGTGAGGGAGCATGTTGGTGTGGGCACGCCGGGGCCATGCCGGGGCTGCTCCCCTTTGTAGGAGCGTCTCCGGCGGCTTGTCCTGGGGCTGCTGTGGCACTGCATCACCCTGATGCCCGCGCCATCCTTCCCCCTCCTCCTGCCGGCCTTCCCCCGGGCAGCCGCTGGGGCACTGGCCGCGGTAGGAGCGGGATTTGGCGGCCAGTGCTTTGTTATTCCCCCGGGAGAGGGAAGGAGGAGGTAAGACTTTAGCAGAGATTAATTTAGCCTGCGTCAGACATCTAAAAGTCAGATGTCTGAGCGAGTCACGCGGGGCTGCCTCTGTCGTCAGAGGAGTGGGCAGCGGCTCCGGAGGCTGCTCTCGCCCGGCAGCCCCCCGTCCAGCCCCCCAAATTCAGTGTAGGCGTCCAGTGCATCCTCCTTGGCCAGTCTTGCAGAGAAATTTGAGTGCTGAGTGCTTGCAGTGACCTGAGGTGGTGATAAACACTGACATTTATGAGAACCAAGCCTAGAATTTTTTTTGGTAGAGATAAAACTCTGCTTTTTTTAGTAGGAAGCCGTGCTAGCTGTGCCGACAGTCCCGGGCTGGTGGCCAGTGCCCTGTGAACAGCAGGAGCAAGTGGGGTTGGATCCGCTTCTAAAGAGCATGAGGTGGAAGAAGAGCTTTGAGCCGCCCGTTTCTGTAACCCTCGGACCTATGGACTGTGGAGTTTTCCAGGGGACACATTTGATATGATGTTATGGTTTGAGAAACCCACAACAATTTATTGTCGTTTAGACAATTATTCTCTCACCCGATGACCCCTCCCCACCCGGGACGGGGAATCGGAAAAACAAGGAAACTCAAGGGTTGAAATATAAACAGATTTAACAGAATAAGACTAGATAATTAACATTAATAACATTTAAGAACCACTATCGATCCCGGTACCAATATAAAACAGAGAAGGACTATACCCAGCCCATTCCATCAGCAGAAGCCGTGTACTCCCCGCAGGGACAGCCAGTGTGGCACCCTGCGAGCGCTGCGGCTTCGGGAGGAAGGGAAGGGCTCAGGGCTCCAGCACCGGGGCAAGGAGTTCTTGGGATGGCAGCCATCAAGGGAGAGAGAGAGAGAACTTCTCAGCAAACTTTCTAATTGATATTGAATGTGCCGCTCCTGGTATGAAATAACCCTGTTGGCAGCTTGGGTGGAGTGCCCGGGTCTCGCTCCTCCTCATCCGTGCACCTGGTGAGCTCGAAAACACTGAGACCTTGAAACCCGCACCCCAGAGCTGGCTGTAAAGTAAATATTTTCACCAATTCAGACACGAGAGTCTTCTAACAATGCATTTTTCCCAAGCATTAGAAGAGATTAGTCCTGTGTCACCCAAACCAGGACAGAAGGGCTTCCCAGTAGAGCTCTGGTGACAGCTATGGAGAGAAGGCTTGGACAGAGGTGGGACATGGGCTGCGCTGACGTTCCCTCAGAAGCAGCAGTGCAGGGAGGCTCCCAGAGCTCTGCTGCTGCCTTACGTGTGTGTTCTCACCTGCGCGCTCTGCCTGGGCAGCCTGCTGTCCCCAGACGGGCAAGACCGTGTCCCACAGCCACTGCATGGAAGTGCGTGAAAGGAAGGATGTCACACACTGCGGCACTTCCATAGCGATGGGGAGAATAACCCCGAAATCCGCTGCCCTGGGAGAGCATCGCTCTCCCAGAATCACACACACAGAATCACAGAATGGTTTGGGTTGGAAGGGACCTTAAAGACCATCCAGTTCCAACCCCCTACCCTGGGCAGGGACACCTCCTACTAGCCCAGGCTGCTCCAAGCCTCATCCAGCCTGGCCTTTAACCTTGAAAGAAGCTCGTTAGCACCCTGGGGTTTGTTAAAAGCACCGATGCTGCTCCACCGTTTGCTTCAGCTTTGCCTTGTGATCCTTCCCAAAGTCTGGCTGAACCTCCCAGCACTGTTCCAAGGAGTGTCGGCATCAGCCAGCCGTGCTGGAGCCTGTCTCCGATCGATGTCGGGGATTGCTGATGTATGGCTTCGGCATCCCCTGGGGAGGAGGAGGAGGAGGAGGAGAGTGTGTTGGTGGAGACCAACTGTGGGCTCTCCCGTTGTGTGAAAAGGAGAGCAGTTTGGGCTGCGGATTGCGGAAACGGGCAGTGGTGTGGTTTCCCTGGTACCTGACGGCAGCTTTGGCTGTGTGTCAGCAGCGCGTCTCGCCAGGGTGTCGGTGGTGACTCTGGTGGGCAGGCAGGTTGCTGCCCGCCTGGGAAAAGTGCTTTTTCCCACTGATCCGGCTTAGCTCCATGCTGATATGGTGAGGAGAGTCGTGGGATTTCTTGCCGCCAAAACTCTTGTTGCACGGCTGGTGTCAGCTTCAGCAGTGGGACTTTGTGGCTTTTACAGAGAAGGCCCCAGAGATGCTGGGAGGGCATCACCTCAGCTCTTGGTGATGCCTGCGGTGCCACCGCAGCACGATGCATCGCTGGTGGAGATGCTCGGGTGCAGCGCAGTGCTGTGGATGGCCTCCAGTGCTGCCTGTGACCTCGGACGATGTCTGAGAGAGGGAACTTGAGATGACTGCTTTCCTGTGGCTCTGCTTGCTGATGGCTTGCAGCTCCCACGGTGCCCACGTCCCTGAGCTTGACGCTGAGCTTGGTGGCCGGCTGGAGGAGGATGCGGCTGGGAGGGGAGGGATGCTGTGTGGGTGCTGCCACATGTCCAGAGGCCAAGCGCTCTGTGAGTGGGGCTTGGCGATGCTAGCACATATTGTACGTTGGGGACACGGTCTCCAGGAGTGGGTGAGAAGAGCTGCAGGCAGAAGCCAGGAGTACTGTGGATAGCCCGATGTCACTGAGCATCGCCTGTGTCCTGCTCCAGGCCCGCTATCCTCACCCTGTGCAGCCTCTGCCCCTCCACGGGTCTGTTCTGAGACTCGTAGGTCCATTGAGGTCCTTTTTCAGTGCAACCACCTTTGCATTCAGAGAGGTGTATGGGGCAGTCATTGGCTCTGGCCCTGTTCCTGTTGTTTCCCCTTCCTCTTCCAGCGATGGATGCTGAATTCATCCGTGCATGGCTTGGCCACTTCTACCTCCTGAGTGATGGACTAACAAGCCATAGAATGGTTTGAGCTGGAAGGGACGTTAAAGATCATCTAGTTTCAACCCCCCTGCCATGGGCCATGCTTGATTCTGGTGGTGTGGTCATCTGGGCAGCCCTAAGCCACCTTTTTCTAGGGACGCTGGGAACAACCATGGTGGCCTAGGGGCAGGTGATGCTGTGTTGGTGACTTGGATGCTTCAAAACTGATCTCCTTGCTGGCAGATGCATAGTTCTTGCCGCTGATGGGCAAAAAGGCAGCAGCCGAGGTGCCCCATCTTCACTGCCGTGGTTGTTGGTGGCTTTGGGGGAACCCAGGAATACTCTCTGAATTAAAATCATCACCGCTCCTTCTATTCCATGATGGTTTTACCTGTGGACAGCAGTCCGTGATCTCTTTTCCCTGTAGGTAGATGAAGCCGTTGGATGCAGAGGACAGCTTGCAGAGCTGGGCACCTCTGTGGTGCGGGAGCCGGGCTGGCTCGGCTTCACGCTGCAATATCGATCCCGAGCTTTCAGCCCCTGCGTCTGCTCATTCCCTTCTCCTGCCAACAGAAAGCCAGACTTAATTGCTTGCGCGGGGACAGCCCTGCCTTTGAGAGGCTCCAGGGGCTTCGGTGAAGCGGTGGGTGAGCAGCTCAGGGTTGCGAGAGGCTCGGGGAGAAATTCAAGGTGGCGTAGGAAGGGCGAGGACTTTTTCTTAAAGCGAGGACACTCGAGAAGGGAAACGTTTCTGCTCACAGGGCGGAGAAGGAAGGTGCGGGATGTAGGAAGAGAGCATCAGTGCTGGAGATGGAGGGGAAGGTAAGCGGGGATTCATTGCTGCCCTGGCCATGGTGCAGTGCCCTGTAGCTCTGGTGACAGGGGCTGGAGACGTTGCAGATGGACTTCAGGTGCGGTTTGGGAGATACAGAATAACAGGTCTAACGCTGAACCCTTCAGTCCTTTTGCTCTGTCCCCGTCCCCTGAAAAGGCTTTTCCCAGCTCGGCTCCTCCGGGGGCAGCACCGAAACATCCCGGCCATTAGCAGCAGCACCCTGGGGTGCTCCAGGTCTCCCCGATCATTTTGGGGGGGGAGGATGCGCTGCGTGGCGATGCCTCTGACGCTGGGGCACCCTGTTGCTGGGTTTCCCTGTGGGCTTTGGTGCAAAGCCCCGGCGCGGGGAGCTGCCTGCCCTGCGCCTCCCGCCGGCAGCTTTTCCACCAGCTCTGGAGAAATTGCGAGCAATGGGAAATACTTAGCTGAGGGAAGTTTTAGAGGCAGAAAACGGGGGCGTAAAGGGAGCTTCTGCCTTAATGGCCTCCTGGTGAGATGCTGCTCTGGGCGCTGAGGTTTCGTGTTGCTCTCCTGGCTGAGAAACAAGCCCGAAGAGGCTTACGGCCCATAGCTGCCGATCCATTTTACATAGATTAAATAGCATCACAGCTCCAAAAATAATCTTCCCAGCTTACTGTGAGGCTGGCTGTTCCTATAGCAACTGCTTCATGCCAGTGCCCTACAAATAAAAATCACAACAGATTGCCTTTAAGTTGGTTCGCAAGTCAAAACAAAGTATGGGATGGGGAGTGAAGGGACTCGGCTTGTGGGGACTCGTGGTTTTAGGGCGCGTAGTGTGTGCAAAATACAAGCGTTTGTGTTCCTGGAGAGGAGATTGATTAAAAGCTGCTGTTACTGGCGGGATATGTCATAATTTAGCCTGTGGTTGCAGATGTTTCCTATGCACATCATGAGCGGTGAGAAACGTGGATCGTAAAAACAGCAACTGTGTTTGTAAAACCTTGCTGGTGCCGGAGGGAGAGGAGGGAGAGGAAGGTGAGGAGGGTCTCGCAGACCGCAGGAGCTGTTACGTGGGTTACGGCGGTGCCTGGGGCTCGTCCTGCTCTGCTACGCTGGCGTGTCCTGCACCCCACCCGGTGCTGCAGGCAGAAGGAAAGACGGTGTTTTGGGCTTGGGTCATGCTCCTGTGTCGCTGATGGCACCTTGCACGCGGGCTCAGCCCCAAACCCCTGCTGCGGAGCCACCTCCAACCCAGGCTCCTGGCTGGAATCGCCTCCGGAGACACCAGGACCAAGCGGTCTTTGCCCCGAGCAGCGTGCGGTCAGTGCAGAGCTGGGCTGTCGGAGGGAGAAGGGCACGGATTCACATCCTTGGTGGCCACCGATGGGCATGGGCAGGTCTCCAGGGGACACTGGGTTTGGGAAGGGCAGGAAACCTTGAGGCTGTGGTGAAAGCCGGACTGACTCATCCGAGGCGCGGGATTGAGAACCACCTTGCAATTTGTTGTCAAATATTTGCCGCCAGCCTTTTGTGTTTATTTTCTTGGGTAGCTTTTGTTCGCTGGAGCAGAGTGACATCAATTCTTGCTAAATGGCTGTCCCTCGTTACAAACCTGCCATGTGTTGAGGAACAGGGTGAGCCGAGGTGAAGCTCATGAGCCAGGGACGTGCTGCTCCTCGAGGGGGTCCAGGAGCACCCCCATCCCAGGACAGGGAGGGTCCCGTGCTGGGCAGCCCCCTGCCAGCTCACGGAGGGTTTGCTGCTTTCGGGAGGATCTTCCTTCTGCGGAGAGCAGATAGCAGAGCTGCTGCCAGCAGCACCGGCTGGCGCCAGCGCCGACAGGGATGAGGGTCAGGTAGGAGCACCATTGCCCTCCTCCACAGACAGGGGATCCATCGCAGAGCCTCCGAGTGTTTTGCTGGTGCCAGCCCCCCTGTCCCCAACCCCCCCTGGGCCCTGCCCAGCTAGCGGACCTTGGTTTGAGGTTTGATGTGATTTTAGGAGGTGCTGGGGGCCATCTTGGGCTCGGAGCTGCGGATCCAAAAGGGCCAAACTGGTGAAAGGTGTAAGGGCAACATCCAGAGGCAATGAGCACAGAGCATCCCCCACTGCAGCAGGTCCTCACCGCCCCGTTCTGGTTCCTCCTCATCCCTGGCTTGTGTTGGAAAATGCTCTTCAAAGCTGTCATGAAAACTCCTTTACAGCAAAGCCTCACAAGTGTCCCCATGGACTGTGTCCACGCTGGGTCATGGTGAGGTCTTTTCCGAGTTGTAACCTATTGGCCATAGCCAGGGCTGGAAAAAATAGTTGGGAGTTATGCTTTCCCCCTCCCTAGCTCCCATGTATTTAGGACTACAAGTTTCTCCAGTTTCCAAGAGGGTTTGTGATCTTAAATGGCAGTGATGAGGAACCCCCCACCCCGGCAGGGAGGCTGCTGAAGTACGGAGTGTCGGAGTTTGCCGGGCTGGTTGCAGGTTTGTTTCTGCGAATTGCCTGCAACCTTTGCCCTGGGATGAGGAGCCCTGGGCAGGCTCTCACTCTCTCTTGGTGGGTATTTCCTGACCTTCACGGGTTTTTTTACCAGCCTTAGCAAAGCAAAATCCAGTTTTTTTTCCAGTTGATGCAAAGAAGGATCGCTAGCGCCGCGGCATTTGGCCGTGCTCCAAGCCAAGACCTCCAGGTGATGGCTTGCGGCTCTTTCACCTTTCTGGCTGAGCGAAGCCTTGGTCCTCAGCAAGAAGAGTAAATGGTGCTGCTCCTCCAGCGCTTCACAAATCATCTTTAGCAGGAACCACAGGAGTTGGTGGGTCTTGTGCTGCTGCAGCCAAGTGGCTTCTCTGGGACCGTCCTCCCCAAGACTGGCAAATGAGGGGCTGTCCAGACCCTGGACAGTCCTGTCTCCACCTCCCGGCTGTGCCACAGGGACAAGCGGGAGCATTCCTATTGGTTGTCCTGGTGGCACCAAGAAGCCAGCTGCAAAGCAGGGTGGAGATGGGGTGGAAGCAGCGCTCCTCTGCTCGCATCGAGGCTGCTCTTACCCATGAGTGGTGGACCGAAGCTGGTGCAGATCTGAGAGGCTGCTGGTTGCTTGATGAATGAGGTGGATTTGTGTTTCTGGGTATTTTGTCTGCTTTCCTTCAGGCTCCCAGGAGAAGGGGGTACAGCAGCGCTGGTCCTCAGGCGGGTCCTTCCCCAGGCTGGAGAGCAGCGTGCTGCTGGAGGATGCCCATGTCTCCGGTGAGCACTGTGTGTGGAGCAAGTGCAGAAGGACGGAGTGGAGGAAACATGGGGGTAATTTAAAAAAATAATGAGGAGCACACTCACTGCTCTTCTGCTCGTGATGGTGGTCCCCACGGGGCTGCGGTTTGCTTTTTCCTGGCCCTTTTAGGATGCTTTTCCTGCACCTGTAGGTGAAGCTGAGACCTCATTCAACCTCCCGGCTTTCCCGGAGCCACAATTTCACAAATAACCATCTTTACAGTCAAAAACCTCCAGGTAGCGAAGTGGGATCACAGGAGTTTACAGGGACTTGATCGATCCTGCTTGGCCCGTGCTGGCGCTGCGAGGGCGGTGGGGAGCAGAGAATTTCAGCGCTGGGAGGTGTTCCGGCGTTGATGGCGGCTTGGAAATCCATCTTCAGAGCTGGTGTCCGTGCTTCGCCCTGGAGGGGTGGCAGCGAGGTTGTTTGGGTGCTTTGCGTGATCGTTTCTGCTTGAACTTGCTCTGATTTCACTGTAGCCATGACATTGTGTTTCCTTCTTCCGGTGCTTTGATTTGAGATAATTACAGCTTGAAGTATTTTTATTTTACCGTGAGTCACAGAAGCGTGGGTTGGTCCAGGTCTCCGTGTGTCCTGGGCACTGGAGCTGTGGGTGTGGAGGCAGTGCCGGTTACGGGGATGTGCTTACCAGGAATGCGGGGACGGGAGCTGCAATGAGTTTTCTGTTCTCTGTATTGGTTGTGCTTTCTCTCCTAAGGCAGTGCTGCACATCTCTCGCCCATGGGTGCACCACGACTCCTCTAGCCTGAATGTCCCCTTTGAAGTCTGCAGCCTCAGCAGAGGGTCTGGCACCCTCTTCCTCCACGTGCACAGGCAGGAGGAGGGTGGGATCCTGCTGCCCACCCCACCCCACCGGCGTCCAGGCTATGGGGCAGGCGGGGGGCTGGTTGGGGCTGTTCAGCCCAGCGAACTCAGCCTGCCGGGGCAGCGTCACAACCAGTGTGGTCTGACCCAGGTGCTTTCCCCCTTTTTATCCTGGGTTTCGAGGCGTTGAAGTAATTCTGCACAGTGATGCAAACGTGGGCTGCACTGCCTGCGTGCCTCCTGCCTCGAGCGGAGCACACAGGGAGGGAGCGTTACCGCAGCCTCCATGAACGGGCAGTGATGGGCAGGAAATAATACCCTGGCCAAGGATGAAGCCTGTCACTGTGCGGTGCCGTCCCCATGCCGTTGCGTTCTAACGATGGGCGAAATCCCCAGGCTGAGATCTGGGAGAAGGAGGGATTTGGGGGTTAAATGCTGCCTGGGGATGGGCAGAGAGATGCTTCCTTCTGCTTGGCACAGTTTTTGCAGTCTTTATAAAGGGATAAAATTGTCTTTGGGGAGTATTACTGATGTTCTACAAGCAGAAAAATCACAGAATCGTAGAATGGTTTGGGTTGGAAGGGACCTTAAAGATCATCCAGTTCCAACCCCAATCCCAAAGTAGTTCATCCCCTTCAGTCCCACAGAGGTAATGATGTTTTTTGACAATTAGTGGTGAGAGTTGCCTGGCTGGTGTCTGTGATGAAAACCAAGCTAGCGTGGTTGCCTTCTGCTTGTGGTAGTTTTATAAAACATTATGATGTATTTTAAATTGCCCATTAACTAGGCTTATTAGTGATCAAATCCTGGATGCCATGGAGAGGTGGTTCCCATCCCTGGAGCGCCCATCCCTGGAGCACCCGCAGCCCACCCAGCCCAGGAGAGGGGGCCGGGATGCTCGTGGGGAGCGCAGATGCATTGCCTGGAGAGAGCCAGGGACTCTTGTGCTGGACGTGGGTGGCTGTGCCCGGGCTGAGCTGTGTAAATGTCACCACCATGTCGTGACCTCCCTGTGTGCCGATTCCAGGCCCGAGATCTGGGCTGTGTGCGGATCAGTGCCCGTGGGTGTGCGGTGTCGTGGGACGAGGTGGTGGATCTGGTGGACCTGCTGGACCAGCGCGTGGACCTTGCAGCTCCAGAGGAGCAGCTTGACAGCCCGATGAGAAGTGATGGCTGCAGACGGAGCTTTGCGAGGTGGAAGCTGTGTTGCTGGGCAGTAGCGAAGGAGAGATGCGTGGGAGACTGTGAAAGGAGGTGGATTCAAGCCTCTGCCCTGGAAAGCCCTTGGGAGGCAGCTGGAGCAGTGGCAGCAGCACGGTACCTCTCCCGGTGAGCGTCCGTCCGCTGCAGGTTACAGAGTGCTCTGTCCTCCGGATGTGCCAGCTGAGGACAGGTACAGAGGCGATACTCAAAGCCCGGGGGCAGGTGTGTACGCTGGCAGTGACCCGCAGTGCCTTTGTGTGCCCTGGGATGAAGGGCAGCATGGAAATACTTGAAACAGAAAGTGGAGGCTTTGGTTACTTTCCTTGCTGGTGGAAAAGTGGCTTAATTTTTCCTGCTTGGTCTTTCGCAGTTGGCACATACAGGGTGCCTGCAGGGTAAGCCCGTGCTGTGGTACGGAGCCTCTCAAATCCTGTATATTCCCTTTCCTTTTTTCCTTCCCCTGCCCGTCCCCTCCACCTGTGCCGGGGACATTCCTTGGTGCCGCCCGTGTCTCCAAAAGGCTGGTCCTGTCCCCGGGAGCGGGGCTGTTCCCCCCGCCCGTTGGTGGGAGCCATCTCTGCTCCCAGCGCCTTGGCTGGCTGCTCCCTGCTGGCACGGGTGGATTATTTGTTCCTTGAGCGTCCTTGGTGGCCACAAGCCACACTTCACCTCCTGCCTTTTAAATGGGAGGTTTGTGCACTGTGGATGCTCGGGGCTGGGCTGCAGATGAACCAAACGGTTGCGTTGGGAGATGCTGCCCTTGTGCTTCGCGAGCCGCTGGCATTTTGCTCTGTGCCCTGTTTCCCAGCAGGGCTTTAATTTCTTCTCCCACCGTCCTTGGGCAGCAGAGGTAGATCCCGCTGTGTAGGATAAGCCTTGTCACCGGGCTGTGCTTCCTTGTCCCGTTGCATCCTTCCTGGGGAGTTTCATAGCCACAGACGTGGTGCAGCACCGCGCTCTGCTCCGCCACTGCTTCCACTCTGGGGTGACAGTGCTTTTATATTACCCAGATTGCTCTGGCTCTTGCCTTGGAAACACCGCTTCCCTGCCGTTAAATGCAGGGCGCTCTTTCTCTCCTTTTCCTTAGCTGGCCCAACAGCAGCGGAATCGATCTGATCGATGTCTGAACATCACTCTCAATATCTACAGCATTTTGCAAGGTTGAAATGAGCCAGGAATAAAAACCACCCACCCACCTACCAGTGAAGCATGGGCTTTTCTCCTGTCCTTGCAGCCCAGAAAGGTGGTGCGCTGCACCCCCGTTATAACTGAGGCATCCTCGAGGTCCGTATGTTGCAGCATCATGGCGTCTCTCAGCCTGGCTGGCTTGGAGGACATCCTCATCCCTTCCAGCCCCCCCAGCCCTGGCAGAGAAGCCACAGGCAGGTGTTGCTAGTCCCCATCTCTTCTTAATGAAGGGGAAACGAAGGGGCTCTGCTGCCTTAGTGGGTTTTGGGTGCACCCGGAAAAACCTTGGCTAAACTTTGAACACAAGTATGGGGTGCAGACCTCGCGCAGGACCTGCTCTGCTCTCGCTTTTTGTATTCCCCCTGGGCAATGCCGCCTCTTGGAGCTGCTCACCTCCTCCGCCTTCCCGGAGGAGCAGTGGGATCATGGAATGGAATCATGGAATGGTTTGGGTTGGAAGGGACCTTAAAGACCATCTAGTTTCAGTCCCAGTGGATGATGTGAAGAACTGCTGTGTTATACTCGCTATCGGTTTTGGGTTGGTTTTCTGGTTTTAAGTCACCCAAGTGTTCTGGAGTTGCAGGAATAACCATTTCTGCTGTACCTGAGGTGCTGATTGTGGAGTTCCCTGCCCTTGGAAGGTGTGATGATGGTTTTGGGTAAAGGCTATTACTCCCTGCTATGTCTCTGTGACCTCTCCCTTGGCCGAAGTGGCTGGTCCTGTCCCGGGCAGACCTTGCAGAGCCCCTGCGAGGTTCGGTGCCGGCGCAGGGCACGTTGACACTGTGCCTGGCTCTGGTAGCTGTGCGTGGAGAGGAGAGGTTTGGCGCGTGGCCCTTCCTGGTGACACCAGCACACCGCTCCCCATGCCACTCCCTGTCACCCAGCCCTGAACCAAATCCCAGTGACAGCCCCAGGAGCCCCCCGGACGTCTCCTTGGGGCGCTGGGTGACATCCCGCATTGCTCCTCCGCACCGCGCTCTGCTGTGGGGGGACATGGTGGCCACGACCCCTAGCCCGGGCAGAGCTGCCTGCAGGCAGGAGGAGGTGGGAGGTCCCTGCCCGCCACGCCGTGGGTTAGTACGGTCCAGGGGTAACCATGGAAACTGTTTTTTTTTCTCCATCCCTCCCTTTGCAGATGACTCGGGCGATGAAGAGCCCGCCTCGCAGTCAGACAAGAGCGAGCTGCACGGCACGTTGAAAACCCTCTCGAGTAAGCTGGAGGATCTGAGCACTTGCAATGACCTGATCGCGAAGCATGGGGCGGCCCTCCAGCGCTCGCTTAGCGAGCTGGAGAACCTGAAGCTGCCGGCTGAGAGCGGTGAGAAGATCAAGGCGGTGAACGAACGAGCCACGCTCTTCCGCATCACCTCCAATGCTATGATCAACGTAAGTACTGCCGGCCGAGCCCCCGTGGTTGTGAGGAGGCGGAGGGAAAAGCATTTTCCTCCTCTTCTTCCTCCATCGTCCTTCTTCCCTCCGGCACGGCCCTGTTTTCTCCCTGTGCACCAGGTTCTGCGAGAGCTGGGTGTTGGCGTGGGGCTGGGACTCGGTGCCAGCTCAGCGCCGTGGTGAGGGGTGGGAATTGGGAAGGTGCCGCCTGGGGAGTGGGCATGGGTGCATGTAACCCCCTGAGACACAGCTCTGCCACATCCTTACAGCGCGCTTTCTGGGGAGCCTGCTCCAAAACAGGAGATTTGGGATGTCAAGCTAGGGGAAGCAGAGGTTTGGGGTGCAAAGGGGCTTTCAGCCCATCCTGGGGTGCTTTTCTGGCTGGCGCAGCAGTTGGGAGCCTGTTGCCTGCTGCAGATTCAGACCCACATCCCCCCATCGCTCGCGTCTTCATCGACTTCCATGAAGCTGCCCTTGTTTTACACGGCCGGGGGATTTAACCCCCTCGGGGACCGAGGCTGCCTTGTGCCAGCTGTGCTCTCCCAGGCTGGAGATCGGGAAGCGTGTGTTGGCTCCAGCACTGCTCCCTGCCTTGTGCAGCATGACGGTGCTTTCTGATTATTTTTTGGAGAGCTTCTGTTTGGGGTGTGGATCTGCCTCCACGGCAGTGAGACAGCCCTTCCTGGGGAGCCGCATTTTCCTTGGGGAGTCTTATTTTCCCTGGGGAGCTTTAGGGAAGGGAAGAGAGAGTAAAACGAAATAAAATATTTAAAGCAAAAAAAAAAACAAACCACCCAACCCAGAAGCCTAACAGACCTGGAATAATGTATGAAGGCAGAGCTCGGGGAATTGTGAATGGAGCGGCGCTGTCGCCGTGCTGTCCCAGCCCTGAGCAAAAGGAGGTTGTGCGTTGGCTTATGTGAGCTTTTAAAAAATAATAATCATAATCCACGGCAGGAGCCAGAGGGCATTCAGGGGCAGGAGGGCACTCAGGAGCCCTGTGGTCGCAGCATCCTCCTCCTCCCCGTCCCCCCTTGCAGGTTTTTGTAGCCATGGAGGGGGAGAAGGGGCTTCCTGAGCCGGTGTCCTGCGTTTTGGAGCAGCTTTGGGGGGGGCCTGTGCAGCGCTCTCCCCATGGAGAGTCTGTCCAAGTTTTTGGGGCGGGGATGGCAGTGTGTGACGAGTGGAGGAAGGGGACGGCGGAGCCATCAGCGCTGCTGAGGTTTGCTGTTAGGCATCAGACTGGCTGTGGGATGCAGGCAGGGAATCGCTGGGGAGAGGATTTCTCCAGCAGCCTTTGGGAAGGGGTTAGCAGAGCGGTATTTGCTGTGTCCAGCCCAGAGAGCAGGAGGTTGCAGATGGTTGCGACGTGATAAAAGCTTGAGCGAGGCCATCTGGATGGTGGGAAATAGCACAAAAACTGTTGTGCAGGGGAAAAAAAGGTAGAAACACGGTTTGTCCGAAGCACTGAGCAGGTAAGAGGGGCCAGGGAGGGAGCGAGGCACATGTTTTCAGGTGGGTGTCAGAGATCTGTTTTTAACAGTGTCCTTTTGTACTTCAGCTCACGGCTGAGCGCCTTGAGGAGGTGTCCGAAGGGGAAGGGCTGTAACGGGGAAGAAGGAGGATGAGGGGGGTGGTTGCAGCTCTCCCAGCTTCCTGATGAGCCCGTCATTTCGAGGGGAGGTGATGGAGCTGTGGACAGGGGGATGCTGACCCCCACAAAGCAGTGATGCTCTGGGGGGGACTGGATTAGAAAGGCAGGAGGCGGGGAGCAGAGCAGGGTCGTGAGGGCTGGGAGGGAGAGGGGCTGACAGCCTGGCCACCCCATGATGCTGGGCTGGTGCTCCCAGCCACGCTGTCACCTTTTCCCCCTTGGACCCCTTTTTGTGCCTTGATTTATCTTTTTAGCATGGGATGATGCCTTCTGCGAGCTGCTGCGCAGACCCTGCCCGGGGAGTCTCTCCTGGGCTGGGGAGTGGCTCTGTGCAGTGCAAAGTTCCCGAAATCTTCTGTACTGAAACATGGCCACGGCTACAGGGAGCTACAGGGGGTCAAGCCATCCCCTGGCATGGGTGAAAATGTACCTGCTCCTGCCCACCTCCATCCCAGTGGTGCTTCCCAGGGCCATGCATCCCATGGGAGCACACGGAGCTTTTGATGGGCTGGTACTTCCTTGCAGGAGAAATTAAGCATCCCTTGCCTGTCAGCTTTTCTCCGGAGAGGTCCCAGCCAGCAGCGACGGGCTGGTGCCGGTGTGTGGATGCTCCACGTTCCCTGCTCTGCCCCGGCCCTGGCCCCAAACCTCGCTGATCCGCTCCCACCTGCACCCTGCCTTCCAGGGCATGGCCTCTGCCCGCACAGTGGAGGTTGGCTCTTGCAGGAGACGCCGTGGCTCACGTTCACGCCTTGGCTGGCTGGCAGTGGTGGCATGCAGCGCGGCTTCTTCATTGCCGAGATTGTGCCGCATTCACTTCTTTTTTTGGCGGCATCCCTGAGCAGTTTGGGGGGGTTTGGACCCATGGCCCACCAGATACGACAAACACCCGAGAGCTGTCTGCCCCTGCTGTCTTCCTGAGCTCATGGGAGCAGCCCTGGGCTCTGCCCATGGCTCCCGCTCCTGGCTGGGACCTGTGTGGCCAGCATGCTCTGGCTGGCGGGCAGGGGACAGGGCAGGGCTGGGTGCTCTGGGATGGGAAGGGATGGATGCTCCAGGGCGGGAAGGGCTGGATGCTCCAGGGTGGAAGGGGATGAATGCTTCAGGGCGGGAAGGGACAGATACTCTGGGGCGAGAGGGGACGTATACTCTGGGGCGGGAAGGGACAGATGCTCTGGGATGGGAAGGGACAGATGCTCCGGGATGGGAAGGGATGGATGCTCTGGGGTGGGAAGGGACAGATGCTCTGGGATGGGAAGGGACAGATGCTCCGGGATGGGAAGGGATGGATGCTCTGGGATGGGAGGGGATGGATGCTCTGGGGCCGGTGCTTGCGGTTTCTGTCCGGCTGCCCGTGATCAGATTATGTAAATGTCTCCAGAGCCGCGGGGAGCGGCAGCAAGCAAGTAGAAATAAATAAATACATATGTAAATGAAAGAGCTTCGCTGTGAAGGTGACCTCCTTGCTGTGCGCTCTGGGTGCCTGCCGGGGCTGAGTCCGGGTGCTTCTCCAGAGATTGGGAGGAGAAAGCAGCTGGGACTGCCCCTGGGTGAGTGATCTCGGGATGACGGAGGAAGGTTTGGGCAGAGGCAGAGCAGGACGCACCAGACCTTTGTGTTACAGGTGAGGATATGAAACATGGAGGGTCTGACTGTTGCAGAGCTTTAGTTTAATCCCAGACCTCTGTGAGCCACCCCTTGCTCTGCTCCCATCCGAAGTTGGAAGTCTCAGGTGGCACCATGCCATGTGGGACTTGGGGCAGAGCTCAGCCTCGCCGGGACCAAGGCGCCCCCTGTCAGCGGGGCTGTGAGGAGCCACGAGGAGGAGACGCCGAAAAGCAAGTTGCAATCTGCCATGGGGGAGGAGTGGGAGGTGTGTAAGAATAAGAAACAACAAATTAAAAGGCATAATTAGAGGCATGGAGACGAAGAGCGCCGTGCTGAACTGCGTAGAGTTGTCCAAGGAGCGGGGAAAGCTCCTGTCTGATAATTCAGCAGCAGACAGCAGGCAGGAGGGCCGTGCGGACACGCTGAGGAAGCCAGTTTGGGCGTCAGGAAGAGCTCACAGGGCTGTGGGTGGTGCTAGAAATAGGTTTTTAATGGGAATGGGGTTTGCTACGGCGGAGTTTGGAGGCAGCTGAACTGCGTGAGAGCGTGCGATAGCTGCGCTCTTGGCCGGCTCTGTGCTTCCTTAAGGGATGAGAGCATGGAGAGCATGGAGAGTGGCGGAGCTCGGGCTTGGCCAGGCGTCCAGGCGTCGCTCCTGGGTTAGTTTGCGTTGTCCCTCGAGGCTGATGAGGAGCAGAGGTGGAGGAAGGCTCTGCTGGGCTGGGGCAGGGGCAGGGGTGCGGTGCTGGGTGGGTGACGCTGAGCAGGCGACATTTCATGGGGAGGGGGCTCTGTGTGGGCTGGCGCGGAGCAGGCGGTCGGGCGGACCCCAAGGACTCCACACCTGCCCCTCCGAGAGGGCACCATGCTGGTGGCCACCCAGGCACATCACACAGAGGGTGCCGGCACCCGCTTCGAGGCAGGCAGGCTTCCCCATATGGGCTTCCCTTTCCCAAAGGAATGGACCCGTCTGGAGCAGCAGCACCCCAAGACATCAGCAAAGAGCATCCTTCACCCCTCTGAACCTGCAGGGAGGGTTTTTAAGTGTGTGAGACACAGCGCTTGCACTGGAATTGATATCGATAATATGTGCTGCTTTTCCCCCAGGGAAAGTGGCCGTGGGCTGTTTGTTTAAGTCTCTCTGGGATGCCCAACTTCATCCTCCAGCCCCGGCGGTGTTTCTCTCTGCGGAGCCCTCGGGTGTCCGTGCTCCAGCTCGGCAGCGGTTACAGGGTGGCCCTGTGCCACGTGGCAGTGGCTCCAGGAGCAGCCCAGCTCTGCCCGCAGCCACCCTCGGCTCCTGGGGACTCCGAGTGGTGTCTGCCTGGTGGAGGTATCCACCGGCAAGCACTGTGGGTGCGTTTGTGGAGGGTCCGAGTGCCAGAGCCGGGGGGTTACAGCTGCTCAGTCAGTTTATTTGGAGACCTCACGGGCGAAAGATGTGCTTGCCCAGAGGTGCTCCTCTGCCTTCCTGTGTCCCATCTTCACTGCTGTTTTCCTGGAGCTCTGAGCCTCTCCTGCCCCCTGGGGATGCTGCTGTGATTAATCCCTACTCCTAAAATTGTTTCCATATTAAACTGGACTCATGCTCCCGGCGGTGTCAGGTTCACCAGAGCGGACCCTGGCCCAGTGCGTAATTTCTAATGGCTTATTTTAGTGATAGGTTAACCGCCGTAGGTGTCTGCGTTTGCTTGAAAAACTGCTTAAAGCTGGTGGGAAGCAGAATCCCCGGAATCATCCTGCTGGGGCTTGGACACCGGGGTGACTGTGTGGTGGGGGTGATGCTGCTGGTGCAAACCCGGCCGGGTCCCAGCGCAGAGCCGGCTGCTGGCACGGCTGGGCATGCGATGCCATCCCTCAGGGTCCCCAAACCGTCATGACACAGCAGGAGGACGGAGCCCACCTGCTCCCTGCCTGCCCCGCGCTGCTGGGGCAGAGACGCTGAGTGGGGAGGGAACGGCGGCCTCCTGGGCTGCTTCCAGTCCACCCAGTACAGCCAGTGGGGCTGGAGGAACCCTCTGCCTTGTGCGTCCTTATACCGCAGGGGTTAATTCGGGCACTGCAGCTGGCTTCAACCCCTGGATTTGCTTCGTTCACAGCAGGGATTGCACCCAGCTGCCCCAGGCAGCCCCCAGCAGATGCTCTGCTGCCTGAAATCAGAGCAAAACCCCACAGCAGGGCCGGGTGTCTCTCCCCTGTGATATTGCAACGGTGATGGCACAGGAGGAGCCCGTTTTTGCATGCCTGCGCTGTAGCACAGCCTGTGTTAATTATCTGTGCTGCGCTAATGACACGCGCACTAAGCAGCGCATTGAAAACCATGTCACCGACCCAGAAAACCCCCGGCCTTGGGATTAAATCTCTAACCCAGCCCTAATCCTCGTCGGACGGGAGTGCTGCAGCGAGGGCTCCTTGTGGCCGGGGTGTTTTCGCTCTGGATGCACCGCGCTGGTGAATAAATAACCCTGGTGGGTGCTTTGCTGTCAGCCGGGGGATGCGGTGGAGGGTGACGGTATCACCCTGGGGTCCGTCCCTGCCTGCGTGGCCGGAGCAGTGGAGATGCAGAGCCCAGCCCCTGCGCCTGGAGCTGCTGCAGCTTTCACCACAGCATCCTTCACTGCTTTTTTAATTTCAGGTGTGAATGTGTCTCTGATCAGATCTGTCCAGACAGGTGGTGCCTTCCTCCTGCTCCTGTCATCATCATCATTCCCTGTGGTCGCCGAGTCCTTCCAGCCAGATGCATCATGCTCCAACCTTATGCCTGTCTGTGGGGTCTCTGTGCCAGCTGAGGCTCTCAGTTGGTGCTCCTGCAGCCAAATGAGTAGTTTTGTACTCTCTGTGCCTTGGGGCTTCTCACCTCTTCTCCACCACCTGCGCCACCACTTCCTCCTTGTTCTCCTCCTGCTCCTCCTCCTTCTTCTCCTCCTCCTTCGTAGACTCATGGAATGGTTTGGGTTGGAAGGGACCTTAAAGACCACCCAGTGCCACCCCCTGCCGTGGGCAGGGACACCTCCCACCAGACCAGGTCACTCCAAGCCCCATCCAACCTGGCCTTGAACACCTCCAGGGATGGGGCAGCCACAGCTTCTCTGGGCAACCTGGGCCAGGGGCTCACCACCCTCAGAGTGAAAAATTTCTTCCCGAGATCTCATCTAAATCTCCCCTCTTCTAGTTTGAAGCCATTACCCCTCATCTTGTCGCTCCATGACCTTGTAGTGTAGGGCATCTTCCTTCACCTCTCCCTTCTCCTCCTTCTCCTCCTCCTCCTCCACATCCACCTCCTTCTCTTCCTGTGTTCATCTCACCCCCAGGAGGCTTTGGTCTCTGTCCTTGGGCTCCCTTTGGAGCCTCATGCAAGAAGATGGGGGACACATTACCACCAGCACCTGGATGCCTCTCGCAGCTCTGCCCTCCTGGTTTTTTGGCTCAGAGCGATAACTTTTCGATTGCAGCTTCAGAGGAGGGTTTGGAGCGTTTCTGCCCAGCAGCTCCTGGGTCAGTGGGGCTGCACTCGGTGGGCTTAGCACATCGGAGACAGGGCTTGTGCTGTCAGCAATGCCTGGTGTCAATGGGCAGCTCTGCTGGACCGTGCGCCAGCCCAGCCAGGCATGGCCTCTGCTGGTAAACGTGGCGCTGGGACCAGGTGAGCCCTACCCCGACCTCCTGTGGTCCTCTGGCAGCTGCCACGGGTCTGTGCCTGGTAGCGATTGCCCCCTGGGGCAGGATGGGGACGTGGGGAGGGCAAATAGCACAGCCTCGCTGGGTTAATCCCTGCTGGGGTTCAGCCCCTGCTGTCGCAAGGGTTGTGTTTGCCTCTCGCCCGGGCTGATGCACTGAGACGCTTCTCTCCAGCTCCATCCTCCAGTGTCTGTCGAAGGAGAAGGCACTGAAATGGCAGCACCGCTCTCCTGCGGATTTACTCGGGAAGGAGTTACAGCACGGGGAGAGGAGCGGGATAAGGGAGTGCTGCTGCTGAACCAGCTGCTGACGGCGGCCACTGCTCCTACAGCAGCGCCGTTTGCAAAGGCATCGCACAGGGCTGAAACCGAGGGACACATTGAAGCGGCTTTGTCCAGATCCCAGAGTCGGAGCTGCCCGTGGGCAACGCCAGCTGCTTGCTGCTGCTGTAGCCGCGCAGTGGGGGACAGATGCTCTTCCAGACCGGAGTCTGCTCCATCGGGCAGAGGAGAAAACAAGAAGCCGTTGAGAGCCTCGTTAAATCTGTTTGTGAGAGTTGTTAGCAGGACGGATCTCTCTGAGCACACCAGAGCCGGGATCAGGCCTCCAGGTGCGCTAAAAGCGGTGACCAGCCACTCTCATGGGGTTGGCTCTTCTGCTTTGCAGACTCCTGGAGGGTCCCCATGCCGCTGGAGTGGATTTCGGTGGTTCGGGCAAGCGAAGAGGACGGAAGAAGCTGCAGCAGCCACCAGGAGGTACCTCCCCGTGGGGGAAGAGCCGATGCCGGGAGCTCCCTGGGGAGGTGATTTTTGGCACATGTGGCAGCAGAGGGGCCCCGCTGGTGGCCGGGCGGGTAAGAGCATCAGAAGAAGGAGCCAAAGACATGAGCATTGCTGAAGAAAAGCAGTGAAACCCCACAAGGGAATGACTGGGGGCTAGCCACTCTGTAGCAGGAGGTTCCAGTGTGAGGTCTCGGCTCTCCCTGTACATCTTCTGTACCAGCCCCAGCTCAGCCTCGGCACACCACGGTGCCCCGCCAGACCCTCCGGCATGGCTGGCAAAGCCGCTCGGCAAGGTGTAGGGTGAGGAGCTGCCAGCAACTGCCTTTAGTTGGTTTTCCGCTGAAGAGTGATGCTTTAGAAACCAGACCCCGCGTCTTTCCCAGGCCATGGCTCCCAGCTGGCATCACTTTGGCCTGAAACCTGTGGGCAGCGTCGGCTTATTCCGTTCTCAGAGCCATGGTGAAAATTTCCTTGTACCATGCTGAGTATGCGATGATGACGGATTCATTAGCCTACCTAAAGGCTGCGTGGGTTCGGGATTAGAGCCTGTTAACACAGCCGGGATGATGGATTTGCCACTGTTTCCCGCTAATCCTCTCTTTATTGCGTGGGGTGGAGATTACTCCTCTGCAGAGGCACTTGTTGCAGGCAGAGTCTGGCTGTCGTGTCAGTGCTGGTCACTGTTTCTGCTGCGTTGGAGCCAGGGTGAGGTCCTTCTGAGGAGCTACACCCTGGGCAGGGTGGGTTTCGTTGGTTAAGCAGTGCTGAGCCTGCTTTGTGGTGGGAGACACTGGTGTCTTGGTGACATTTAGGCAGATGGCCCAAAATAACATGATAAGTTAATAAAACTCCCAGATACGCAACCGTGAGACCAGATCCAGCTCCTACTCAAGTGTAGGTGGTCTCCATCATAGGCGGTCTCCATCGTATGCATCTCTGACTCACAGGGAGTCCATGATCTCCATAGAGAAATGGGTACTGCTGGGGCACAAGGTGCCACCTGGAATGGGACCATCAGGGGTTTTGGGAGCCCCTTGGGTGAGCGTCGGGCGTCTTGCACAGCACACTGCCACCACCAGCAGCTCAGCATGTTGCAGGTCACAGAGAGGTGGGCTGGAGCCGCTCTGCTCTCGTGTCTTCCCATTCCTTGTTGGGGCATTAATGAGCTTTTCTGTGTCCGTGCTTTTGTGGCACCCGTTTTGCCTGGGTGTGGAGCTGCTTCCGATGTAACACGTACAAGTATGGAAACAAAAGCAATAGGGAGTAGGATGATTTTTGGTATTGAACCCATACCTACTGTCCCCATTGGTTTTTACGCAATGCCAGCTCATTTTTTCATGGTGTCTTTCAGTCTTTCCTCTTGCCACCAGCCCTGCCCCAGGGAGAAGCAGCTCTGTGTGCCTGCATCCTCCTGCCGCAGGGATGCTCCTGAGCCGGCTGAGGGTCACTCCAAGGATTTGGGACAGATTTGCCGTTATTTAAGCAGTCTATGTTGATCTGGACGTTTCTCTGCGCTGCTGCTTCTGGTGGTGTCCAGCCAGCTTGGCCTCGGGCCACCGGCACGCTGTGGGTGCCATCGCTGTCGCAGCAGATGACTGCGCTCAAACCCACGTCTTGTTGCGATCCAACTGTTTGTGCGAGATGATTTGGGATTCAGGCTGGCTCCGTCCTTGTATTTTCCCTTTTGCTTTCTGCTCCGAGTATTTCAGGGACGGGGGAGGAAGGACAAATTAAAGCCCCTCTTGGTGCGAACGCTCTGCGCATCTCGCCGCTCTGGATGCAAACTGCTAATTTTTATGCCGTGCCATGCGCCCGGAGTGCTGACACGGTGTGAATGTGTTCAGAGCTAAAAAGAGGAGCAGCAATTGCCCTTCCCTTGGGGGGCTGTTTTGCAGTAAGCAGCAGTGCAGATGTGTCCCAGGGATTTGATGACTCCAGGAAGGAAGGGAGCACTTATCTCCCAGGCACCAGACGCATGCAAAACGGCAAGGCGCTCTCTCCCCTGATGAATGAAGTGACGACTCTTGCTGTATAATTCACCATCAAAAGAGAGATGATTGAACGCATCTGGTGGTTGCCTTCTCTCATGTCGCTCCTGAGCGATAAAGTGGTCCTTGTCCCATGCAGGCAAAGGAAGGGTCTGGTTGAGGAGCAGGAGACATCACTCCCAGGCCAGCGGGCACTTTCCTGGTGGGTTTTTTCCTCCCCAAAGGTTAGATTGGCAGTGCTGTTCCTCCGGGATGCTCGGGGCTGGCGGGGCTGCAGGGTTGAGTGTGTTCCCTCAGTATCCATCCACCACCATTGGAGGTGGCGAAATGCTCAGCCTTGCTAAGGCTTGTAGTGATAGGGTGAGGGGTGATGGCTCCAGACTGAAAGAGGGGAGATTTAGATGAGATGTGAGGAAGAAATTCTTTGCTGTGAGGGTGGTGAGCCCCTGTCCCATGTTGCCCAGAGAAGCTGTGGCTGCCCCATCCCTGGAGGTGTTGAGGGCCAGGTTGGACAGGGCTTGGAGCAACCTGGTCTGGTGGGAGGTGTCCCTGCCCAGGGCAGGGGTGGCACTGGGTGGTCTTTAAGGTCCCTTCCAACCCAAACCATCCTGTGATTCTGTGATTCCCAAGAGGTTGTCATCACCTGTGGTTCAGACTGTGGGGCAGAAATCCAGCAGAGCCTGATGGCGATCGTTTACATTTTCAAGCTAATTAACTTCATCTCTGTGTTCTCTGTGTCTGATACTGACTGTTCACTCCCACTGAGGAACCAGGAGCTGTGGCTCTGCAGAGATGCCCATGGGCCTGTGACACCACCACCACCTTGGCAGGACACGGGTGACCTCGGGTGATCGTTTTCAGCTGCATAAATAATCTGTGGGCTGTTAACGACGTTCCTATTAGGCTGCAACAAGCTGTGAAATCTGGTATATTTGCCGTGACAAATGCGTGAAAGGTGCTAAATTTATCCATGGCGGCAGCGGCTGCTGGGCACAGGGACAGACCACGGAGCTGGTGGCACCACATCTCGCCTCCTGCTCCCTGGCAGGGTCTTGGTGGCACCTTGCCTCTTCCTCCACGGGAATTTGCAAGAGCCTCAGTAGTGCTTTTCCACAAAAACACACTCTTCTGGCCGCTTTGGCTGTGCCTCCTTGTCTTGACGGTGATTTACAGCCCCTCCATCCAATGCTGGATTAGGACCTGCTACAGCAGCTTTTTCCAGCCACGGAGGAGGAGAAGCCACCTCCATCCCTCCTGCCACCCCGTCAAAGGTAGCGCTGGGCTTCCCCGGGGCCGTGTGCCTGTACTGCAGATGGATGGAGCTTTTATCTTTAGTTGCTGGTGATTCGCCAGGGTTGCAAGACAACAAGGGGTAAGCACCAACTGGGGTGTTCAGGGGTGACTAAGCAGCCGTACATCCGAGCCTTGCTGCCCCCTTAATTATTTTCAAACAAGTTTGTGGAGCAGGAGGGCATCTTGGCCACTGCTCTCCAACCCTGCTCCAGCCCCATGGCAAAACCTGGGACACGTTGTGGCACTTCCTGTGTCCCGCCATCCCCTCTGTACACGGGGAGGCAGTGGGTGGGTGCTAGAGGGTTAAAGCCAGTCTCCCAGCGAGGTGCGATGCTGCGTGGGGACTGGCACAGCATCCTCTGCTGGTCCCTCTCCTCCTCCTCCTCCTCCTGCTCCTCGCTGGAGGGTTGGTCATGGAGAGACCTTTGAGGAGGGCAGCGGATAAAGTTTGTGCAGGCAGGGTAAGATGGGAGGGAGAAATCGCCTTTTTCCTCCAGGAGGCATGGAAAGCAGCCGACTGCCCTCGTGATGGACCCCACTCTGGGGTGTTAGTGGGTTGCTCCCCGAAGCCCCGTGCGCCGTCCCTGCCTGGCTGGGCTGAGGGCCGTAGCAGCCCCGGTGTGCAGGACCGCAGCAAACCTTGGCGCTGCCTCAGCCCCTCATGCATCCAGGCGCTGCTAAATCGCAGCAGCTGTGTCGCGGCAGCAATGGCTCGGGGGGAGGTGGGCATATGGGGTGTGACGTGGTCTCCCCCACGCTGCAGGGAGGCTGTGGGGTGGGTAGACTCTGCAGATGAGGATGAGGATAGCTGTATGAAGGCTGTGTCCTTAGATGCGCTTAGCCTCCGCACCCCGACCATAAAGCTTGCTGGGGAGTTGCTTTTCATCCTGCATCCTGGGGGCTGCCCTCTCCTTTGCGGTGCCTTCATCCAGAAGCCTCTTGCCCGCTGACCTTTGGGAGGATGGCTTGTGTCCCCGCACCAGCGTAACGTGGATTTGTGGCTGTGTCTTGCTTACAACCCAGATCAGGTTCAGCTGTGACTAAATTTAGCCGTCGCTCCGTAAGGGTTTTGTAAGCTGGATTTCGAGGCGTTGCTCCTGCTCGGTGACTGCAATTGTTGTCACCTTTGAAAGGCCGAGCCGGGGGGATTACGGAAATGAATGAGCAATGACCTGGGAGGCTGGGAGTTTTGGCTGGGTTCGTGTCCCCTGCCTTCACCGTAATCCATACCAGGACTGGTCCGTGGCAGCCGCTCACGTCCCTGTGGTGTCACCGGTGGGGACCATCCCTTTGCTCCTCAGCTACCTCCTCCGGCAGTGCCGGCTCTGCGGAGGGAGGATCACTGCTGTGGAAAACCGCTGCCCACCTTCATCCCAGCTGGTTTGCAAGAGCTGTCACCGTTGGGGACAATGCCATGCACGTGAGCGGTGAAGCAGAAGGTCCAGGTTCTGCCTGGGAGCTCCCAGCCGCTGTTTGAGGTAAGGTGGGAGCTGGGGGGGGTGCGGTCGGCTCCCCAGCCCTTCAGCCCCCAGCTTCTTCCAGAACAGGGGAAGGCAAGGAGATGACAAGGGAGAGCACAGCCCGTGGGCAGTGTGTGGGTGCTTTCAGCCCAAATCCTGAGCGCCAGCTGAGCCACTGCAGCAGGGTCATGGCACAGGAGGGGAGTGGAGCCGGGATTCATCCCGGCGTGGTGCAGCACAGTGAGCCAAACCTCTCCAAGGTCAGGACTCAGTGGAGTGCGGGCACAAAGGGATTTATCTCCTCCCCTGTGTCAGAGCTTGTCCTGGGACCTTGTCACGCCATCTCCTGCTGCAGCCGGTCCTCCTTGGCTGCCCCAGCAGGTCGAGGTGCTGCAGCATTGCTCTTGGCTGGAGCACGGATGGGGGTCCCGGGGCACCGCTGGTGTGGTTGGGGCAGCGACAGCAGGGAGAGCAGCTCCCACCCATCGTCTCTTGTGAGGAAGAGACACATTGAGCTGCACCTCCGCCTCTTCTGTCTGCCCCGGGAAGAGACAAACCCTTGGGGTTGGGGTCCCCTGGGAGTCTCCCAGCTCTCGGTGCCTCCATAGGGTCCCCATCGCTGAGGACGGACCCCTGTGGTGCCAGTGCTGTGTTAGGGCTTCCCAGAGGCTGCGTTCCCAAGAGCTTTTGCGGTCGCAGCAGCTGAGATTGAGGATGAGTCGTGCAGAGACGGGAAGCTGCTCCCCGTTTTGCTCCCACCCTGCACCGGAGCAGCCTGGTGGCTGTTGGCAGTCGGGCCTCAGCAGCGCCTGAGCCTCCCGTGCTGCTCTGCAAGAGCAGATTTGCCAATCTTCGGTTGCAAACATCCAAGAAAACCAGTCAGAGGACAGTGGGGAGATCCCTCTTTGCAGTCGCTCGCTCTCCCTTGCCAGGATGCCCGTGGTGCTGAGCAGACACCCACTAACGGTGCATGACAGCTGGCACTGAAGAGCCCGAGGGTTAAATCCTGCCCTGGGCTGTGCACGGGTGTCTGCCAGCCCTCACCGCGTTCATGGGAGCTTTGCAGAGCACCCCAGCATCCCCAGCCACCCGCCAGCTGGTGCAAGCTGGGCGCTGTGACTACACAGCAATGGGTGACTTGTTTCACCCGTTGGCAGAGGAGTCATGAGGAGGAGGGGTGCTGGGCGCTGCGCCTGTGAAAGCCCCGTCCCAGTGACCGCAGACCGCTCTTCTGACAGCCTGGGGCTGGCTTTCTGGATTCCCAGTTGTGACCGGATTCTCCAAAGCTATTATTGCTGGAAACAAAAAGAAATTAAGAGTTCTCAGCGAGCATACGCTGTGCTGTGCAGTCACGTAGAAGATAAAAGAACAGGTAACCGTTTCAGAGTGAAAGGAAAACCAAAAACTATTTGAAATCAAGTGGCCTCTTCAATTCATTAAAGGATTATGAACTTTCATCAGAAAGCTTTTTAATCCAAGGCTTCATCTTTGTTGGTGGCTGCCTTCTGCCTTCTGTTTGCAAGCTTTCCTGTGTCGTACTTGACACATTGTCGTAAGGGTGGTGCTGGGGGACTTCATTCCCTGTCTTCTGCTTCCTTGCCGTGGTCTGGGCAGCATTCCCAGCAGCACACTGAACTGCGCGCAGGTGCCTGACTTTGCTGCGTCAGCATCCCTGCAGAGAGGTGGCCAGAAGAGCATTTTTCGTGGCTTACACCCTTGGGAGAGCTGAGCTGGTGGAGAACCTGCATTGACCTGTGTTTATGCCTATACTATGGGTTTTGTTGTCATATCTAAAATGGTTTTAATTTCGGAAGATCCCAGGGCGGGTGTTTCATGTGCCTCTTGTGCTGCTGGGAGCATGGCGGTGTCACCAGGGCTGGCCCAGCTGGGCGTGCGGTGCTGTGAACCCCACACTGGGGTTGCTGGGGGGAGAATCTGGGCTTTGAAGCAGTGGCTCAGGGGCTTCTCCTGCCACCGGTCCCAGCTTCTGCTGCGGCTTTGGGTGCAGAGAGCATCCCACCGTTGTGCTGCCTCCTGCCATGGCTGCCGGGCTTGGTGAGCATCATTCTTCTTTCCTCCCTTCCCCACGCAGCTAGATGCTGCTCAGGGTCTCAGCGCCATCCCCCAAACCCATGCCTGGCAGGACATCCCCCTTCCCACCCCGTCTCCCACTCGCCTTCACTCCCCTCTCCTCCAGGGCCATTTTCCCAGCCACGTTTTCTTGCTCGGCAGCGGCGGCAGACAGCCCTGGAGCTGGCGCTGCTCAGCCAGCTGCAAAAAGCATCTCGGTGATGGACGTCACCGAGAGCGGTGGCGAAGTCATCCCAGCCTGGCAGATTGATCCCCAAGGAGCCGCATGGACGGTTTCCTTCTGGATTTGTTTCCCCTGGGAGTGGTGGGCTGGCCACACTGGTGTGTGTCCCCCCCAGTGCTGGCTCCGGTGCGTCCGGGGGCTCCATCCTGTGTCTCTGGGGGATGGGGGCAGCGTGTCACAAGGGGTTTGGCTGGAAGAGGAAGGTCTGGCCAAGGGGAAGGAGCAGCTCTCTGGGCTTTTGCAGCCGTAACCAGAAGGAAGTCGAGTCACGTCCTTCGGTGGAAGGCAGCAGCTGGCGGCATTTTAATTACTGCTGCTGACAGCCTTGGAGGATGCGGGATTGCGGCCGTGTTTGGCGTTTCTTTGTCTTGGGGAAAGGTCAGCGTGGCTTCTTGCTGGAGCTGGGGCTGTGCAAGCAAACGCCATAACGCAGTGGCTGGTTTGTCATTGGCGATGGTGGGGACGGCCAAAAACAGCCTTGGCCAGGGCCGGGGGGGATGTTTGAGCCGCCGCCGGTGAGCCAGGATGGGGCCGAGATGGGGCTGAGACATCACGGGCTGAGACCTGGCTCCTCATGGACCATGCGATGGAGGAAAACCAGATAGCTGAGCCCGAGATAAGGGCTGGGGTTCATTTCCCTTCCATATCGACCTCCCCGGGGGAGATGCCCGTGTCTGAGCTACTCAGCCCCGGCTCCCGGCAGCCTGGGGGGCCTCGTGGGCTGGTGGTGCCCTGGCTCCACATTGCGGGGCTGGGGCACGTTTTGGCTGAGGAATGAGCTCTGTTGATAGAGGCAGCAGTGGAAAAATACACCCTGAGCCCTGGTCAGTGCTACTCTCCTCACCGGCAAGCATCCCTGTGAAACTCTGCGCTGCCTGGCTCTAGAAGATACAAAGCCAAATTAATAACTTTAATTTGCTTGGCTGCTGCTGGCAACTGGGGAGCTGGGCTTGGGAGGGGTTTTCTTGCAGGACCTTCTCCTGTTACCACCCTCGGCATCGCTTCTCTTCCAGCGAGCGAAGGTGACACTTGCCCAGGTTGATCTGGGTGCTTTGTGGGTGCGGTGGTTTGGATCAGAGGCAGGCAGGGCGCTCGTGCCAGCGTTGGAATTACAGAGGAAGAGGCTGCAGAAATGTGCCGTGACAGTCTTTCAAAAACAGGGAATAAACCCTGTGCATACCCCAGCCGGCCCCTAAATCCACACGGATGCAAGTTGTGGGATGCTGCCAGGAACAAGTGTCATCCCAACTGGCTGCGTGGAGGTACTGCTGTCTCCGGTGGGGTCTGGAGCCGTGCCAGGACCATCCCGGTCATCTTCCCAAAACCTCCCCACACTCTGGAGAAAGTGTGACACCGACAGCCGCATCTCCATCACATGGATTTTTTTTATATGGCTGTAAATGAAGTCCCTTGTGCAGGCCATCCCTTTGGGATATGGTGTGGATCCTCAGCGAAGCTCGACAGGCTTGGGACGGGACGGCCTGAGGTTTTATCTGCTCTGTTTTTTATATAGGACGTTGATTTCTGTTGACTGATGGAGCAATTTCTCCTCTGCATCCCACGGCTCCCAGCTCCCTGGTGACACACTGGAGGGCTGCCTTTGCATGGCTCCTCTCTAATTACCTCCTTTTCCCCTAATTACCATTATTCCTTGCAAACTGTGTTTAATTGTAACAGAGTAATTACAGGTCATCTCCTAGCGCGTCGTTTTAAAGTGCTCAACACCCTGAGCTGGCAGTTTCCATCCTTGGTGCCAGTGAGCTGTGCCGAAACGGGTATTTCTGTGCCCATTGCCTGCGGAGAGGGACCTTCGGAGCGGATAATGAGCTTTGCTGGGCTGGGAAGGTCACAGCCACTCTCTCATTACTCGCCCTTGTGGCTTCATCCTCTTATCGCAATCCATCAGCGTAATAAAAGAAGCCAGTGTGCCAGCTTGGGGCATGGGCTAGTTTTAACAGGCTGGAAACTTCAGCTTGAAGGTACGAAGGCATCAGGGCAGGGTCAGCCCCTGGGCTTTGTGGCCATGGGTGGCTGCCAATGGGACTCTTCGGGGTGGAGAGAGGAGCCGAGTTGTTTCCAGAGAAGGAGGTGAGGATGCAGCATGAATTGCCCCGACAATCCACGGTGTGGCCTCACGTCTCCCCGTGCCCACCCGTGGCTCCCATGGGGTTGATGGCTCCTGTCAGGAGGAGCCGGCTGGTCCCTGTCAGGCTGGGGGGGTGTGGGATGGGAGCACAGCTCGGAATTTAGGGGGGTGGGACCCCGACACCTCTCTGCCCGCAATCAGAGAAAGGGGAAAGCGGGGGGACCTGCCACGTTGGTCCGAGGGGGGTCTTACTGCACGCAGGAGCCACACTGCCCGTCGCCGTGCTGAGGATGCGCAGAGGGTTTTGCCGCTCTCGTGGTTGACGATACAGCCTGAATTCCACTCAGCATGGTGCTCCCAGCGGATATTTCCTGGGCAGGTGGGTGTCTCTGTCGCCGTGCCAGCACCGCCGAGGTGCCTTCTAGGGTCGCTGATGTCCACAACGGGGAATGGAGAGGCTGAGAAGCTGACGCTGTAGGACAAACCCATGTTCGGAGCTTGCAGACACTTTTCAGCTGAATTATTTCTGCCTAGCAAAACTGCATGTGATTGCGTCTCATTAGAGAGCCTTAACGATGCTGAAGACTGATGCATGTTGGAGCTCGCCCCTGGGACACTTGCATGTACCCGTCGCACTTGAAAAAAATAGCAGGTTTGCAGGAATGTGGCCTGTGGGTCTGAGTTCACCCTGGCTCTGTGGGTTTAAATTCAGTCCCAGTTTGATGCTGGGACGGACCCTGCAGGAACCGGCGTGTGGGCCGAGCTCTGCGTGGTGGGAGCAGGCGGGGATGGAGATAACATAAAGGCAGGGCCAGGTCCTTCCGTGCACTGGGAAGCAGGAAGGAGCGGAGGTGAGTAACAGCAAAAGAGCTTTTAAAATATGGTGGGTTACACTGATGGTTATTTTTTTCCCAAAGGACAGGCCCAAATTCGTTGTGTTTTTCCTTTGTTTATCTGATCTGAGTTTGGTTCCTGCCTCTTCCCGCGACCTGGGGCTCTTCGAGGTGAGGCTGGGGACAGCGGTGAGCCCCCGGGGACATGGCACTGTTCAGGAGGTCACCGAAGGCACACGTGCCCACCCCCTGCATTTTCCTTTCTTATCACGGGATATTCATTCCCTCTCCTCATGCTGCTTCACCTGAAATACGAAAACGTGCTGCTTTGTGTCACTTTCCCGGTGATTTGTTTTCGATATTATTAAAGGAAAAGCTTCCCCTGTATGAGACTCAAATCCTGCTCCTGTCCAAAGGAGAGGTTTGATGAGGAGCTGATGTATCGGAGCTTTTCTTGGACAAATCCTGGTAAAATCAGGCCAGATCATGGAAGCTGAAGCCCTGAACCTGTTCCTTGAGCAGGAGATACCTTGATATTCCAGTGCCACCTGCAGCCAAAATTTAGAGTAACCTGATGAGAGCTGAGTAAATCACACGTGAAATCCAAGTAGATGGAAACATAGAAAATAACCGAGTCCTGGGGATGGTTAGAAGTCTGTTGGATGTTCAAAACTCTCTGATTTTAATCCTTTTTGAAGTTTTGAGTTTTGCAGGCCAGCGTTTATCTAAAGAGGACTTCCCTTGGTGTGGCAATGAGCTGGAGCTAACCGAAGCACCAACACAGTTCATTTGCCCGCAAGTTGCCAGCCTACCTCCAAACTCCTGTAAAATTTCCATAAAAATCACATTTTCCTACTTTTAAGCATAAGAAGTTGTTCAGTGCGTCCCAGCTCGCCGAGGTTTAGGGGAGGGAGGAGGAGGAGCAGCCCTGCCGCTGTGCTCGGCTTCGCCTGGGGTCGATCGCCGAGGAACCAGCAAAGCCGAGCGGTAAAACTCGGTGTTTAATATAAAAAAAATAACCTAAAACTAGAGCTGTGAGGGCTGGCTCGCTCTCGTCAGACAATAGAAAGGCAGCTCATGGAAGCTGGCAGGGTCCTGTCCCCGAATGGACGTCCTGCACCTGGAAATCTCCAGCTGGGCGTTTGGCGCACCCGGGGGCGGGCGATGTGTGCCATCGTGGACGTGGCGGTTAATGGCACTGAGGGGTTCTCCTGTCAGCCTGGGTCACGGTGTCCCTGGGGACTGGTGATGGGGGTGGGGCATGGCCATCCGGGCTGCTCTGGGAGGTGGGACATCACGAAGGCTTCGTGGACTTAGGGTGGTTGTCTGTGTTGTAGCAATCTCTCAAGATGATCCAGGTCTGGACGGTCAGAGTTGAACTGGTTTTAGCCCCGTGGATGCAGGGGATGGTGCAAAGCTCTGGGATTGCATTCTGTCAGACCAGGGTGCTAGGAGAGGAGGAGGGGGAGTGGTGGGGACTCACCTCTGGAGTCACCATGTGCCGGTGCTGGCTCCGTGATGAGCTCGTGGGCTGCAAGGGCCATGCCGGGTGCTGATATGTCCCTTCCTCCCCTCCAGGCTTGCCGCGATTTCCTGGACTTAGCCGAAACTCACAGCCGAAAATGGCAGCGGGCGCTGCAGTATGAGCGGGAGCAGAGGATCCGTCTGGAGGAGACCATCGAGCAGTTAGCCAAGCAGCACAACAGCTTGGAGCGAGCCTGCCGCGGGGCCCCTGGCCTGTCCTCCAGCAGCACCGGTGTCACCAGCACCGCCAAGGGTGAGCGCGGCGACCAGGGCCGGGGCTGAGTGCCCACAGGAGGCAGAGCCCTGTGGCGTGACCGTAAAACCTGCTTAAAGGGAAACCCTCTAAGACTGGTTTTGGGTTTTAGATGGATGCACGGGGGATCGTTCCTTCTAGTGTGCACACCCATCAGAACTCTCCGCGCAACTTTGATACACATTTTACAACATCATTCTATTATTAGTACCTCCTACCTATATTAGATTGGTTAGTAATTTGCATACGATTACAACATCCGAGTTACAGCTCCCACACATGCTCAAGGGAAGGGTCTTCACCTGGGCCAGGGTCTTCTTGACCTATGGGCGTGATTTTTACTATTACTATGAAGGTAGTTCAGCTGAGGACAGTAAGAATTTTTACTTTCCTGCCAAGTTGGCTAAACTTCTCAAAACGTGTAGATTGGTACCATCCTCCAGGTCCTTATGCTCGATGCGCTTCCTCAGAAACGATACAATACTCGCCTGCCTTGATTAGGAGTTCCTTTCGTTAGCTCACGCTTCATAAATTCAAGGATAGAATCTTCGTTATTCGTGGGAATACACATACAGCCTTTCAATGCTGGTTACTAGTAACATTTCAGGGATGTGCTTTGGCAGCAGCGGGAAGCCCCAGGATGGACGGGGGCTTTCTGCTGGGCTGCTCCCAGCGAGTCAGCAGGGATGGGAAGGATGCACAAGGCAATGTCCTGTATACCCATGATTTATTTTTAATGGCTCTCATTACACCATAACTGTCCCTAATTGTCCTGCTGCTCCTTGCCTGGGGACTTGGACATCCCCAAGGTACGGATGCAGGAGAGGGCTGTGTCCCCAGCAGGCTCCCACTATTCCAGACTGTTTTGGTAGCCTTAGCGCTCACCATCAGGCATGTCTCTGGCTGCTGGAGGGCAGCCAGGGTGCTCGGAGGAAGCGCTGGGTCCCCTGGCACTGCTGAGGTTGCGGCTGCGCAGGGGGGTGGTGGCATGGCCGGGGCTCATTTGCTGTTTGCAAGAGTTACTGGGCAATAAAATCTAACAGCTTTGTATACTCATGCCAAATCTCCTTCCCTGCGGGAGGCGTTAGTTACAGCCTGGTAGCCAAAAACTGCAAATAGTCTCTTGACTTATTTTTAAAGGATATATAGACTCCAGGAGGAGAATAGCAGCTGTTGTGGGGGGTGATGGCAGCGCCAGGTGCTGCCCTCGTTCTTGTATGGCCTTGAGGAAATGGCCTCATGTTGTGCCAGGGGAGATTTAGGATGGAAATTAGGAACAATTTCTTCACTGAAAGGGTTGTCAAGCATTGGACCAGGCTGCCCAGGGAAGTGGTGGAGTCACTGTCCCTGGGGCTATTTAAAAGCCAGGCAGACGTGGTTCTGAGGGACATGGGTTAACGGTGGGTTTGGCAGTGTTGGGTTGATGGTTGGACTTGATGATCTGAAAGTTCTTTTCCAACCTCTGTGATTCTGTGGCGCAGCTAGGGAGGTGCAGGGACAGGCACAAATCCAGCCCGAACCTATCGCAAGGGGTGACGCTGCTCCTGTGGAGGACCACGGCAATGGTGTGGAGAATGAGGCTGCCAAGCCCTGCCAGAAGCCGAGCGAGCCGCTGAGCCATATGAGCTGCGTTGAGCTGGCTGGAGCCGGGGCAGCTGTCCTGGTCCCTCCATGTGCCAGACACCCGCAGTGTCCCCCTTACCGGAGCAGCAGTATAGCCCGAGGGAGGTGGTCAGCCCTGCCGTGTGCCCTGCACCCTGTGGGCTGCTGGAGCAGGGGTTTTGTGGCAGAGTGGTGACGGCCACGGTGAGGCTGCGCTTGGGGAGCAGCGCAGCAAAGGCAGGAGCAGGGGAGTCACACCACGTCTCAAAAATCACCGCAGTTAGTGTCCGCTCCCAGCTTCATAGCGATCTCTCCCACTGCAGCAGGGAAGAGAAATGTTTGTAAGTGCAAGGCTGGAAAACTCAAAAGTTGGGAAATCTCTCCAAGCATCACCTGAAATGTGACTTTTTTTTTTCTGCTTTAATCCAGACTGGATTTCCCAGCAGACGGGGTGGTGCTGGAGTGGCAGCCGCCCTAGACGCGGTTGGGTGTGCGAGTCACGCGCGTGTCTCTGGCTCAGGCAGCCCAGTGGCATTTTTGGAGGGGCTCCCCGGCACGGCAGGGAAGCCTCGCGTGCCCGGACTGGGGAGCAGGAGCAGGACATGCGCTGCTGGGGCACCTTCTGTTTTTTCCCCTTGTCGTGGAGTGGGTTGGAGAGGACGGGGACAAGCTGTAAAGAGAGCCAGCGTTGGAGGGGACACAGCGGGAGAAGGGTGGGCTCTGGGGACAGGCTTGTGGGGTTTGAAAGGGGACAGGCAACACCTGAGCACCTCAAACCCTTTGCCCCAACAGGGAGTGTGCCGTCTGCCAAAGGAGAGGCCAGTGATGAAGATGAAGAGACGGAGTATTTTGATGCCATGGAGGATGCACCAGCCTTTATCACTGTAACCGCAGACCCCAAGCACCACAGGTATGAGCCCCCGCCCCAGGGCCACGCGTTGCACGGTACAGCCTGGCGAAACCTGCTGTGAGTGCGGGAAGAGCAGGGGAGAGACCGTTTCCCCAGCATTGTGCTTCGGCTTGAGGGCAGCATCCTCTGCCGTGGGGTTGCTGTATGCACGTCCCCCGGCAAACAGGCTGCCTCTGCCCCGGCTGCTCCCGCATCCCTGCAGCGAGCGAGGCTGAGGATGGCCCCAGCTCTAGCTTGACCGATCTCATAGCCTTCTATGATGTTATAACTGGTTGGCTAGATGAGGGCAGAGCAGCAGATGTCATCTACCTTGACTTCAGCAAGGCTTTTGACACTGTCTCTCATAACATCCTCCTTAGGAAACTGAGGAAGTGTGGACTAGACGATGGGGCAGTGAGGTGGATTGAGAGCTGGCTGTGTGACAGGACTCAGAGGGTTGTGATTAATGGAGGAGGGTGGAGTTGGAGGCCTGTAACCAGTGGTGTCCCCCAGGGGTCAATACTTGGACCAGTATTGTTTAACGTATTCATCAACGACCGGGACGAGGGGACAGAGTGTATGCTCAGCAAGTTCGCTGATGATACCAAACTGGGTGGTGTGGCTGACACCCCAGAGGGCCGTGCTGCCATCCAGCGTGACCTAGACAGGCTGGGCAGAGAAGAACCTAATGAGGTTCAACAAGGACAAGTGTAGGGTCCTGCACCTGGGGAGGAAGAATGTCAGGCACCAGTATAGGTTAGGGGTGGACCTGCTGGAAAGCAGCTCTGAAGAAAAGGATCTGGGGGTCTTGGTAGACAGTAAATTATCCATGAGCCAGCAATGTGCCCTTGTTGCCAAGAAGGCCAACGGAATTCTGGGCTGCATAGGGAAGAGTATGGCCAGCAGGTCAAGGGAGGTCATTCTCCCCCTCTACTCTGCACTGGTGAGGCCACAACTGGAATACTGTGTCCAGCTCTGGGCTCCCCAGTTCAAGAGAGACAGGGAACTACTGGAGAGAGCCCAGCATAGGGCAACAAAGATGATTGAGGGATTGGAGCATCTCCCTTATGAGGAAAGGCTGAGAGAGCTGGGACTCTTTAGCCTGGAGAAGAGAAGGCTGAGGGGAGACCTTATTAATGTTTACAAGTATCTAAAGGGTGGGTTTAAGGAGGATGGAGCCAGACTCTTTTCAGTGGTTCCCAGTAACAGGACAAGGGGTAACGGGCACAAGCTGGAACATAAGAAGTTCCGATCAAATATGAGAAAAAGCTTCTTTACGGTGAGGGTGACAGAGCCCTGGAACAGGCTGCCCAGGGAGGTTGTGGAGTCCCCTTCTCTGGAGACTTTCAAGACCTGCCTGGATGCAGTCCTGAGTAATGTGCTCTGGGCAGTCCTGCTTTAGCAGGGGAGTTGGACTAGATGATCTCTAGGGGTCCCTTCCAACTCTGAAAAATTCCGTGATTCTGTGAAGCAAACGAGGAAGGGCAGACCTCAAGCCTATGCTGCGGTAAAGCTGAGTCCTCTGTCCCAAAGCTGCTGTGGGATCGAGGGGAGTAGGGACTTGGAGGGAGATCCTTTGGAGCACTGGGCAGAAGCAGGGAGTACCTTGCCTTGGTCTGCCTTGACCTGCTCTTACACCTCCCTGGGCACCTCCCTGGGCTGGAGGCACCCGTGATCTGAACCACAGTCACACCGCTGGGCTCGCTGGCAATGCAGAGGCTCTGGGTGCCCAGGCCAGGACACCCCGTGCTGAGCACCCCCTCCCAACGCCCATGTGTGGCCTCTGTCACCCTGGTGACATCCCGGCAGCACCCTGAGGTGGTGCAGGGAGATGCCCCTGGTGGTGGTGGCTGTGCTGCCCCAGCCTGGGTTCTTCTCTCCCCTTCTCTGCTCTTCCTTGTGTTTACCAGCCGGTACTTTCTTCCCTGCAGGCGTTCGGGCAGCAACCTGAGTGGGGCCAGCGAGGGCCACCCCGAGGACTGGAACCTGGAGGACAGCGTGAGTTGGCCAGGCAGAGCGGGAGGGACGGTCCCGGCGGGATGAAACCAGGGGAGAGGAGCAGGAGAGGAGGAGGCTGTTGGAGGGACTTCCCTCCCGCGCCTCCAGGAAGGAGCAGAGTTGGTTTCTGTGGCCCATGGTGGGGGGAAAGATGTCAGCAGTCATACAGCAGCCCCCCAAACACCCTCCTGAGGGAAGCAGGACAGTGTTGGGGGGCAATTGCACCGTTATTTGCCCCATGCCCTGGAGAACAGACTTCTAGTGATGCTCCCCAGCACACGATGTCTCCTGAGCGGTGGTTGCTTCTCCCGGGAGCTGCTGGGTCTGGTTGGGTCGTGCTGGACGCATCTGGCTTAGACCCGCGTTTCTTCTCTTGCTTCCGCAGGTCTTTGAAAGCTCCAATCAGAGCAGCTACAATGAGTCCACTTGCAAAGATCTCCTGCCGAAGAAAAGGAGACGGACTCGCATCCCCGACAAACCCAACTACAGCCTTAACCTCTGGAGCATCATGAAGAACTGCATCGGCAAAGAGCTCTCCAAGATCCCCATGCCTGTAAGTGAGCGCGTCCCAGGCGCTGGGGGCTGGCGGATGGTGCTGCCGTGGCACCGAGGCTTTAGTTTGGGTGCAGCTCTTGGCTGTGCAAAGGATTTGGCTTGCGGCTCCAGGTGGTCCTGCCGGGTGCTGTGGTAGCACAGCAGCCCTGAGTGGGGACAGGAGTGTGTCACCAGCTGCCAGCTCCGTCCTGGGGCAGACAGAGCCCTCTGAAGCCATCTCACTCTTCTCCACAGCTCCAGTGTGTCCTCGCTGCTCAGCTCTGCTGACTAAGCCCTACGTTTTCCCCTGCAATTTATTTGCCCCATGAAATCCCCCTCCTGCTGCCATGGCACCAGCGCAGCTGGAACGCTGCCCCAGCCCGGCAGGAGGAGGCTCTCCGCAGTGGCACGGAGCTTCAGTGCTAATTGCTTTGTGGCAAATGGCTTTGACATGGCTGTTACCGTAGGGACTGTTTGAATCAGGTTGGCTCCTTCTTCGGGACCGATCCCTTCTCCTGCGCTGGCTCTGGAGAGCCCTGGAGTGCCCATGCCCCTGGCAGCAGGGCGAGCTGGAGCAGAGGGGACATTGCCTGAGTGTCCTCTGCAAATCCAGCTGGTGCAGAGGCAAGGAGGGAATGAGGACACCTGGAATCCCTGAGGATTCAAGTGTTTCAGCCAGGGGCTAGAAGAAGAGCCCTTGTTGCTAATCACTCTTTCTCCAGTGTGCATCCTAGGGACACGATGCCCCACCTGCACCCACAGCACGGCAGGGCCGTGTTTCACCCCGGAGACCCAGAGTACCTTTATTTTCCTTGCAAAGAGCGTCCTTTCAGCGAAGGAGGTGCCGTGGGGACAATTTACAGCACGGCTGGGTGCTGCTGGGTTCGCTTCTTGGGGCGAAGGCTTCCTGCGGGTGGCCAGGAGAGGGTTTACTGGCAGGGATCTGTCTGGAGGAACCCACCATGCATGGGCTGCCACAGAGGGTAAGCGGGATGTGCATTTAATTCTTGCAGATAAATAACCCCGTGCTTCATTTACCCAGCTGAAACACTGCCCACACCAAAGCTCTCCCAAAACTCCAGCCCTTTTTTTCAGAGCAAACCAGCCCTTCCCAGGCTGACGGTTCTCCAGCAGGTCTTCACTGGCCCAGTGAGCAGCATGGATGGGACTGGGTGCCATCGTAAGGAATCCATTTCCCCAAAACCCATGAGCCCTGGAAAGCTTGGGAGAGTTGTAGAACAGCTGGGGGTAACTGAGGGTTATTGTGGCACTGGCTGGAGTGGAAGTAGCGCAGCAAAGCATGAACTGCAGCCCTGGAGCTGTATCCTTCGCTGGGTAAAGAGGAAAGAGCGTGTTACGGGGGTTTGGATGCTGAATTGATGGTGTTTCATCTCTTTGTAAGGCAGCGCCTGACGCTCTGCAAGTAAGAGAGATGAGTTTATCTCTTCTTTGTGCTATTTCCAGCTGAGATATATAGCCCAGCGCTGTCCGGTAGCATTTCTGCAGCAACATCAATATCGGATAAAGGCATGATGGGTACAGAAATAAGCTCAGGATGTGAAATACCAGCCGCTGCCGGTGCCTGGAGAGAGGAAATTTATACCTTCCCTATCCATCAAATCATTCAGGGAGCTGCAAAAGCTGAATCCAAACCTGAGAGCAATATGTTCTGCTCGCCCAGCAGCCCTCGATGCCGGTTCGGGGGATGTAATTACTCCCTGCCCTCCCCGGGGCGAGTGGGTTTCGTTTCCCAGCACCACTGTCTCCGTAAACCAGCAGAGCTATGGGTTGTAAAGAAGGGGCTCGGCCCGGCGTGAGCCGCTCGCTGTCAGCTCCTCTCTCTGGGTATCCCTATGGATACAGAGGGAGGGAGATACTTGGCACCCCACAAGCTCTGCCGCGCATGGCGGTTCTTTGGGAGGTTCACCTCAGGAACAAGCAGCCCACGGTAAGGCAGCAGGAGGCAATTTCATCTCCTTTCAGCAGCCATTTGAATTCTCTTTCCGTAGTCCGTGCGAGAAGCCAGCAGCTCTGCGAGGCGAGACGGAGCTGCCGAATGAGGGGTTTCAAGCTGATGTGGTGGTAAATGGAGCGAAGGAGGAGGAGGAGGAGGAAGGGGAGCAGCTGGCTCAGGGAAGGCTCTTTGGAAACGTGGTTAATTATAGAAGAAAGCGCCTGTTGGGCGCACTGAGTGATGGGAGGTTTTCCTTCCACGCGCTTCACCCCATTTTTGGCAAATTTAGAGCATTTCTGAGGCCCTGTCCGCTTCCCAGGGAATGTGATAGACTGAAAAACAGCTCCTTGATTTTTCCTCTGAACCAACAAATGTGCAGCGTTGAAAAGCAAGAAAACACCTTTAGGGATTTTTGCGTTTCGGGTGGGTTCATCTTCCTTCCTCTGTGGGAACGTTCTGCTTTGCCATTGCCTGGTCGGTGCCGGAGGAGAGGAGGCAGCTGGGCTTTGTGCTCGTGCCGCTTGTGTCTCAAGCTGTCAGTGATTTGCTTTGTTGTGCGGATGTGACGCTGCCCTCCCTGCACGGCTCTTTTCTTGGATGCTGTAAGATCCCAGCTGCTGAAATCCCCGAGTGGAAGAGTCTGGAGTTTGTTTGCTTTAGTACGAAATACGTAACTTGGCTTTTAGCAGCAGTTCTCCCATCCTTCAACCATCTGCTCCTTCTAAAATATGTTTCTTTCTTCTGAACTGAAAGTAAGAAGTGAATTTCACATGGTTTTGAGGCAGAAGGCCTTCGGAGACAAACTGTCTCCGTGTTCCTTTTGATTTTTATTTTAATCTCAATTCTTTTCAGAACAAAAAATACTGTTAAAATAAACCGTTTGGTCTTTTCCCAGAGATGTTTGCAGACCTGGCAACAGACGGCAAGATTTTGTGATTGATAAAGCAGTGACCTGGGGCTGGAAATGGGACCCTCTGGGGCTCTTCCAGGACAGAGCTTCCCTTCCGCTGCCTGCTCCGGGGGCATCGCTGCGGCCGTGGGGCTGCAGTCCCAGGAGCAGGGACACCCCGAAATGGGGCTTTTCAAGGTTTTCTGAGCAAGTGCAAGCCCTGCATGGGGACGTCTTTGCCCGGAGGCGATGGAGGGCAGCCGAGGGAGCAGCACATCTCTGCCTCGCATCGCCTCTCCTCGTGGCCGGGAGGCAGGAGGGAGCTGGGCTCGCTGCTGAGGCTCATTTTGGGGGTCACCGGTGCCCCGTCACCGGAGCAAGGTGATACCTGGGATGATATCTGGGTAGCTCGCAGGGCTGCTGGCTCCCCGGCGCACCTCTTCTCAGCTGGGAGCTTCAAGCCTGCATGCTCTCATGGTGTGGTGCAGGGAGCGCAGCAGAGCACGTGTTTCTTGCCTTATTTAACGTTTCCGTGCCTTGGCACATCCAGCCCCGCGGCGTGAGCTGCCCCGAGGGGCGGATGCTTCGCTTGGGAGCAGCTTCCATCCTGCATCCCTGCCCTGCCCCTTGGAGTGCATCGCACCGTACCCGGGGAGTCAGAGGCGCGGGGTGCCGGTGGTTGGCCAGGCACGGTGCCGGGGAAACGGCAAAGGTGGTGTCTCGGTCTCGAGGTGTCGGATCATCTCAGTAAACGCTCGGGTATTTGTGGTTAAGGGTTTTCTTAAGAAGGTTCAAAATGAAGACGGGGGTTTTGGGTGCGTGTGTTTGTGTGCAGGTGGGGGAGGGCTGGTTAAAATTCATGGAATCACAATGCAGTTTAATGAAGAGAATTTGTATTGTGCCGCGTGAATTGAGGCGATTTTGAGAGGTAAAAGCCTGTCTGAGAGAGAAGCGTTAGAGCTGTGATGTGAGCCACTTCCTAAATGCAGTAACGCACACAGCAGCCTTTCCAGAGCTTTGGGCCTTCATGTGTCGGAATAATGATTTTGCAATTACAGGCAGCTTTTAGAGAAAAACTACTTTGGAATGTACAGGTGGACCTTTTTTATTTTTTTTTCTCACTGAATGTTTCTCCCCTAAACCTTCACGCAGATGCAGAGTTCTGAGGCATAACCTCCTGTGCCTTATTCTAAATCAATTCAGAAAAAAAAGTTTTTTAAAAAATTTAGAAAAAAATAAAAAAGTCATAAAAGATGCCTCTCCTGCTTTCCTAACCCTTACTCGTTCCCCTCCAGGTAAACTTCAACGAGCCGCTCTCCATGCTGCAGAGGCTGACGGAGGACCTGGAGTACCACGAGCTGCTGGACAAAGCGGTCAAGTGCGAGAGCTCCACGGAGCAGATGTGCTTCGTTGCCGCCTTTTCCGTGTCTTCCTACTCGACGACTGTCCACCGCACCGCAAAGCCATTCAACCCGCTGCTGGGGGAAACCTATGAGCTCGACCGGCTGGAGGAGTTTGGCTTCCGTTCCCTGTGCGAGCAGGTGAGTCTGCGGAGGGCCTCTGTGTGCCTGGCCAAAGCAGCCCTTCCCTGAAGGAGAGCCAGCATCTCCTCGCGCTGAGCCTTCCTCCTGGACGAGACGGCCAGCAAATTCCTCTTGGCATCGTCAGAAGCAGTAGCGGGCACAGCCCAAGCCATTCTTCAGAAGTAGGAGGACATTGTGCCCGTCCCAGCATTCCAGAGCGGGAGGTGGGGAAGAAGGGGAGGAGAAGGGTGTCCATCACCGTGCTGGGTCTCTGGGCAGCCTGCCCAGGGCTGGGGTTGCTGTCACATCTCAACACTTGAGCAGGGAGGGAGAAGCTCCTCACCCGAGCTCCCTCATCGCCGTGTCAGTGATGCCCACGAGCTCTGGTTGTGGTTCCTCCCTGTTTCAGGGTGTCTTTGGGCCAGAGGGTGTTTCAGGGTCTCCTTTCTTTCTTGTTGGACTGAAAATTTTTAGTTTCAGAGCCTGGGGGCAACCTGAGAACCTCTGACAGCCCCACACAGAGCACATCTGGCACGCATCGGTAAAACAGCAGGTCTTAATTAAAAACCTGGAGCGCTTAATGAGTTGCGACCTGTGAAGAAAGTTGACTGTTTAGTATTTAGCACGCTTGGCTGCTCCGTCCTGGATTTCTGGGGAGGGATGGGGCCATTTATCACCCCTTGCAGGCAGGACATCACGTTGGTGGGGGCTCAGTGTTCTCCAGGGTGTGACCGTGCCGTCTCGGGGGCAGAGTGACTGTCACGTCTCTCAGTGTTTGGAAGCATCAAACAAAATCACAAACCTCTGTCGCGCTGCAGAGGCCGATGCAGGTGCAAGATCTGCAGAGGCATTCAGCAGACTGTCCCCCCGAGCCCTGTGGGCTTTCTTGTTGCATGGGTCTTGCTGCTAATGCGGGCATGCTGTGCTCTGCTACGGGATGCTCGCAGCAGATGCCGGACATGTGGATGGGGCGTGCTGGGAATACGCAGTGAGGAGGCTCAGGCTTGCAGCAGCGTCCCCGTGTCCCCCTGACATGGTTTACCTTCTCTCTGTCCATCGTCATCATCTTCTCCAAGCCATGGCTCTTCATACCCCAGTTTGGAGCAGCCACTGTAGCAGGTGCCTTGCTCTGCCATCAGCTGCTTGCAGGACACGGAGGTGCAGACAGCACCCCTCCATGGCAATAGGTGCCTGAGGCAGGATGGCACCTCCCATCTCACCCCGTCGCTCTCGGCTGCACTGGTCTGTGATGGTGAACAAGCTGTGTGGGGTCTCCTGGAAATGTGACCCCTTCCTCATGGCAAAAGGAAAGGTTCTTCAGTAGATATTCTCCAAGAGGACCTGGGGGTATTGGTAGGTGAGAAGCTCCACACTCCCCGGCAGTGTATGCTGGCAGCCGAGAAACCCCCCGCAGCCTGGGCTGCATCCCCAGCAGCGTGGGCAGCAGGGCGAGGGGGGGGATTCTGCCCCTCTGCTCCGCTCTGGGGAGACCCCCCTGCAGTGCTGCCTCCAGTGCTGGGACACCAACAGCAGAAGGACACGGAGGTGTTGGAGCGGGGCCAGAGGAGGCCCCGGAGATGCTGGGAGGGCTGGAGCCCCTCTGCGGTGAGGACAGGCTGAGAGAGTTGGGGGGGTTCAGCCTGGAGAAGAGAAGGCTTCGGGGAGACCTTGGAGCCCCTCCCAGTCCCTAAAGGGGCTCCAGGAAAGCTGGGGAGGGACTCTGGATCAGGGAGGGGAGCCATAGGACAAGGGAGAATGGTTTTACACTGAGAAAGGTCATATTTAGACTAGATCTCAGGAAGAAATTCTTAATTTTGAGAGTGGTGAGCCCCTGTCCCAGGTTGCCCAGAGAAGCTGTGGTTGCCCCATCCCTGGAGGTGTTGAAGGCCAGGTTGGACGGGGCTTGGAGCAGCCTGGTCTGGTGGGAGGTGTCCCTGCCCAGGGCAGGGGGTGGCACTGGGTGGTCTTTAAGGTCCCTTCCAACCTAAGCCATTCTATCATTCTGTGAAATCAAGAAGCAAACCTGCTCTGTTGCAGCACTCTGGAGTCTTCTGTCCATGAGCGAAGCCTCTACATCTTCCTCCTGGAGCCATCTCAAGGGCCACGCTCGGCGACAGAGGGCTTTGCACTAGTGCAGCATTGCCAGTGCCTCTCACCCTGGCGCTGCGGTTGGTGCGGGCAGTGTGGGATGGACAGACAGACACTGTTCCCACTGCTCTGAACTTTCCTTGGATGCTGCAAGTGCTGCTTAGCCCACCACTGTGCCGAGCAGAGTGTTGATAATCTTGTGCCTGAAATCCAGTTATCCAAATAGGATTTTCTCCTGCCGGTGACAGTGGGATTTAACGGAGAGGTCTTTGCTCTGCTCACATTTGTAATCCAGTAGCTCAGGGTGCTCAGCTGTAATTACAGTGGTGCAAATCATCTCTGAACTCGGTGACGCGGCTGTTGGGGACGGTGGTTTGCTGGTTCCCGGTGATGGGCTGCGTGTGCCGTGCTGTGCCGGAGCGCTGTGGGTCAGCCGGGTGAGACCCGTGTGAGTGCAGAGCCCTCGGGCTGGGATCTCCTGCTCTCACCTTGTCTTTGGGCAGCTTTCCCAGTGCAGAAGAACATGAGCAATGTCCTTTTACAAGTCGTCCCCGGGACAGAGGGTGTCTCATCCACTTTTCCAGCCCCGTGTATCCATAGGGTCAAAGCCAGAGTCTTGGCTGGGCAGGTCCGTGTGTCTCAGAGGACTTGAGGACCTGTGTCCCTTGAGGGTTCCCAGGCAGGGCAGTGGGAGCCACTGCTGGTAGGAGAAGTGCTGATAACACTGGGATTACTGGGGATCTGGGCTGGGTGTCGGCACATCCCTGTTTCTCAACCAGGATCCCTGGAGAGCGGGGCTGTGTCCTGGGGTCACAGTACAGCATTGTCACACAGCCATAGCTGCTGACGTTAAGATTTTATGGATAACACTTTGCTAATGAGCCTTACAAAACCCTGGCAGGAGCTCTGTGCACCTCTGCCTGCTGCTGGGGTATCTCATGGGAGGTCACCCCAGTGCCCAGGAGAAGGCTGGGGGGTTCGGATCAGTGCAGAGGAGCATCCTCAGCGCCAGAGCCAGCGTGGAGCTGTCGCCTCTCCTTGCAGTCACGCTGCGAGCGCTCACTAGGGCTCACCGGTGCTGGTGGCCCTGACCTTACAGGCTGTTTCTCCTCTCCCCCAGGTGAGCCACCACCCCCCGGCAGCCGCCCATCACGTCTACTCCAAGCGAGGGTGGACGTTGTGGCAGGAAATCACGATCGCCAGCAAGTTCAGGGGCAAATACCTCTCCATCATGCCGCTGGGTAGGTGACTTGTGCTGAGAGGATCGGGGCTTGCTTTTCTTCCTGCAATACCCAAGAGGTTAAAGCAATGCACCGGTCCCTTGGGCTCACGCAGGCCTCAGTGAATTCCATCCTGAGCAACGTAGGAGCACGGATTTGTGCTTCTGGTCACAGACAATCCGATGATAACTCATCTGCCCAGGAAATGGCAATTATGCCAGCTGCAAAGGGAGACTGCTTTGCTCGCTGCTAGCACTGTAGCAGGTGTGCTTTGGAGATACCCTGCTTGCCCATGAATTGATGTCTCCTTACATGATATTTAAAGGTTAGCTCGCTGCCTGTTTTAACCCTTTCCCTGGCAGCCAGACGCAATGCGCTGCCTCCTTGCAAGGTTTTATTTGTCTTCCTCCCGTCTCCGGGCTGGGCGGCATGTCTGGGGCTGGTCCCAGAGCTGTGCTGGTGCCTGGCTGTTCTCTTGACACTGAGAGTCAACCAGGCAACACGTTTCTCACCTGCTTTTAAAATTAGCCCTTTTTGGGGGGGTGGGGAGAGGGCAGAGAGCCTTGCAGGTGTTGCAGCTCCGCAGAACACGGAGCGTGCAGCAAGACCTGGGCTCATGGGGTCCCTGTACCGCAGCTGGGATAAGCCCCAGCACAGGGCCAAGGAGCCACACTGGCACCTCTTGATGTGGGTCACCAGGGAGGACCAGACATGTCCAAGAGAGCCCATGCTTTCGCTCTCTGTGTGCTGGAGCTGCAGCAAGGGGAGAGATGAATCCTGACCCAGCCCTGGTTGGGGGCTGGTGATGGGAGATGCAGGCGGAGGGGCCAGGTTGGCTATGAGGAGGAGCCTGGTGGTGGTGTGCTCCAGGGGATCATCCCTCCAGCCCTGCTGGGCCCTCTGCCCTTGCTGAGCTCTGGGCACCCCTCTCTCTGCAGGCGCCATCCACCTCGAGTTTCACTCCAGTGGGAATCACTATGTCTGGAGGAAAGTCACCTCCACTGTTCACAACATCATCGTCGGCAAGCTCTGGATTGACCAGGTCAGTGGCTACAGGTCCGAGGTGATGGGTCCTGCCTGGCCTCGCCTGGCTCCAGAGAAGGGCAGGGGGGCTGGAAGGGCGCTGCCCTCCTGGGGTGTATGCCAGCGCTGCCCGGTGTCCCCACCACACTCTACCGCTTCCCTGGCAGGGATATGGGGAGTCTTCTTGGAGCTCCTAATGGTTCTTCTCAAGGCCAGCAGCTCCGTGGGGCAGGGTGTGATGGGTTTTACCCTGCTGCTGGTGAGCCGTGGGGCTGGCGGGGGCAGCCAGTGCGGTGGCTGCAGCCAGCAGTGATGCTGCAGCTGGTGTTGATTTGTACCTGCACTATGACTAATGCCTGATTTGTCTCCTTGCAACGTCTCTTGCTCGCTGTGGTTCCATGTCTTCCATCTAGTCTGGTGAAATAGAGATTGTTAACCATAAGTCAAAAGATAAATGCCAGCTGAAATTTACCCCCTACAGCTACTTCTCCAGGGACGTCCCCCGAAAGGTATGTATCCAGCTGTCTCCTTGTTCTTCTGGCAACCTCGCGCGGGGTGAGACCTGGCTCTTCCCTCTAAGCCGGGCTCACGGGGTCCCAGTACCACAGCTGGGATAAGCCCCAGCACGGGGCCAAGGTGCTGGCACCTCTTGATGTGGGTCAGCAGGGAGGGCTGGGGAAGGACCAGTGTGTCCAAGGAGAGCCCATGATTTGGCTCTCTGTGTGCTGGAGCTGCAGCACTGAGACCTGAAAGGGGTTTGATGGGCTGGAGACCCATCATAGTCAGGATGGGTCCACACTCCCCCTGTGCTGGTGTCTGAGGACACGCAGTGCCAGGTCCAGCAGCTCTGGTTGGGGCACCAGGAGGGTGTTCTGCCCCTCTGCGCCTGTCCTTATCCTCTGGGCACTTCCAAACACTGCCAGAGCCATCTCCTTCTGCCAGGTGACAGGGGTGGTGAGCGACGCTGATGGTAAAGCCCACTATGTCATGTCGGGCACGTGGGATGAGAAGATGGAGTGCTCCAAGATAGTGCACAGCAGCCACGGCAGCACCAGCACGGAGGGCAAGCAGAAAACCGTCTACCAGACGCTGTCTCCAAAGGTCCTGTGGAAGAAGTACCCCCTCCCGTGAGTCCCCTCCTTGGCGCGGGGTGCTGTGCTGGGGTGCAACAGCCGGGCGGGGAGTAAGGGTGCTGCCCTCAGCCCCACGGGAGGCGGGGGGGGGCTCCTGGGCCCAGCCCCGAGGACACGGGAAGGGGACCAGGACTTGGGTGGCCGTGCGGCTTTTTCTGGGGTGTGAGCACCCAGCAGGAGGGGAGAGCAGGTCCCTGCAAGGGGCGGATGGCTTTGGGGGACTCTTTCAAGAAAGTTTTGGGCAGCCGGGGTTACTGGTTAGGTTTTTTGGGCTGCTGGCCACGGCAAGGAGATGTGTTGGCTGCTTTGCCTTGCTGGTGAGTCCCTGGCCATCCTGTCCCACCGGCCACTTTAACTCTTCAGGGACCAGCCCTCTCTGGAGACTGACCCACAGCGGGGCTGCTCTCAGACACCAAACCAGTCTCCCACCCTTGGTAGCACCAACGGCCGGTCCCTGCTTTGGAGACGCTCTGTTGGAACAGTCCCTGGTGGAAGTGTCCTCCGCCTGGTTCTGCCACTGGGGATCCAGCAGCTCTTGGGTGAAGCTGTTTGGTGTCTCGGCTGTGCAGTGTGGCACTTGGGGTTTGTAGGCTTGGCTTTCCGCTTCTCCACGCGGAGCCAACAGAGGAGGGATCTGCTCCCCTCCGAGACACCCATTGAGGCGTCATTGGCATCTCCACTCAGAGGGTGGGAGGCAGGGCTCCCCGAAGGACCTCTGCACGTCTGGTTTGGGGTAGCAGGAGCAGCACCAGTGGGGCTGGGGTGAGACGCCAGGATGCGAAAGGCTGCGGAGCTCTGCTCGAGGTAGGCACCACCACCTCCACCGTCCTGATCTCTCTGGCCGCAGGGAGAATGCCGAGAACATGTATTTCTTCTCTGACCTGGCCCTCACCCTGAACGAGCCCGAGGAGCGGGTGGCCCCCACGGACAGTCGGCTGAGACCCGACCAGCGGCTGATGGAGAGCGGCCGCTGGGACGAGGCCAACGTGGAGAAGCAGCGGCTGGAGGAGAAGCAGCGAGCCGTGCGCCGCAGGAGGGAGGCCGAGGCCGTGGAAGCCCTGGAGGAAGGTGAGATGCTTCGGGATGCTGGCGGGCAGGGACTGGCCACCCCTTGCTGCGGGAGGGGGATGTGGCAATGAAATCCTGCTGGGTTTGGGGGATGAGGGAAGGATCCTGCATCGATTCGGGTGGGAAAAGCTGCCCTTACGCCCTGTTTGTCCCCGGACAGGCAAGGACTACGAAGGCTACATCCCGCTGTGGTTTGAGCGCAAGGTGGACACCGTGACAGGGGAGCTAATCTGCGCCTACAAGGGCGGCTACTGGGAGGCCAAGGACAAGCAGGACTGGAGTTCATGCCCCGACATCTTCTGAGCCACACCGGGGTGGCCGGCCCCACGACTCAGCGGGACGGACAGAGGGACAGCGAGGACACGCTGGCAGCGTCCCGCTGGCGGTGGACAGTGCAAATACACACACAGAGTCAATACCTGCAGAGATTTGAAAAGAAAATCTAAACAGGGATTCCAAACCTATTTTTTTACGCACTAATAAATAGCATCCTTTTTTTTTTTTTTAACGACGGCTCTTTCAGCGACTAATTAGGAATGAGGACATGTGAATCTGATTGGTTTTTAGCCTACCATATTTATTGCTGTCAGGAGTTGCTGCCTATATCTCTCAGCGCCTTGGCTTTACCGGCTGAGACGTCAACTTCCAAAGATGCTCGCGTTGTGGGGATGCCGTGCATTTGTGTGAGCTCTTCTCTTGGACGTTTTTTTTTTCTGCCCCCACCATTGGTGTGTGGACTTTATGGAATTATTTTTAAAAAAAAAAAATCTGCTCCTTGTTCAGGTTCCTTCAAAGACAGACACGAACGACCCTGTGTCCTGCTCAGAAAACTGTCTCCAGGGGCCATGGCACTTGATCCTGGAGGCTCTTGGTGGTTCTCACAGTGCCCAATCATCCCAGTAACACCAATTAGGATATTTCAACTAGTGATTATTTTTTTTTACCCTTTTTTTTTTTTTTAAAAAAGAAGTGTTTGAGCAGATTCCCCGCAGTCTGCCATGGTGAGTCAAGGCTTCGAACTGTCTTAGCATGATGCTTTGTGAGAGTGATTGGAGTGAGGTTTGGTTTGGTTTTCCTGCAACCGCGTCTGAAGGGGGAAAGGGCTTCGCCGAGGTGGGGGATGCCTGGCAGATACAGAGTGAAGAGGTCTGTAGACCCTGGATGCTCCGAGGTCCGCGTTCCGGCTCCCTCCCGCTCCATCTGGCTGCAGCCTGGGAGCCTGCGCCTTGGTGCGGGCCTGGCAGGTGGTGTCTCCCCACCGAGCCACACGATGCCAAGGTGCCGCTGGGATGGAGCCTCCCTGGGATGCAGCCTTGGTCCTGTCTCTCCCATCCCCATGTCTTCCCTGTGAAGCCAGACGGGTCTGGTCCATAGTCCCCCGGCACGGGGGGGGTCACGGGCTGAGCCTGGAGGGCTCCCGCAGGCCGGTGCCCGGCTCCGTTCCTTCTCCTCCCTCGTGGCTGCTCTCTCCCAGGCGCAGTTTCAGGTCACCACTGGAGCAGCCTGAGCATGACGCTGGGGAACCCCACGTCCCCTGCTCACCCCTCCTGCCTGCCATCATCCTGCTGCGGCCCTGGAGCCGCCGGGAGGAGCGGAGCAAGTCCTGTCCATGATCGGTGAGGACCAGGAGCCGGTGCTGCTCAGGCAGCAGCCACGCAGGCAGGAACCTGGTCCCCAGCGCTGAAGGGGAGAGGATGGGGGTGGCAGGACCCCAAAGATGGGATCCACTGGGACAGAGAGTATCCAGGAGACCTGGACACCCCCATCGGATCTCATTTTTGGTGTCTTCTTCTCTGGGTCTTCATCATATCACACTGACTGCTGCCTCCCGGGGCGCGGAGGCCACCCCTAGCCGGACTGTCACATCCACCTTGGAAGATAATTAGCAATAACGAACTTTGAGGCAATGGTAACTGGAATATCCAGGCTGCACATGGGACTCTTATGCAATCAGGTTCCTCAACCATCAGTCTCCTCCTGGTCGGCTTCTCTTCCAGTCCCTCCATTCCCGTTACTCACAGCAAACGTACCTGTACAGTATATATAGACCTTGAACGGCGTAACCGTAGTGAGTGGCTATTGGAGTGGCAACAGCCACTGATTTCGATGTACCCTTTAATCTTATTTATTTGCTTCTAATTTATATATATATATAAAAAATATATAAAATTATTTTGCTTAAATTTCTATGGTACACAATAGATGAAAAATAATGAAGACAGAAGCGTCTGTCTGAGTTTTTGTAGCACGAGTACGATTTCCTTAGGCTTGTCCCGGAGGTAGGGTGTAGGGGTGATGGTGACGGAGTAATTCCCCACGTAGAGAAGCAACATTTTGCTCCAAAGCTGGATGCGATCGCGTTCAGAAGGTGTTACAAAGACATTCCCATCTAGAAATGATGCATTTGGGATCTGAAAGGCGGCACTCAGTATCCCTCATGTTTGGGAGTGGGATGCTCCGAGATGTTTCCCGGCTCTCGGGGTGTTCCAGCGGCCGGTCTGGCATGTCTGCTCTTCCCAGACCCTTCCCGAAGGTTTGCCCGTGGCTCGGTAAAGCCGGTGCAGCTCTTAAATGATCCAAACTGCCGTGTTGGCTGTTGAATGCAGCCTGTGGAGAGCTGTGGGGTGTCCTGGCCCCAGAGTGTGCAGATCTCCTTTGGAGACCGGCTTGTACCCACCTGGGAGAGCGGAGAATGCTCTGCGCTAAACCTTGATGCCGCTGGCTTGCTTTGTGATGGTAGCCAAAGTTGCCCAGGGCCCAGGAGTGGGGTGGGTGTTTATTCCACTTGAGGCCTGAATCGGTTTTGAAAAATGGGCTAGAAATTCAGCTCTTCAAAATGCCTTATTTCCCTTGTTTGCTTTGTCAATGCAAGCGTTACCCGAGAACCTGGAGAGGTGAGAAACTCCTGCACAGGCTGTGCCCACAGCAGGATCCGAGCCTTCCCGCAGCGGAGGGGAGCGGGGAGCCAGATGTTGCTCAGTAAGTGCTGGCACCAAGGGTCCCGCCGGGCTCTGGGACCCCGAGAGGTCCTCTCTGATGTACCCCCATCACTGCGGCTGCCTGGAAGTCACCATTGCAGACCCTGCACAGCTTAGTGGAGCTCGGGGGGAGCGCGAGGAGCGCCCCCTCCAACAGAAACCCACTGGTTTTTAGACTAATTTTAAATATTGCTCTATCTTCCAGAGGTCATCTAGCAGCAGCACTTAATCGGAGCACCATCTCCTGGTCTTTCTGTTCCCTCCCCAGAGGATTTTAATGTCATTCCACTGTAAATGCTGTTGAATGTATTTCTTTTTGAACAATATGTTGTGAGTGATCCCTCTTCTCCTACACGGTAATAAAACTTGGATTCAGGAGTTTTAAAAGCCGCGGTGCTGAGATGGTCACTCGCTCCCCAAGGCTGCAGGTGGGGGTCCTGGAGGAGGCCCAAGGTGGGTGAGCTCTGGGCATGCATGGGGGCCCAGGCACCTGGTGGGTGGCAGGTGGGGTGGCCAGGGAAGGGACGACGGGAGGTGGCCCAGAGGAGGAGATGATCCAGGGAATGTGGCTCAGGGAAGAAGAAAGGCCAGGAGAGGAGATGACCCAGGGAAGGTTGTTCAAAGGAGGAGGTTGTCCAGCGGAGGAAGGTTATGGAAGGTGGCCCAGAGGACAAGGAGGTCCAGGGAAGTGGTGGTTGAGGGAGGGGGAAGGATGAGGGGGGAGGTTGCCCAGGGGAGGAGATGGCCCAGAGAAGGTGGCTCAGGGGGGAGGAGGGCCAGAAGAGGAGGTGGCCCAGCAGAGGTTGTCCAAGGCAGGAGATGTCCAAGGTTAGATTGCCCAGGGGAGGGCCAGGAGAGCAGAAACATGAGAGGTGGCCCAGGGGTAGGTACCCATGGAAGGGGGTTCTCTAGAAGAGAGCTTAGAGGCGAAGGACTGGGAAAGGGGTTGCCCAGAGAGAGAGAAGGGTCAGGGGAGGAGATCATCCAAGGAAGAGATGTCCCAGTGGAGTCTGGCCAAGGGAGAAGGTGGTTACCCAGGGAAGGAGGTCTAGGGAAGGAGGAAGAGGAGAGGTGGCCCAGGGGAAGGTGCCCAGGTAGGGAGTTTCTGTGGGGATGGTGGGAAGGAGATGGCCCAGGGGATGTTGTCTGGGGCAGGAGGTGGCCAAGAGTAGGTGGCCCAGGAGAGGAGGCGCAGGGGAGCTGGAGGAGGGTCTGGGCAGGGACTGTGGAGGCGGGTGGGAGAAGCCCAGGGCAGGCTGAGACCAGCCGGTCTGGTCGCTGCAGCGTTGCCAGGCGACATGCACACACAGCACTGCCTGCCCAGCCTGCTCTCCTGCCCGCTGCCCTGCCTTCCCCAGCCCAACTCAACCAGGTGAGCACGGGTCGGGGTGGGATGGGGGACCCCGGCCCGGGCACCCACTCGGCCCATGCCGGCAGCCTGTCCGGCACTGGGGGGGAGCCTCCCTGCCTGCCCTGGGTGCAGGCAGCGGGTGCTGGGCACACGGCAGCTCCCGGGTGCAGCAAACCTGCCCGCGTCTCGGCTTTAATGAAGAGCAAACCTCCGTGCCCTGCAGCGAATCCCCCCCGTCGCCCCTGCGGTGCGGCCCTCAGCCTGGCTCTGCGGCTCCGGGAGGTGGGTGGGCTGGGCTGTGTCATTCTCGGTGTGTTCACTCTGAAGCCTAATGAGTTCACGGGGGCTTCTAGAGCATGTTACCCTCACTTTGCCTTGTGTTGCAGGCCTGGGTGCAGGCATGGAGCTGGAGGAGGCTGTCTTCAGAGGCCAGAAACGCAGTAAGGCTCGCACAGGTGCTCAGTGCTGCACCCAGGGTGTGGGGGTGCCTGGCTTTCCCCCAGCCCCGGACCTTTGCTCCTGTGCTGCCGGGGACCAGCTTGTCCCGTCCCCTCCACAGCAGAGTGGTTTGTGAGCCCGGGGTGCAAGAAACACCTCTTTCCTCCTCTCTGCAGACCCAGACCCAAGGAAGCAGCCAGGGTTTGCAGGATCCTGGGCAAGGGAACGCTGGGACCGTGGGCTGGATCCCGCTGATGCCCAGCTCAGCCAGGTGTGGGGCACGGGAAGGGGGGTCACAGCATGGGAGTGCGGTGGGACCACCCAGGGGACAATGCAGCACCAGCACGGGGGGGCTCCTGCCCTGTCCCACCGGTCAGTGGCACTGCCCCACGCCCGCTCTCCCCTCTGCAGCGGCACAGCACAGGTGTGCAGGGCGCCGGCGGCAGCAGAGATGGTGACATCTCTCCTGGCACCTTCCTCACCGGCTCCTGGGTGGCTGGTGAGTGGGGACAGGGCACTTTGGTGCTTTCTCAGCTCTGCTTTGCCCCTCGCAGTTCCCCCAGCCCCAAACCCTCCTGCTGAGTGGTGCCTGGCTGGGGACCAGCAGATGTGCTGATGCTCAGGCAGAGGATTTTATTAAATAAAACACCAGCGCACCACCGAGACCACAACAGCAAGTGCCAGGAGAGAAAAACTGTGCTCTGGGAACCTGGGGCCGCAACACAAACATTGTCGGAGGGGCTTTTGCAAAGACGCAAAGGGCAGTTTGGGGGCAGGACTCTCCCATCAGGCAGCAGCTTCCCATTTTTCGCCATAGAAGAGCGAACAGCATCCCACCCCTGTGCCTCCTGCCCCAGCCAGCTTCCCACAGCGCCCACCCTGCAGCTGTGCTGCCGCGGCCATGCCTGGGAGCATCCAACGGGGTGAAAATTACCCTGTTTTTAAAAAAAATAAAAAAGGGATGGTATTGTGGCTTTGCTTTTGGAAGCAGTTGGACCTTGCTGGGGGGGCTGGGATGCCTTCAGCGTTTGAGCTGGGGCGCGCACCAAATGAGTGAGACCCAGCGAGAACAGGAACCTCTGAGCTGGTTCAGATCCAACTGGATGGAGTGGCTCCTTCCCACCCCTTTCCCTCGCAGAGCTGCAAGGACACGGTGCCGGGTGTCCCCGGGATGACGCCAGCCCCGTCCCACGGGAGCAGTGCTGCAGGGGGCTGGCTCAGCCCCTCGGCTCCCAGCCCAGCCTCAGGGACTGCAGCAGCTCCAGCTCGATCTGCACTGAGGACTTCGCTGCCAGGTTTTGGGAGGGCATGGTGGAACCCCTGCTGTTCTCCAGGGAGGAGGAAGAGGAGCCCGCTGGGGATGTCCCACCTGAGGGAGGTGACCCTGGGCGGGATGAGTCCTTGTTCCCCGCAGGGAGAAGACGGGATGTCCAGCGACTGTTGGTGGTGGAGCCAGGCAGACGTCCCTTGCAGGGCAGGTCTCCACCTCTGATGAGGATGGAGAGCCTGGAGTCTCTGGGAGGGCGGATATCCAGACTGAGCCAGCGCGGTGCTCTGGGGATGGCCTGGGGGGGTCCCCGACCAGACCCCTCCACACAGCTGGCCCTGGGCCAGGAAGACTCTCCCCACCGGGGTTCATGCTCCAGGAAAGACCCATTGAGCATCGCCTTGCGCAGTGAGGACCCGGCTGCTGGGTGTCCCTGGAGAACCCCCGGCATCTCTGCTGGCAGGAGCAGAGCTGGGGCGAGGAGGGGCTCTCCCAACAGCGGTTTGCCAGGGGCCAGCAGTGCCAGGAGCAGGGGACATCCCGCCAGCAAACCCCTGGGGCTGAGATGGCAGAAGCCACCAGCTCTCCAGGGACGGTGTGGAGCAGTCGTCACCCTCGCTGTGGATGACATGAAGGAAGGAGCTGGCAGCGGGCAGAGGAGGGCTCCTTGGCCGGCTCACAGTGAGTCTGGGCTGGCCCTGGGGTGCCAGGGCAATGCTGGAGGAGGATGGGACCAAGCAAGGGGAAGGGGCATGGCTGGGCCAGGGACCCTGTCTCCAGGCAGGTCCAGTGAGCTGCATGTAGGGCAGGGTGGCAGGGACCAGCCCCAGTTGCTCACGGGGTTTATCTGGGGTGTGTGGGCTCCCCCATGGAAAAGCCATTTTTTCCTGCAGGTACCAACAGAGCAGCAGGACCCCCTGGGCAACGCGGAACCGGGGCAGATGTATCATCCTGTCCAGGAGCAGCGCCTAGGTGCCGGGGGCAGCATGGGAAGCAGAAAGCCGTGCTGCCCTGCAAGGTGCGACCCTGGGCTGGCCGTGCCCTGCCGCGGGGCACAGAGGGGTGGGTGTCTCTGCCACCAAGGGGACAGCCCCGGCTGCGGCAGGATGCGGTGGGGGCTCAGCATTGGGTGAGGGGATGGGTCCTGGCCGCACTCTCTGCTGGGGTGAGAAGAGGAGAGGGGATGTGTCCAGGAGACCAAGCCTGCCCCTGGTCCCTAAAGGGGCTCCAGGAAAGCTGGGGAGGGACTCTGGATCGGGGAGGGGAGCCATGGGATGAGGGGGAATGATTTTACACTGAAAAAGGGGAGATTGAGATGAGATGTGAGGAAGAAATTGTTTGCTGTGAGGGTGGTGAGCCCCTGTCCCAGGTTGCCCAGAGAAGCTGTGGCTGCCCCATCCCTGGAGGTGTTGAAGGCCAGGCTGGATGGGGCTTGGCGCAACCTGGTCTGGTGGGAGGTGTCCCCACCCAGGGCAGGGGGTGGCACTGGATGGTCTTTAAGGTCCCTTCCAACCCAAACTATTTATGCTTCTGTGATTCATTAACCTGCTCCTGGCTGCCAGCCAGCAGCAGGGCACCCAGTGTTGCTGCGTTGGTCCCTGCAGAGGAGCCCGGAGGGGACACGAGAGCTGGGATCTGGTGCGAAGGGGACTCGGAGCAAAGGGGACAGAGCCAGGTATGTGGGGGCTCCAGGGACGGATCCTGCACTGAGGCTCAGCCCAGGCATGCTCGCAGATGCCTGCCAGTGCCCTGGCAGCAGAAGGTGGCACTGGAAGCCCAAGAGGGTCCTGGGCCCCTGGGTGCTGGGTGGACATCCCATGGGGTGTCTGTCTGCGGAGCCAGGGAGGGCAGATGGGGACATAGGTGATGGTGTCCCTGCCACAGGGCTGGCCTGGCACTGCCGGCGCACACCCAGGACTCCTGCCATCGGCACCCGACGGACCTGGAGATGATGGTGAGATGATCCCCAGATGGGCAGAGCGGGGCCTGGCCAGGCACAGCTGCAGGTGGCGGTGACAGGCTGGGGGGTCTCCAGGCCTGTGGTCCTGGGGTGCCCTCGGTGGCTGGGGTAGCACAGTGGGCTGCAGGGGCTGTGCTGGCCACGGCCACCAGCTCTGCTTTGGGAGGGAAGGGCAGCACCACTCCTGTGCGTGCTGCAAGGGCCAGAGCTGGCTCCTGGAGGAGGCCAAGATGTGGGAGGTGGAAAAGGGGATTTTTTCCAGTGGCGGAAGGGGCAGAGAGGCTGTGCGGAGTGCCGGGAGGTGCTGGGGAAGGAGAGGAGGAACACATTGGCTTTGCAAGAAGAGAAACTGGAGCTACAGAAGGTCAGTGGCTTCCTGGCTTTCCTGTGGCACCAGGGTCGCGCCAGAGGGACACTGGGAGGGAGCACGTCCCTTGTCAGAGGCTGAGCCCCTCACCCAGGATGTGCATGTCCCATGGGAAGTGTTCGGCTGCCCAAATTCCTAAAGGAGCCAAACTGAGTTTATCTACAGGGAGTTTTTATTTCCTGGAGCTTTTAAGAACAGAATTTGTTGGGGAAACCACTCACGTGTCTGTATGCCAACTAGAGTTATTGGTCTGCAGGACAGAAGGTCCCTGGACAGCCCTGGCAATGGCTGGGTCCAGGGCATGGGCCGGGGAGCAGGCAAGGCTGGCAGCGCTGTGCGTCCCGGGGTGGCCACCCCCACGCTGAGGACACTTCCTCACCAAATCTCAGCTCTTGCCGGGGGTCATCAAGCCCGAGCAGGCTGAGGTGGTGCCACCCTGGCAAGGAGGGACTTGGGCAACCCGCATGAAGGCTGTCCTCAGGAAGAGCCTTCCTGGACCTGGAGGGTGTTGCCAAAAGGGGTGATGTGACCCCAGCTTCTCTTGCAGAGGCTCCGGGAGCTGGAGCATGGTACCCGCTCCCTCCTACGGCAGAGGCAGGAAGCCCTGGACCGGCTCCACGTGCTGCTCCAGAAGGAGAAGGTGGATGCCCTTTGGCAGCTCCAGGAGGCCCTGGAGCAGGTTGGGGAAGGGAGAAGGGAATGGTCTGGGATATGGGATAACTGCATCTCAGTGCTGGGCAGGGGGCAGCTGCTGGGGCACACCACAGCGTGTCACGTCCAACCACAGCAAAACTGCTGGGCTGGCCGGGGGCTGTGGCTTGCGCAGGGAGGGGGAGCAGTGCTGGGGAGCACAGCAGCCCAGATGTGCTGCTCCCCAGGGCAGGGCAGGGATGGTGTGGTCTGCCGGGTCAGCAGGCAGCAAGTTCAGCAGCTTGCCTCTCAGGGGCTGGGGGTGTGCATCGAGTTGGGGGTGCCCTGGGAGGGTAGAGGAGATGCCCACCTGGTGCCTCTGTGCTTGACCTGCTCGTGCCAAACCTCCCCTGCTCAGCCCTGGGTGTACAAGGTGGCTCCAGGTCTTTCCTAGAAGGTCTGACCTGGCTGCAAGGCCAACAGGTTTTATATGCAAGGCTGAGCAGACTCGGGGGGCAGACGTGGGGGGTGCAGGTGCTGCTCTGATCCGTCTCTCTCCTGTTGGTTGCTCCCCCAGGAATGGGCTGGCAGGAGCGCCCGGCTGCGGGCACAGCTGCAGCGGCTGGAGCATCTCCTGTGCCACCCATGGCGGCCGGTGGTGCCAGGGCAGGCTGGGCGCTCCCCAGCCATGGGGACAACCTCAGTGTGCTGGTGCCGGCACAACCCTCTCCTTGACAATGCCCTGGGGCAGGGCCCTTCACCGGCAGCGGTCAGGTGAGTCCCATAACTGCAGGGTGCTCCATGCTTTGGGGGGAGGCTGCTTGCCCAGCATGGGATACGTGGGCTCCTGCACCCAGCATCCCTGGGGCATCCTTTGTGGAGGAGCCGCTCAATGCCTTTGAGCACACCAGCTCTTCCTCTCCAACCGTGGACCGTCTCCTCCTCGTCTCTGCTCTCCCCCAGCCATGCACTCAGCATCCTGCGTGGCCTCCGAGAGCAAATCCAGCATCACCTTGAGGAGCTGCGGAGGGAGGATGGAGCCCAGGGGCCTGCCAGTTGGAGGAAGAAGGTGATTTGAGGAAAGGGATGATAAAGAGGGTCTCCCCCTGCACAGCTGTGGAGCCAGGGTGGGCTTTGGACCGATGGTGTCTGACCCAGAGAGCAGCTCTGGTTCCTTGAGCTGTACCTTCTGCCTGTGCCGCACAGCCTGGGGCTCAGGGCTGGGGGCTTTGGGCGACTCGTGCCCTGTCTGTGCCCATCCATCACTTCATCTGGGGCACTGCTGGGCTGGCAGCCCCACAGAGACACCCCGCAGTGGCCAAGGGCTCGGCGTTGGGCCGGGGACAGTAGCTGCCAGGCTCCATCCTGTGGTCTCACACCCTCTGCCTGTTCCTTGGGGCAGAGCAGTGATGGAGCCGGGCAGGGTCTCCCCTGGCCTCGACCAGCAAAGCCCCCAGCCCCTCTCTGCAGCTGTGAAAATCCTGGATGGGATCCATGTCAGGCATCAGCCCTTGGACGAATCTGAATTATGCATCCTTGAAGTCCACGTCCTGGAGCGCGGGGCGGTGGGATGTCTGCTAGAGAGTCTCCAGCCACACGTAGACCCCGTATGGGGGCTGCAGGTGAGTGGGGCCGCCCGTGTTCCTGTCCACATGCAGGAGTGTGAGCAGAGACAGCAACAAGAGCAGCTTTGCATGGAGAAAGCAACAGCTCTGGGAGCCCTGAAGGAGCAGCTGATCCAGGTGAGTGCTTCAAGTTCCACTCCAAAGCTCCTCCTGGCCACTGGGATGGGGGGTTCAGGGGCTTTTGATGCTTGTTTTTAGGAGGAGCTGATTTGGTTGGGGTCTCAGAGACCCATGGGGACCTCACGCTCACCCCCAGGGGCTGCATGGGCCAGCACTGACCTGTGAAGCATGCATCACCTCTCCCCAGATGACATGGAAGGCAAACATGGTGTAATTGCCCGTCTGTCCATGGCTGGTCTCTGATGCAGGTTCCGGGGACACCATCCATGGGGAAGCAGGGATGTGCATATGGGACCCTCTTGCCCCTTCCAAACCTGGGTTGACCCTTGCCTGTCTTGTGCACAGAGACAGTGTGAACACCCACACCTCCATCCCACCTCCTCCCTGTCCATGAGCACCGTGCCCGGCCTCCGACAGTGTGGCTGTAGGTCCCTGGGGCTCCTGCACCATCTCCAGCGCTGTGTGCAGGAGCTGCAGCTGGAGAAGACATACCGCACGGGCAGCCTGGGGAAGCTGACTGCCCTGGGAGGAGAGCTGGGCCCCACAGCAAGAGAGGAGGTATGGGGACAGCCTGGGACAAGGGACTCACCATCTGCCACAGCCTCACCCAAGCAAGAGAAGCAGAGCTCCACCACAGAGCATGCCTGGTGGGAATAGCCCTGCAGCAGGGTTAGGACACCAGGGTTTTGTTTCTAACCTAGAGACCTTGGGCAGATCCCAACACCACCATAAATCTGTGTCACAGGGTTGGAGATACCAGGATCATTTGTTGAGGGCTGAGGGACCTGCTGGTGAGACGGCCATGAACGTCCTAGGGAGCCCTCTCCTGAGTTTGCCTGGGTGAGGCACAGGGTCCCTGTGTTCCTCTTCCCACTCTGTGGCTTCTCCTCTGCTCTCCTCAGTCTCCTGTCCCCTACCGTGGGATGTAGCCATGGGGCACAACTCACAGGCAGGTTGGAGGTGCATTTCCTTTTCTGTTCCAGCATGAGGACACATATTTTCATGGGATCTGTGTCTCTCTCTCTGCTGTGGCAGAGGCTCCTGATGCCAGATCTCACTGGTCCCCCACACCCTAGCATGAATGGCAGGTACGAGCACAATGGCAGGAAGAGTTGTCTCCTGTCACCAGGACTTGGGCTGGGGCATGGAGATGCCCAGATGAGATGTCCCTGGCTGCTCAGTCTCCCTGTGCATGCCCAGAAGGACCAGTCAGGAGGCTGCTGGATCTTCCCTTTGCAGCATGTTTCCATAGACCTTCCCAAGTGGAAATTTCCCTTCAGGCCTCCCTGGCGGAGGTGGTGGCTGGGAACAAGCAATGAATGTGTGATCAGTATGGGTCCATGCCGCACTCCGGCACTGGGCTGTTGTCCAAGTCCAACCAGGTGAACACGGAAGCCCTACCAACATCTTTGCAGCTCTTCCCTCACATGCAATCAAGGGCTTGGTATGAAGGAGAGAGGGGGGGATGGGGTGGAGAGGTCCCTACCACAGGGGTGGTTGCAGAGAGGGGTTGGGGGTTATGCTTTGGGACTGGGAAGAGATGGGGGAAGGAGATCAGGTGCATAGAGGAGTCTGGGCTGGAAGAAGGCTTGCCTCTTCCCAGGTCAAGGTGGAGACTGTGACCAAGCACGTTGCAAGTGCTTTGCTAATGCAGGGTCAGAGCAGTAAATCCAGAACCTACAAAACAGGGCACTGTTAAAGCTGACAAGCCTTTACCATGGAGGTCACTGGAGTCCTCCAAATTTCAAGTAGGACAGGGTTTGTGGTGGAAAAATGTCTTCAGATGACAAGCCTGCATGAGGCAGGGCTGCTTGGCAGAAGGGAAGGGGTCCTGGGAGATGTGTCATACACCGAGTGCCTGGAGGAGCGCTGGGCAGGGAGGTGAGGAGCGCTGGAGCTGGAGGGACTTGCTGCAGGTCCCTGGGTCTGGGGCTTCGGTTTGGGTGTCTCCAGCAGAAGTGCACTTTCTGCAGAGCATGGTCCTACGAGCAGCTGAATGCTCTTAGCAGCTCCATGTGACAAGCAAGGAGGAATATTGCTCCATCTCCCTCCGGCTGCCCTCTGCCCATGGTCACAAGCACTGGGGCAGGAGCAGCACCTGACTGAGGAGAGGAGACGAAGGGGGAGCTCGACCTCCCTTTTCGGCAGCACTCAGCCATTGCCAGGATGCCATTAGAAGGGAAAATATTTGTGGCTTATCAAGCCCGACTCTGTACATGGATCTCGTCTGATCCCCGTGTGCGTATTGAGTGCTGTGCTGCCAGAGTGACCCTTTTTGCTCTAAGACCAGAGCCAGGGTGCTCAGAGCAAAGCTTCCTCCCTTGGAAGGGAGAACATGAGAGATGCTTGTCAAAATAAATTGCTTCTTTATGGTATCTCCTAGCGGGACAAATTTTGTAGTCCCAGGCACTCATGTGTCTGTTCAGAGAGAGCTTAAGCAGGACAGAGGAAATACAATAAACTTGTTGAGACCGTTGCTGCCCTTTCGTGTCCACACACAGGTTTGGGAGCAGTGAGATCCTCAGACATGTTTGTCCCTGCCAGATCCTGCATCAGCATCTCCCTGGCCTCACTGGGATGCACTGGCTGGGGTGTCCCGCAGACAGGGAAGAGTGAGGATGGAGGGGAGGACAAAAGGGAGCACACGTGTGTGTGGGACAAGTAAATCCAGTGCAGGGAAGCCATGCCTCCTCACTGCGTCCCAGGGTTGCAGTGGAGCCACGAATGCCCTGGTCCAGACCTCTGACAGGGGAATGGTGCTAATACTCAGGGCTCCTGGCTGGACTTTTTACATGCCACACTCTGTAGCAGGACCCCAGCCCAAGGGTTCAGCTTGGTTCACCCCAAAAATGATGTGGGGAAGCTTGGGAGCTGTTTGCCACTGACTTCTTTACTGGGTCAGGATTTTTCCCTCTGAGGGTGAAGTTATCCCGGGCAGTGGAACTGCTGGGGGGGCTCTGGGCACCCTCTCGCCTGTCCTTTGCACTGAGCAGACCGTAGCTGATGGGAATCAGCTCAGTCTCCTGGCAGAAGCCTGCTCTTGCTGACAGTGAGAGGACTCAGCCCAGCTAAAGGTCAGGACACGATGCTATAGGGATGCTCAAGATGATTTAGGAGATGGCTGTCCTGGGAAAGAGGAAGTCCTGCTCCTCTGCTCTCCCCTTCCTCTTCTCTCTCTGAGTGCATGCTACTCGCCACCGTTATCTATCCACTCTGAGGACAATTTCTGCTGGATGAGGGTATTGGAGAAAGCTGGCGAGCCCAGATTTTTGCTCTGTTAATAAGCTGGCTCTACGAAGTGTCTGAGCAAGTGCCAGGGGGTGGGCAGGAGCGCAGGGGAAGGACAGGGATACTGCAGGGAGATGCTGGTTGGGGGCTGGCTCAGCCCTTTTTGCGGAAATCGGCCCCGTTTCTTACAAACGCAGCTCTGGGGCTGCCGGCAGCCCCGCCAGGGCACCTGCATTTGGGGCAGTGTCGGGCTGTTTCATGGGAGCGCTCCCTTCCCCATGGGTGATCTCACCTGCATCCTTTTCTCCCCAGACACCGAGGCCTCTGCAGGGGCTGCGATGAAGCCCGGGTGTAGCAGCTACAGGGCTGCATGAACCTGCAATGAATGCAATTGCAAAGCTCCTGCAAAGACCTCGATAAAAACGGCTGTGTAGTTGTGACAGCATCTTGGAGCTGCCGAGTGGCCCGGGGCAAGCAGGATCCGGCCACACGCCGAAGCTGGGAGCACTGACCCTGGGATGGCTGCAGGCAGAAATGTGTAATGAAAAGAACAATGGGGAATTGTTCAGTTTAGATGCTTTAATTTAATTTTGAAAAGGAGAAACCTATTTCTCAGTCTCTAGACATCTCATTGGAGAGAATGCTGTTTTTAATTTGCAGGAGCGTGTCCAAGGAGAGTTGCTTTGTGGGCAAGGGGGAAAATGAGAATTTCTTGCAGTAATTTATTACTACGCCTCCTTCCAGGGGAAGGGAGGGGATGAGAATTGAAATATCTGTATGCTTTTTTCCAATTAAAATAGAAGTGTTTTTCATTATGTTTTTCTGCAATGTTGGATTGGGGAGGTTTCTGAAATTACTTACGATGTACAGCCGTTCCCTGGCTGAAGTTATTGCATTATTTTTTTTCCCTTTAAGTTTCACAAGAGAACCATGGTGCAGGCTACATATTTTTTTTTCTGAAGAGCTTTTAATTAAAACCCAAATGCTTGCCAGGTTCCACGAACGTCTTTGCAAACAGCAGGCTGAGGTTCCTGGTCATATGAATCTTACTAGATAAAACTGATCCTTTTGAGGCAGAAATGGCTCCCAAATCTCTGAATGATCACGGCAACATTTTCCTCACTGGCACTTTCACCTGTGGGGTTCCCTGTCTGAGCCTCCGTCCTTCCCTCTTCGTTATGTGCGTGAAGGTTTTGATTCTGGAGGAGGCTGAAGAAGTATCAAGTGGAAGATTGATGGTGGTTAACTTTCTTTACTGATGGAAACTTGCTGGTCCTTCAACAATTCATGGAAATATTGGATTTAAGGCAGTTTGACAGACAGCTAGAGTATGTCTTGATCTTTTGAAGAAGGAATGTAATGACATGTCAAATTAAAGCGTATGTAAAACACTGCGTCTTTACAATGTTTTGTTGGGACTTAAACAGCAGACATTTGTTCTCCTTCATTGACTTCTTGGCTTTAGCACTCCAACACATGTCTGTTGGAGCACGCAAATGCCAGAGAGAGCAGTACACTGATGCAGAAGAAAAGGCGCCACCAGGAGTCGGTCACACCAGGTGGCTGAAGCAGCAGAGAGCTGAGGTTGGCTCAGCTTTTACTTTCACCTGGGGTGAGTGTCTGTCCTCCCACCGCAGGTCATCTGGAGCTGGAGATGTGCCTCCAGACAGTGGGCGACCAGGGTGCGTACCGCCCTGCCAGCGTCTCTGGTCTCTGGCTTCAGCAAGTGGGTTGGTTTGTCACTGTCTGCTTCTCCAGCCAGGGCTGGGAGGAGTTGGGGATGATGGATGGAAATGGTGGCGGATGACAAGGAGGCTTTGAGCTTGCATGGTAAAAATTGTTGGAAGGGGGATGTGGATTTGCAGGATGCTCAGAGGAGATTCATGTCTCAGATATTCTTCTGTTCCTCCCTTTGGAGGACCTGTTGGAGTAAAGAAACAGCTCTGGACAGTGGAGGTTCAAACACTGTTTGCTCACACTTTTATCTCTAAATTATCCCATGTCCAAAGTCAACCTGCTGCGGTTTTTCGTGCACGACAAAGTCTATTCCAGATGCTGGAGGAGGGACACTATGATAGAAATAAGGAAAGCACTTTGCATTCACCAGTTTCCCTATGGTAACTGAGGAATAATAGAAATTACATGGTGTTCCTCCATGCACGGCTTAACTCCATCTTATGCCCAAACTCCTGCAACTCAGCTTCCCCGCGGGGCCGTTGCAGTCCGGCTGCTGTTCTGAGGAGGATGCAGAGCGATAGGAAACGCAATGCAGGCAGCAGGACAGGACGAGGTCCTTCTCTCCCCAGAGCTGCCTCCTGTGCTCTCAGGCTGGGGCTAGAGGTTGCCAGCGGGGCTGGAGATGAAACCTCTTTGCTGTCCCACACATTTTTATATGGATTTATTTATAGACCAGCGAAGATGTTTGCTCAGCATATTGGGACTGCTCAGAAAGTGGTATGAGCCTGCACAGAACGAGAAAAAAAAATAATACAGAAGTGCTGTTCCTTCCCTGCTGTGTGCTGCAAAAAAGGTCTTTGGGTGGAGGAACCTGCATCGCCCTCCGTTATCACGGGTGCCTCGGTGCCCAAGGAGAGCACATCGAAGTGATGTTGCCGGGCTAGACTGCACTCCTCCCTCCTGCCACCTTTTTTTAATTCTCTGCTGCTCGGTGTAAGCTGAAGCATCTGTTTCTGTCTTTGCTTATTTTTCTTGTTGTTTTGCAGCTTGGGATGAAGCCATGCCTCTGTTTTCGCAGCGTCTCGGGCAGTGATTCTGCATTTGCCCCTGTGCCTCCGCTTCCACCTCTCCTGCGATCTCCGCTGCACAAACACCTGGATTCTTGTTTCAGCCCAGCAGGAGAAGGAGCAGCGTGGAAGATGGAGGGGACCATCAGCAGGGAAATCACCCCAGAAACGTTTTGAGCGTGCCAAAAGCTTTGCTCGCCAGTCGCGGCTCCTGCAGCACCAGCAGATCTGCCTGGGGGAGAGACCCCGGCCACACGGCAGTGTGAAATGAGCTTTGCCAGGGCTCAGCACTCACTGGTCGCTGGAGGATGCTTTCGCAGAAGCCCTTCAAATGCCAGGAAAGGAGAAAAGCTTCAGCCCCAGCCTGCGTCTCATCCAGCATCACCATGTTCAGCAGGGAAATAAACCCAAAGAAGAGCTTTGGCTGGATCAGAGGCAGCATCAGCTGAGCTACCATGAAACTGGTGTTTCTTAAGATATAAAAGGGAGGAAGGTCTCTAGAGAAGAACATTTCATGTTTATTAGTAACAGAAGGACCTGGACTCCTACACTGCCAATTCAGTGTGCAGAGATGCTCTCCCTTGTAGCACAAGTGGAATGTTTTCTTTGTTGGCTCTGCCTGTCTTCCAGACAAATCAAGATTTTCAAGGCTAGTCCTGAAGAATCAGGTGGGTCACAGCCTGGTGGGGACCCATCTGTCTGCTGGGTTTGGGGGCAGCCACTCCATCAAAGCAGGATGTTCCTATGGCTGCAGAACACATAGAAAGCTTTAATGGGGTTTTCTTGGACATGTCTCCACATAGAATTTTCCTGTAGAGAGGCCTCTTTCTCCCTTTGGCTTTGGAGGTGGCCATGGGTTATGAGCTCAGGCTGAGGGGTGAGGTGGCTCTCATTGAGGGGCCTCAGAAATGCCCTCTTTGATCTTCATCTTCCCTCTGGAGGTGTTGCAGGTGATGACCACTATGACATTCCCATCTGTGTGGGTTTGCCGGGTGCTGTGGAGGCAAAGCACCCCAGATGGATCCTCTTCTTTAAGCCAATGGTGACAAACCTCCTCCTTTTTGCTTCTGGGCTCTGCATTGGGTGTGTAAATGGAGGCAGGAGGATGCTGTGGGGTTAGGAGTGGTGGGGATGGGGACGAGGAAGGCTCATGGGCTGTGTGCGGGGATGGCAATGTGGTGCAACTTGTTGGGGTGCGTGATCTGGGCGCAGGGCCCTGGGTGTGGGTGCAGGGTCCCAGGTACTGGTGTGTTCCCTGTTGGGGTGCATGGTCTGAGGTGGGAGGGTGGAGGGTCCCAGCTGCTGGTGCCTGGGTGCAGGATCTGGGTGCAGGGTCCTGGTTGCCATGCAGGGGGTCCCAGGTGCTGGGGTGCAGAGTGGTGGGGTGCAGGGTCCAGGAGCAGGGTCCTGGCTGTTGAGTGCAAGGCTCTGTGTGCAATCTCCTGGGTGCAAAGCCCTGGGCTGCATGTGTGTGGGGCACTGCTTGTGCTGCAGACAATGCAGGTATGACGGAGCTGAGCCTGGAGAATGGGGCAGCTGCTGCGTCCCCTCCTGCCCAGAAGAGGAGGGAGAGGAGCCAGCTGTGACAGGGAGACCTCCGGGTTTGGGTGCAAGGCTGTGGGAGAGTCTTGCAGGCAGAGCACCGAGGCTTTGCTTCAGCTTAAACTGGTGTAACTTTAAGTTGGCAGTGTCCAGATGTGAAATCTGCCACAGCTGCAGCAAGGATCAGGTGCTTCCCTGGCTACGGGTGCAGGAGTGATGCTGCCGCAGGCGATACCTAGAGGAGGACGGCTGCTCAGGAGGGTGTTTGGTGATGAGCCTCTTGGGCTTGAACATGAATTCCTTCCCTCCCTGCAGAACCAGGGAGCACCTTCTCAGCTGCTATGAAGTGCAAATGCTGTTATTCTGGTTTTAATACACAGATGTCAACGATTCAGCTCGGATGACCCTCGCCTGGGAGTTTCCCAGTCTGGTCCCACTCCTGCTGGAAGGTTTTGAGTGGGTTGGAGGCTGCCTGTAGCAAGAACTTGCAAATATTTCACAGGAAAAAAAAATGAAACCTACGTGATCTAATTGGAGTCTGTTTATTATATTTGATTCTGGAGTGGGAGGGTCCTTTTAAATGGGAACTGGGATGGGAGTTCTCTTGCAGTGGAGTTTTACATGAAGACTTAGCACTCACGGTCCTGTAGAAGTGCTGGCATTTGGGGGTCAGTTTAATATCTGTCTGGGGGAAGACTTTAAAGAATGGTGTGAGGCAGTGGATGGAGCTAGACTGCAGCACTTTTGTCTCTTGAAATAGTCATATATTCACTTTTTTTCCTCCAGTTTTGACCATTTCTTTAATGCTGGTGTGCAGGTGGGACCCTGCTCAGCACTGACACCTGCAGCTCCTGCTCTGGCTGATGCTGTCGGTGTTGCCTCTGCCGCCTTGTGTGCTGCAGCAAGTCCTACCGCTTTGCTTTGGAGCCATCCAGAGGATGACAGGGAGAAGATGCTTTGCTGTCAAACACCGGGAAGAATAGCTGAGGTTGGGAGCTGGTGTGTCACCACACCCTTTCCAAGCAGCCCTGAAGCTGGGCTATTTTGTTCATGCAATGCTGATAGCTCCCCATACTGATGTCTGCCTTGTTTTCATGGCTTGCAGAGGCAAACTCTGACCTAGAGCATGAGAAACAGCCTGGTTGATCCTGTTCAGCATGCTCAAGGTGCTTAGTTTCTGTTTCATGCGCCTGTAACATTAGGTTGGAAGGGACCTTTAAGGTCATCGAGTCCAACCATTAACCTAACACTGCCAAACCTGCCACTGAACCACATCCCTCAGCTCCACGTCTCCCCATCCTTTAAAAACCCCTAGGGATGGCGACTCCACCACTTCCCTGGGCAGCCTGGTCCAACGCTTGATAATCCTTTCCACAAAGAAATTTTTCCTGATATCCAATCTAAACCTCCCCTGGTGCAACTTGAGGCCGTTTCCTCTTGTCCCATTGCCTGTTCCTTGGGAGCAGAGACAGACCCCCCCTGGCAACACCCTCCTTTCAGGGAGCTGTAGAGAGCAAGAAGGTCTCCCCTCAGACTCCTTTTCTCCAGGCTGAACACCCCCAGCTCCCTCAGCCGCTCCTCACCAGACTTGTGCTCCAGAGCCCTCACCAGCTCCGTTGCCCTTCTCTGGACATGCTCCAGCACCTCAATAACTTTGCCCAGAGATTTCTCACCCAGGAGAACCGGCAGGCATGAGGTGGTAGGAGATGCATGTCTGGGAACGTACTCCCACAACCATCACCAGGTGCAAAGCCGGGAAACCCCGCGATGTCCTGGTGCTGTATTCAGCTCCCATGCACCAGATTAACATTGCCTGCCAGCTGAGTTGCAAAATGGCTTTAAAACTAAACAATAAAGAGGGAGTTTCTGAAATTTTGGAAGATAGTGCTATGCATTTGTACTTTCCTGACTCATCTAAAAGGTGCTGGGGCTTGGCCAAGTCCTGCAGGCCAGTGGCAGCATTGCTGCTGGTTAAGATTTTGTTAACCACAGGCAGGCTCGTGCTTTGCTGCCTCCTTGTGCAGCCAGAGCGAGGTGTAGGTGCTTGGCTGAAGCCAGAATGACATCTAAAAGGCACAGCCCTCCTCCTGCGGAGGTGGCTTTGGTCTATGTTTGTCTCCAGCATCATCAGTAAATAGCAGTGCTGCTCTCTGGCAACGAAGAGTTTACTCCGCAGGAAAGAGATCATTTACAAAAGGGGGAAAATAATATATGTCAAAGTCGACACCTACTGATGTTCAGTGAAATGATGAATCTCCTTAAAATGCTCTGTAATTCCCTTTACTCCTACACTGCAGGTCACAGTCCACTCATTTGTTACCCAAGCTGCTCAGTCTGCAAGAGAGTAACTTATCACGGAGATTTAACCGTGCAGAGGGTTGTCCTGTGGGCCTGTCGGGGTGTATTTTCACTGCAGAGATGAGTGCCGGAGATGGTAGATCTGCGTCAGTCCCACACCTCTCCTGCCCCTGTGCAGTGTTTTCCTGCACAGAAGGAAGTGGTGGCTGCTGTGCTGGGGCCAAGGCTGCACTCCAGAGGCAGCTTCTCTGCAGCCTTCGCTACGGGGACACCAGGCTGAGATGGCTGATGGTCTTGGTTTGGGGTAAAAGAGAACCAGTTTTCTGTTCTGTAATTTTACTTTTCAGTTAAGCCTCGTCTAACTAACTGAACTCTGCAATTAACAGCACATTGTTCAGACACTGTTCACTCCCAGAGCGATAAGACCTATGTTTATAGTTAATGCCAAGGCATAGAGGCTCTTGCTTATACTCATTACTCTAACAACCCAGGTCAGCTCACTTCGTTATTTGCCCCACTGGAGGGTTGGAAGCAGAAAAGTGTAGAGGGGTCGCACCTGCGGGGAGGAGGGGACAGGAGAAGTGACCAAAACTGACTAAGGGGGTGTTCCATCCCACCTGCTTCATGCTCAGTATAAAAGCTGAGGGATCAAAGGGGTCAGCCCCCTTCTTCACTGGCTGACATCCAAGGAGGACTCTGTCTGTTTGTCTGCCTTTGATTCTGATCCGTGTGTCCTGAATCCAGACTTGGAATCTAGTTCCTGTCTGTCGCCGAATCCCATCTGGGACTTTCCTAGTGTTGACAGTGATGTGATTGTCATCCTGGGAGCTCAATATGGGTTGTATATACTGTATATATTTTCTTTTAATTATTTTATTAATATTTTTCTTAGTTTAGTTTCTTTTTTCAACTCCTAAGTCTCTTTTCTCTCTCATCCTTCTCTCCCTGAAGGAAGATGCTCTCCCTCCTCCGAAGGGGAGAGAAGTGAAAGAGAGAATCTGTTGTTCGTTTCAGTGGCCAGTCCAGCCCAAACCACAGCCCAACCACGGCCCACATCTCATGGGGGAACAAAGTTTCCCCCCATTTGCTGGAGCACACCATGGAAATGTGAGTTACAGCAGCAGGGTACACTCCCGTGCCCTGGGGAGCCCAATACCTGCAAGGGACTTGTTAGGACGTGACACAGCTTGAAGAGCAGATGCTCGTATCCCCAAGAGTCTGAAATGGCTGCTCATGTTTGTATTTGGTTTTCCTGGGCTGGAGGAGACGTGCAGCTCTCCTGGGCTGGAGGAGACATGCAGCTCTCCTGAACTGGAGGGAGCTGTGGGGAGCGGAGGCGATGTGCCCCAGCCCGGGCTCCCACTTGACAGTAACCGTGAGGCTCTTTCCCTGGCTTTTGGGGCTAAATCCACTAATGAGGATGAGATGTGCTGGTTGTAGGAGCACAGTGCAAGAACAGGGAGCCGGCTGAGCCTGTTATGGTTGAGATGTAAATGTTGATGTATGTGCAATGCAGAAGACGTAATGAGACTGAAAATGGAAGTGCAGTGAGATGGGGGTATAGCGTGATGCTGATGTTGAGTTTTGTGACGAGAGGCAAAACGGGGAGTGTGTGATGGGTTGTTAAAATAGAGATATAGCATGTGTTGCAGAAACCAAGATTTTGGTTGGAATGTAGAGTGAAAAAATTCAGTGAGATGCAGCAACTTCTGTTCGTTGTGAAATGCACAAAATGGTGAGAAGGAAAAATGCTAAGGAGACAGACGGGAAGGAACAGAGAGAGATGTGTGCAGGAGAACTGCATGGTGTGCGGGGATCCTAGGAGGAATGGACTGTGTGATTGCAACCAGTGTCATTAGAAACCATAAAACTTGATGCTTCTGCCTTGATTCCTGCTTGAAAGATCTATCAGCCAGCACAGCTTTGAGATACTGATGCAACCTTGAAAGCATCTGGTACAAAATGCGAAGGAAATGCAAGAATATGAAGGCAGAAGTTATTTTTAATTTAGTATAACTAAAATCCTGATGAAAGCTGGATGAAATACCTAGAGTCAATGCTCTGTGCCAGAAATGATGAACTGTCATGTAGGGAAAAAAAGAAAAAAACAATGTGTTTATGAAGAATCTGAAGTTCTGATGAGGCAACATGTACTTCGTAATGCTATAGAAAATGTCCTCTATAACAAAATATTACCTGACAATGTCTATTTTATAGTATTTTGTGCACCTGTAACGAGGGACTGTCTATGGAGGATGTAAGGGATCTCAATCAAGGATTTGATAATGGATAAGGAATTGGCTGGGTAGTCTCCCTCAAACAGTTGTGGTCAGCAGCTTGATGTCCAAGTGACGACAAGTGATGAGTCGTGTTCCTCAGGGATCAACACTGGGACCTGCACTGTTTAACATCTTTGTTGGCTACATGGACAGTGGGATTGAGTGCACCCTCAGCAAATTTGCTGATGACACCAAGTTGTGTGGAGTGGTTGAATTGCTGGAGGGAAGGGATGCCATCCAGAGAGACCCGGACGGGCTGGAGAGGTGGGTCTGTGCGAAGCTCATGAAGTTCAACCAGGTCAAGCGCAGGGTTCTGCGTGTGGGTTGGGACAATCCCAAGCAAAAATCCAGGCTGGGCGGAGAATGGATTGAGAGCAGCCCTGAGGAGAAGGACCTGGGGGTGTTGATTAATGAGAAGCTCCACACGCCCCAGCAACGTGTGCTGGCAGCCCAGAAACCCCCCGCAGCCTGGGCTGCATCCCCAGCAGCGTGGGCAGCAGGGCGAGGGGGGGATTCTGCCCCTCTGCTCCGCTCTGGGGAGACACAGCCCCCCGGCAGTGCTGCCTCCAGCTCTGGGGCCTCAGCACAGGAGAGACACAGAGCTGTTGGAGCGGGACCAGAGGAGGCCTCGGAGATGCTGGGAGGGCTGGAGCCCCTCTGCTGTGAGGACAGGCTGAGAGAGTTGGGGGGGTTCAGCCTGGAGAAGAGAAGGCTCCGGGGAGACCTTGGAGCCCCTCCCAGTCCCTAAAGGGGCTCCAGGAAAGCTGGGGAGGGACTCTGGATCAGGGAGGGGAGCCACAGGACGAGGGGGAAGGGTTTTACATTGCTGTGAGGGTGGTGAGCCCCTGTCCCAGGTTGCCCAGAGAAGCTGTGGCTGCCCCATCCCTGGAGGTGTTGAAGGCCAGGTTGGACGGGGCTTGGAGCAACCTGGTCTGGTGGGAGGTGTCCCTGCCCAGGGCAGGGGGTGGCACTGGGTGGTCTTTAAGGTCCCTTCCAACCCAAACCATTCTATCATTCTGTGATTAAACATCATCACCACCGTGGGGCTGTGTGGTTAAAGGTGGGGATTCCAGCCCTATTGGACCCTTCACTGCATGAGCCTGGCTGACATTTTTGATAACACAGTTTTAGTTAGAGGTTTCCAAAGCTGCCCCTTGTTGAAACCTGCTCAGTGCAAAGAGCACACATCGGGAAGGCACTTGCTGCCAGCACCAGCACAGGCATTGAATTCTTACTGGGGTGTGAAGGGGCATGGATTATGGGGAAGATGTAAGGAGGAGCTTTCAGAAATAAAATGGTCTGGGTAACAAAAAGCCTTTTCTTCAGGAGAAGAAGTTGTTTAACAGAAATTGCTGTAGAAAAGCTGCTAGGAATGAAAGCCCTCTATTCAAAAATCCCTCGGTGAAAGCTGCTTATCACTCACTTCTGTCACCTGCCACAGAATCACATCAAATCTTCCTTTTTGTGGCATAACTCATTTTAATCAGAGTGGAGATCTGAACTGATAATTTCTTTTGTGCTCTTTTTGTTGTCAGTCTTTTAATGGTGACCCAAGAAAGGGTCTGGGCTGCCTCTCCCCGGTGAGCTGCCCAGGGCTGGCGCACGGTTTCCACATGTCCTCTGATGAGCCGAAAATTTAAACCTTGCTGTTGGATGCAAGGAATAATATCTGAAAACACAAGCCACCAACATTCACCTCTGCCTTATATATAAATAGGAAATGAAAGCACAAGGGAGAAGCCCTTTAGCACAAGGAGAGCCCCAAGGAAAACGTATTTTTAATTGGGGAAGCTAATTTCAGCAGTTGTCAGCTGTCACTATTTTTACTGTGATAATGGTGTCCATGGGTGTGTGGATCTGGCTTTTTCCCTTGACAGGGATACTTGGGACTGATCCTTATGTATGAGTCAATATTTTTCTATTTAAAAGTAAAACACGTTACACTTCCAGTTCGCATGGTGTCAGGAAAAACCTGAGCTAAGTGAAGCCCAGCAGGACCCCAGATCTCAGCCATCTAATGCTTTTTTGGTTTTGTTTGCTTATAAAATTAGGAGGTTTAAAAAGAAAAGGCTTCTGTGTTTGCACATAGTAAAAATACTGGGAAGGGATGTGATCTCTTAAACCGTGTGCTCCTACTAGGCTTTTGGGACCATCTGTATCCTTCCCCCAGGCCGAGGGTTTGCCACGTCAGACGATGGCTCAGTTCAGTTCAGGTGATGGTTCAGCCCAGGTTAACCAGCGAGGGCCAGCAGCACGCTTCATCTTTTGGGCTCTTCTGTGCTGAAAAGCCTGTCCAGGACAGGATAGCTCTTACTCCTACAGACTTTGAGCAGGCAGCAGCAAACCTATAGCTATATTTACAAGTACAGAATCTTCCGGTCAACTATATTGCTTCTGCTAACTGGGTTAGTTCTAACTAACACACTGATAACTGCTTCTTCCTTCATCTTTCCAGTGGTCTAAGGATGCACTGGGCTCCCCCCGTTATCCCTAACAGGTGGATGTTGCAGAGATGCACACGTGTCTGCTGTAGGGCTCACGCTCTGCAAGGGCGCACACGCTATGGTTAGCTCTGGTTGTTTTCTCTACCATCCCCTGTCGGTTAGATTGCTTAGGAAGTAACTTACAGGGTTATAATAGGTTCTTCTAATATAGCCCATATACGTTTATAATTTGCCTGGCTATTTTAAAATCTTCTGTAATAACATGGCCTTTGCAAGGATTGCAAATTGAAGTTGTCTCTCATGAGCCTTTTTCCCCTCTAATAAACAGAGGCAGCAGAAAAAAAAAATCCTCCATTTCCACAGACAAATACTGTTAAGTATTTTTCGATGTTATCAGTACCTTTCAAGCTTTTGCTACGTCGCTACCGTGTGTTAGCCAACAGCTAGGTAACCGTGCATGCATGGGAGTGAACAAGTTAAAGGTTTTCATTCCTGTGTTTTCTTTAGGTTTTTGGAGTTTTTCTTTGCAGGACTGCGCTGAACTTGATCTCCCTCAGCAGCCAAAGTTATCCTACTTAAAGGTGTGTTACCCTAGAAATTAGGGTCTCTAAATCACCATCTGCCTGTGAAACTCCAGCTATTTTCATGGCAGCTCACTGCCAGACAGAAGAAGAAAATGGAGGAAAACAGGAAAGAAAGACTGTGCATGGTCCCCTCCTCCTGTCTGCAGTGGTGTCAGTGCCGAAATACACCTCCAGAGAGCTGAGATAAAAACCACAGAGATTCCCAGTCCTAAAACCTCTGCTTTTGGGACTGGGAGTGAGACACAGTGTCCTAGAAACTCCTAAACTCCTGGAAATGGGGATGTATGACACGCAGTTTGGAAGTAAACTCTGATTTGTACCTGAACACAATTTGAAAAGATATACAAAAATAGCAGCCAGAGAGGCTGAATATTCTTGGTAACGATAAAGGGCTACTGGGAGACTTATGCCAAGCAAAGAATGAATGGCCTGAAATGTAGAAATGGTTGTTCTCATCCAATATTAATATAATATAATATAATATAAATCCAGTATACTAGTATATATACACTGATATAATATAACAAGAATGTAATAACCCACTATAATAATGTAATATGTATCCAGGTCTGCGTAGGTCAGGGAAGCAGCTCTGATATCTCCGGATGTTTCAGAAGGAGGAGATTTCTGCCTGGCAGACCGGGAAGGCTGGCTGAAGGTCCTTGGGACTGGCTATCTGTGGTCATAGGGAATGCCGAGCATGCTTTGCCGAGGGAAAAAAAGAAAGGACTATCTTAATTGAGAGGGTGAAACGGGCATGTTGAACCACAAAGACTCAGAACCTTTGCTGGGAGCTCCCCAGTCCTACTGCCTGCGGTGGCCTTGGGCCTCCAAGGGTGAAGCTGAAGATGGTCCCCACCTCATGCCTGGATGAAATGAACTGAGGCCAGGTTGGTATTTGAAATTCAATGTTTTCTACTGTTGACAGAGCCACCCACCCGCAGCAGCGCTGCTCAGCTGTAAGATCACTTGCCTTCTCGTTGAGCAATTTTGTATGTTTTTATGGAGAGTACTCACCCATTAGAGATATTTACTTATGGAGAGCATCTCCTAATGCCTGGGGATTGAAGATACTTGTGGTTCATGGCTGATATATTTGCTTTGCACTGATTAAATTCCCCCCTCTGAGAAATGCAGAGTAATTGGTGGCATCCTCATTTTGCGTAAGCAGTTGTCATCTTTTCTGAAAGGGAGATGGCAGGCAGAGCAGCGCGGAGCGGGTTGCACCAGGGCAATCATGTTCCAGCCACGTTAGAGCCGTCTGCGTAATCGGTGGAGTTTGTCAGAAGGAAAACATCGTCCCCGTCCTTCTGCAGGAACTGCAGGTGAGGCTAATTAGCTAGAATTATTGCATAGGCATGTGGGACATTACTCATCTGTATGTGCCTGCATCCCTGGCAGCCTGTTAGCCAGAGCTCAGTGCTTTCTCCTGGTGCTTGATGGACGCCGTTTGGATCCCCTTGCGTAGCTGTGGGCAGGTGTGTGTTAACACACACGCAGCTGGGCCAATGGTACCGTTGCTGAGCAGAAGCATTAAAGTTACAAGTCAAAGCATGTGCAAAGAACAGCGTGGAGACCTCAGGGCAACCTGAAAAGGACTTACTGCAAGCCAGAAAAATGCGCTGTGAAGCCGGAGGTCACTGAACGGGAAGAGATTGCAAATATGAATGGCTTCACCCAGGTAGCAAAAGACTGATGTCCTTTTCAGTCAAGGCTGGGGCTGGACCAGCACCACGGGCTGCCTGGAGGTGCTGGGCCTGGCTGGCGCTGATCCGAGGGCTGGCCAGAGATAAAAGAAGGGCTACAAGGCTTTGAGTGGGGTGGGAAAAGCCATTGGCAAGGCTGGACTTGAAGGCTGGAGAGCCAGCCATGGGAACAAGTCCGACCTGCCCAAGATGGGGGCTCAGAAGTGAGCAAGCTGCTGTCATGGACCAGCGTTAATGTTCTCATCCAGCATCCCTCAGCAGAAGCTTTAGTCCCAAAGGGACAGAGCATCCCTGGAGACTGTCCAGGAGGCTGGGAGGAAGGGGTTCAGCGGGTCTGCAGTCACCTCTGGGGCAGCTGTACTGAGAAAAAGAGCACAGCAGGAACACCAGCCATTCCACGGAACAGAGGATAAGGTGCTTAATTGTATATATTGCACATATTTGCCTCCTGCTCATTAATTATCCTGATTCTTAAGCCACGCTGGTTAATCAGAGCCATTTGGGTAAAGACTCCCACCATTTGTATGAATTACAGGTAGCGGCTAATTGAAGATATATTTACTTTATGCTGATACAGTCTGCTGCTCTTGCCGTTTTCAGGGGTGGCAGTTAATTTTAGTCACATTTGATTGTAGCATTTTCCTGGGAAGTGCCAGGTAAGCAGACAATTTCTGCTTATGATGAGAAATACCCAGAGCTCCTAGTCAGCGTTGACTAAATGAAAATCTACCTGCCTTATGTTAATTAACTAATTCCCACTCTTCCTGGGCAATACTGGTTAATCAGCTCTATTCCTTTGATTAGCATGACTAACTCCAGCCAATCAATAGGGAGTGTGGACCGTGGTGATTTTATGGAAGTACATTTACTATCTGCTGATTAATTTCTACTATTCTGAGACAATATCAGCCTGTAAAAGACATTTTTTTCTCCTGGTTAGTTATCAGTGTCATACAGTAATGCAATGTGCAGTAGTGCTTGACTAAAGGCATATTTGCTGTCTACTGTCTGATTCCAATAATTTTTATAGGATGCTACTTAATCAGCAGCATTTTTTGCCTATACTATCCCCTGCTATTTCTGGGGCGTTTGTGATGATTGGAGCGAGCTGTAGCTGTTCACCTGCTTTAATGCATTTAGTTACTAAACACCCCTTAAAATAGCAACTAGCAGAGTGTTTTGCTCACAGAGGGTAACTTCATCTGGAGGGAGGCTCTGGGTTTGGTGGCGAATAGGCTTCCTTGTCTCATAACAAAAACTTCTGTAGATCTTGAGAAACCCACACGGTCAACAGCTTGGTTTTTGTTTGTGTTTCTTTCCGTTCCTCTGGCTGCCATGATCAGTTCCCACCATTCCTGAAGAACGCTGCTTCAATAGGTATGTATTTTGTTGATGAAGCATAATTCAGTCATTTGCATGGAATGGTCGGTATTATTAAGCAGAGCTAGGCTTGTCTTATGCTAATTAATTTTCTTAATTTCTATGTAATTAGATTTATTGGATGCATTTTGTACTTATAGTGAACAATTCCCATTATTATTTATGACTGAGGCACTGGCAGTCAATTGGCGGCGTATTTGTCCCAAGCAGCTTTGTTCCCATTCTCCATGGACGATGTCAGCTAATTGGAGGAAGTTTGTGCACATGGTGAGTAATTCCCCCCTTTCCGGGGGAAATGGGAGCTAATGATGGTTGATCAGGAGCAGATTTGTCATCAGCTGATTAATTCCCAGCATCCCTAAGAATTCCAGCCAATGCCTCTTAATATACTCATTCACAAGGACACAATTGTTATCGGAAACCAGTTCCATTGGACACTGGTTGACTGCCATGAAGATAATGCGTGCTGGAGGGACCAGTGACTTTCTGCGAGTGCGAATTACTCTGAGGTGGCTGAAGGCAGTGGAAATACATATAATTTATGTTGATAAACGCCATCATCTCTATAGGGGGTCAGGATATCTGTTTTTACTCTGGATAAGGCACTCTCCTTATATCTGGCAATTTTGAGCAATGAGAGAGATGATGAGCCACACTTACCTTGTAGTGGCAATTTCTCAGCTTTCTAAATGAATTTCAGTGAAGACATTTCTTCCTAGGGTCATACCCCTTGTCCTAGTGCATTGTGGGTAGCAGTGGCTGAGCAGAGGCATCAGTGGGTTTTAACAAAGATTTCCCATCAATTCTAGGCAATGGGGATTAATCAAAGGTGTTTTCCTAATAATTTACACCATCCCTGAGGAAGTGATAGTAATTAACTGAACACGTTTGATTTATGGCAATTAAATCCTGCTGGTGTTGGAGAACACCAGCCAACAAGAGCTTTTCTGCTCATGTCACTCATGTACCCCAATTCTTGCAGGAGTGTGGTTAGACAGCAGTGAATGTTCTCATATATATATTAATCCCCACACCCTCTCGAAAAAGCTGGTTAATTTGAAGCAATTGTGCTGACCTGACCACAATACCCCCAGGAAACTGCGAGTGATGATTCTATGATGGACAAATGGGGGCATCCCTGTGCTGCTGTTGGCAGTTGCCCATGTCCCTGGAGAAAGCTGAAGAGCCGGAGATGGTTTCCTGGCAGACCCCTGCCCAGCCAGTCCCTCAGGAATCTGGGAAAAGGTGAGTGTTCAGAGATGTTTATTCTTTCTACTGATTTCTTTCCCATTTTTCTAGAAAAAGCTGGGTTATCAGTAACCTTTGGTCATGGGCTGCAACTCCTATCCTTCTTAGAGAACTGTAGGAAGTGAAGCCTACTCAAAATTTGCCTTACTCATTTAATTGTTGCAAATGCTGAATAATTTTCTTTAATAACCCCCAAGACATTTTGAGAAAAGTGAAACACCTGTCTTACCAGCCCTTTGAGAGCCACTTCCAAACGAGCAGCAAACCCTGGCCTCTCCTTGCCTGTTCCCAACCCCATCGACAGGCATCCCACCAAGAGACTGTCCAAAATGCTTGCAGGTCTTCTGTGTGTCTGCCTGGAGCATGTCTTGCATTTTCTCATGTGTCCTGATGGCCTTCAGCACGCAGGGGTTTAAAAACGAGCCTCTGGACACGGGGACCCTCCGTGCCAGATGTGGTCTCTCCTGCCAGGAGACTCGTGTGAAGGGTGTGGGGCTGTTTATGGCTTTACCCCCATCAGGAATGCTGTTGTTTCATCCCTTGCGAAAAGAGAATAGAGGGGGAAAAAAAGAAAAGAAAAGTCACCCACCCAAGGGGGAGCAAAGAAAACCTGATGCCACTTGGGTGAAATGAGAAACTGGAGAGAAAATTAAAGAAAAAAAAGAAAAGAAAATGAGAGGAAGGCACTGCCATGTTGTTCCACTGGAGGGATCATGTGAAAAAAAAAGATGACAAATGATGGGAAAGAAATGAGAAAAATGAGAAACAATATTTGCCACCATTTTGCCCATCAGGGGAAAAATGATAAGCAATGAGATAAAGGCTGTTGCTGCTCTGCTGTGCTTAAGGAAGTTGATGCACAGGTAGCAGCAGTGCAGGGAAAACGCTCTGCTTTCTGACCCCAATGGGAAGAAATCGGGAAAAAATCCCTTCACTCTTCCCCAAAGAAAAAATGAAGCAAAAAGAAAGGTGAAAATCTGGGGAAAAAAATTCCACCATCCTTCATTGAAAAAAGTGAGAGAATATGAAGAAGGTGAAGAAAAAAAATTAGAGACTCAATTAGAAAAACCATGGAAATGAAAAAAACCCCAAAATTTTAGGGAAGCTCATCTTTTAGTACAAAAGAAGAACGTGGAGTAAAATAAGAAAAAGAAATAAGGATTTTTTTCATTAGGTATGAAAAAAATCAAGCAGATCCAAGGGAAAAAAAGATGACAGATAGAAGCAAATTTTAAATCCTTTTGATCGAAATGGGGGACTGTCATAAATGGAGAGGAAAAAAAGAAATAAAGAGGTGCTACCTTCCCGGGGAAAAGGGAGATCTAGAATAATGCAGACAAAAAACTCCATCTTTCCCACCGGTGGGTGAGATAATGAAAGCTGCACGTGCGTCCCCTTCTCCCTGTGAGACAAACCAACCAAAAAAACCAAAATGAGGAAAAATAGAAGGAAGTTAATGACAATTCAGTCCTCAGGGAAAAAATGGCCAAAAAGATGGTAAAGAGAGAGAGAAGAAAATATAAAAAAGAAAAGAATCACAGAGGTGGATCAGCCTATCAATAAACATGTGTAGGGCACTAGTGTAGGAAGGCAAAGATGCTGGGATCTCCTACCCTCTTGCATTTGTAGGCTCTCCTCCCCATGCCCAAGAAGACCAAGCACCTTTCATTCTCACAAGCCCTCACTGCTTGGCTATTTGTACTGCTAATTCTCTGATTTCTCTTAACTCTGCTTGCAACCAGTTCACATTTAATGGTTTTATGTCTAAAAGACTGTCAAACAGAAGGTTCTTGGCCATAAAAGTTCTTTAGGGCTCAAGAGAATGAGAATAATGGTTGCTATCAAATGAAGACCCCTACCGCTTAATATTCCAATGCACTGACTGGTTTTCCCATTCTTTCAGCAACTTTAATAAAAATGTTGAAATGATTTTCAAGAGTTGTTTTTACGATCGGTGAAAGCCAGTAATAACCTGACACCCAACATATTTCATGCTTGCAGTGCGAGAAGGACTTCTTTTACCCTGCTCCGCCTCACACTTCAAACTTGCCTTTACATTTTATGGAGCACAAATGGCCCCTGAGTTTGCAGATGTGAGCCTCTCTCCACTCAGTAACTCCTCATTTGTGTAAGTGTTACTGCTAAGGCAATCTTGCACGACTCCTTGGGTGATAAAAATCCTGCTTTTGCTGCAGCCCTGTGGACTTCTGCAACCAGAACTCGCCCTGGTTGCTCCAAAGGACCAGGGATGGCAAGAGGGAGCTCCCATACCCCGCTGCTGAGCTCAGAGGATGCTTTCACTCTTCCTGGAGAACCTTTCTGGTGCTTGCTGCACCAAAGGACAGTAAAGTGAAGCATCTGCCGAATCGTCTCAAAACTGGGGGTAGTCAACAACATTTCTCCACTCCATGGCATTACGGTCTGAGCACATTCGTGGGTGTTTAAGGGAGGGGCCCCGCTATTACGCTGCAGGGAAACGCACTTTGTGCACAGCTAATTTGTAGGAGCTGCCAGAAGAAAACAGTTTGTTTTCTTTTTTTAAAAAAAATCCAATTACCTGCAGGAGATGCATATAATGGGTGTTGGAAATACGCAGTGTTCTCGCTTTAATTAGAACTATGAAAAATATGGCAATCAGGCAAGTAGTAAGAAAACCTCTGCAGTCACTGAGCCCCGCGCTGGAACTCTGGCTGCAGCCGCTGAGCCCAAAAGAAAGCCACAGTCAGACGGTAAATCTCCAGGTATTTCGCCTAATACTAGTGGGCGAAAAGTAAACTTGGAGTTAAAACTGGGCACCCCATCTCTTTGCAATTAGTGGATGTAGACCAGTTGCACCAGTCGCTGTGGGAAGGTACTCTTCTCACCCCAAAGGCTAGGTTAAGTGGAAGTTCTCCCTTTTATATGATACTCATCAGAGATAAATCCCACTCTGGTGACCGTTGCAGGCAAATAAACCCGAGCCACATCTGCAGGGATGCTCTCACCCACTAGATGGCAAGTTTGCTCTGCACAACGCCAGGCCCCTGCTCAGCGCTGCCTGTCTGCAGAGAGCTCAGAGAACGGCAGGTGCGTTATAAAAAGGCAGCAGGTCCTGTTTGCCTGGAGACTTAGAGGATTCTTCTCCTGCAAGAGCAGCAGGAAATGGAGCAGCAGCCAGTCTATAAGCCAAAGTGGCAAATCTAGGTGCAGCTGGGCTTTGCTTTAGATGGCCACATCAGGCTGCAGGTTAGCGAGAAGGGATGTAGCTCTTCCTTCTGGCACAACGGGCTGCACAGTTCAACACGAAGACATGGCTGAGTGCATCTCGAGTGTCCCAGCCTTCCTTTCCCTTAGAAGACTGCTGCTTCCAAAGCACTGCCTTTTGGTTTTTATCATCACCTGATGGTGGAGAGCAGACTGGCCTCTGCAAGAGCATGAAGATGTGGCATGGAGAAATGGCACCTGCCAGGGTTCAGATTCCACAGGACCCTTCCCACACGCCATCTCTAAGAGCCAGCACCCAAAAGCCAATCCCTGTGCCTTGGGCTTATATGTAGCCCCACAAAAGGGGGATAAGACACGGTTACACCTCTTCATTAATATTTGCCATCTTTCCCCGTACAGGTCTCTCTACTCAGTTGCCGTTTGCACACCATTCACCACTTGCAAGCAGAGAAGCTTTGGCCGACATCTTAAGTGGGCTTGAGCAGAGCACAAGATCTATCTCAAAGCGCATCCTCTTCCCCAGTGAAACTTCACACAAGTTTTACGTACGCAGCCGAAGCAACATGAAGAAAAATCTCTTCTATAAACCAGCAGATTTATATGTCCAACCTCAGTGGAGCCAAGGGAGTTTTACAGCAGAACGTGTTCCTCTCCTTCACGTTCATCTTGTCTCTTTGTTGGCACCCTGCCTTCTTGGACCACTCCTGCCTGGACAGAGGCTGTTTTTACCTGACTCAATCATATGCTCGGAGTCAAAGCAAGCAGCTGGGAGAGGGAGTTATTGTACAAAACTCTTTATGGTCCTCATCTGTAAAGCAGATGGAAGATGTTTCTCTGTGGCAGGACCAATGCCTTGCAGCAGCACGTGGCATTACTGGCTCCTGTGCACCTGGACTGCAGCGTCCGAGGGAAAAAAATGGGTCTGGAAAAATCATGCATTAAATACTCTGGTTATGAATCATAATCATCATTGACATTCGAGGTTTGCTTGTGAGGCTCCGCACAGAGCACACCCCAAGGAGAAACTGGAGGCTGTTTCGTCCTCGAGAACAGGGGGAGGAAAACATTAAAAAAGCAGTGGCACCTTTTCTATGTGGCGACATGGTGACCAGAATGCTAATGCAGTGGGGTCTTATTCTCATACATAGGAAGTGCCCATAATAGAGAAGCAAATCCAGTTTTTGCTAGATACAAATTCCACCAAACAGTTCAAAGCCTAACTGAAATATTTGAAGAGGCTGTAATTGAATTAGAGCCATTGGAGAAAGGCTACGGCTTGGAACTGTGAAGAGCTGGGGAGGAAAGTGCAGGTGGAGGGAGATTTGGGGAGCACAACTGAGGAAAAGGAGAGGACGGAGGGAGAACGTGGAGCTGCCTGATGGAGAGCAAGGTGGTGTGCTGCTCACAGGCGTGGCCAGAGGCAGGAGACAGCAATGCTGGCATCGCCAAATGGACCCTGGGAAGAAATGACCACCAACCCGGAGCTAGAGGATGGGATGCATCCTGTTTCTGGTGGTGACAAGGTGGGAGCTGGCAGTCCCAATGAGGATTTTTTGCCTTATGTGTCTGCCCTATGACAACGGCGGGCTGGGTTTAGGAATGGGGTGAGGGAAAAAGCTAAAGTGGAGGTTGCTTGATGCCTTGGTGTTTAGTGAGGTCCTTCCAAGATCAGCCCCTTGGCCCAAGGCAGGTGGTTCTGGCTGGTGATGGGGACACCACTTTTTTGAAGGGATGTGAAAAGAGGAGGAGGAAAGTTCCTGTTTGAGGAAGGTATCTGTGATTGAGCCCTCCCTGGGGCAAGGGACCAGACAAGTCCTCGTGGCCTGCACACACATTGCAGCCACCCAGTGACCACATGGTTTTACTCCCCTCTGGTTCTGGAGAGCCTGGCTGAGGCATGCAAAGCTGTTGTGTGCCCACCTTGTCTGTGCTGCATGTTGCCTGTCCCCTAAGACCTTTCTGATATTTGCCTGATTGCCATTCACCTGGCACCACTCATCTGTTGCACCTACATGAAGATTTGACTACCCTACCCTGCAGGATCCATGTTAACCCCGAGGTGATGGTCAGTATGGCAGGAGGGGAAGGCAGGCTGCAGAAAGGGCCAGCAGCAGAAGACGGTGGCTGGTAGCTACACCATCTCAGGTCCCTGGATCCTCTATCAGGAGCAGAGCTGCCCCGTGAAGGCTGGCGGACACCTCTATGAGCAGCCCCACAGAGAGCCACCACCGTCCACGCACTTGTTTAGTTTGGTCTTTCAGAATATGAGGTTTACTGTCTTTGGTGTGAGAAATGGCTTCCCAACAGCATCATCCACACCACCTGTAGGGCCTCTCTCATCCCCCCAGTGCCCACTGGTAGCTCAGGCATTGCATGCCAATAGTATTTTCTTTCTCAAACACATCTGAGCAGGAAGCCTGTGAGAACAGCTCTAGGGCCAGCTAATAATCTAGATGCAAAAGCATCGAACAAAGAGGATAAGCCTCCAGCAGAGAAGCTGAGCAAGTGTTTTCTGTCCATGCAGAGGAGCTTACAGGAGTCTCCAGCCCGGAACCCGTCTTTATGGGGGACGAGTCAGAAAATGTGTCTCAAAGTGATGTTTCAGTAGATGAAGTTATAAAACAACTTGACAAAATAAACGGTAACAGTTCGGTAGTACCGGATGGTATTCAGTCAAGAGCTCTAAAGGAATTCAAGGATGAAATAGCTAAACTATTAACTGTATTAACTCTACTGTGAAACCTCTCACTTAAAATTTTCTCACTATCAGAGGGAAAGAAAGCAGTGAGACCTTGATGTTAAAAATTCCTTCTGAGCAGATCCAGGAACAGCAGATTATTAAAACTGATGTCCAAATGAGGTAAAACTGTAGTATGGAGGGGAATTAGGGAGCGTATAAGTGAGACATGATTTATGGCAAAATTCAACAAGGCTTTTGTGAATGGAAGCCGTACCTTAGGAACTTCTAGGAGTTTCTGAAGGAGTCAGCAAGGGCAAGGGATCAAGTGGCCCAGAGATCCAGCTGACATAATCTGCTTGGATTTACTAAAGATTTTTAACAAGTTCTGTATTCAAAGGAGCTGTAAGAAATCTTAAAGGATCCCAAAGTCACTAAGAAATGAGAAGGAAGATACTTCCAGCAGTGCAACAGGTAGGAAACAGAGGGACTAGAAAACAGATGTAAGGAGCCCATCCTTCATGGTGGTAAGCTACACAAGGTGTGACCTTCATAATGTTTGAAAGCCCCAGGCTCCAGGCTGGGTCCACAATTGAAATGTAAGCAAAGATGCAGAGACCTACAGTCCCATGTTGGGACAGAACATGTACTTCTTAGTAAGTGCCTGTGAAAAATACGTCTGGGGCATCCTTAACAAAATACAAAGTCAAGAGACACAAGGCCAAAGCACGCGAGAGAGGACAAAGCCTGAAATGGGAGCCTGCTGACCACCTGGATCCACATGTTGGTGCTTGCACCTCCCCAATCTCTCCCCCATCTGCTTCGTGGGCTGGACACATGCATCAGCCCCGCAGAGTCCTGTCCTGGATCTTCTCACCTGGAGCGGCAGCGAGCGTAGCAGTCAGTGCTCAGGGAAGCCTTTAAGAGCAGCATCAGCCTGTAGAGATGTGATTTCCTTGGCTCCAACAGCCTGTGCCTCTCTTCGACCTCTCTTTAGTAGCTCTTGATCAAATAACATCTGGTTTTCTTTCCTTATTGCTCTTTTCAGTAAATTCTCTGACTTCGCCATGTGCCCTTTGAAGTTGGGGTGGGGACAGGGAAGACTACAACTTTCTGCTTGCAGGTGAACCTCAGTGTTTTACAAGAGCGGTTTCTGTTTTGTTCCCTGTTTGTTTCCAACATTCAATTTTCTTATTTTTTTGACCACTGCAGAGAGCTGCACTGACATTTTCACAGAACTGTACATTATAACTCCAGCTCTTGTTCCTGAGTGGTAATTTTTCAGAGCCCATTATGGTATATCTGAAGTTAGGATTTGTTTTTCCCGTGTGCATCACTTTACATTTATCTGTATTGAATTTCATCTGCCATTTTGTCATCCACTCTCTCAATATTATGAGCTGCTCCTGAAACTCTCTGCAGTCAGCCCTTGCCTTTACTACCTTCAGTAATTCAGTTCATCAAATTGTGTTATGTTTCCATTCATTTCTTTTGCAGATCACGCGTAAATGTCCTGCCTTAAACAGACATCCCTTCAAAAAGCCATCTCCTTGCACTCTAGAAACTGAGCATTTACTCCAGTTCTTTGCTTCCTGCCTTTTGGCAGGTGAGGACCTTCTCTTATGGCATTTTGGAAGCTCTACAAGCCTTTGGTGGGACCAATTGCTTGCTTCAGAGGCATCCTGCAGACTCCTGACCCTACTGCCTGTACAGTAGCCCCGGTGAATCTCTCCTCCAAATCCTTTTCCACTTTTTCCTTGAGCCTATGCAAGGTTTTAGCACTTACAATTTTCCTTGGCATGGAGGTCAGCAAGTCTATTGCCTTTTGCATGAAGAATAAGCTCTTTTTTTGTTTGCTTTGAGCTTGATTCCTGCTGGTTTAATTTGATGCTCCTTGTCCTTCTGTAGGAAGATAAATGAAAAGCTGAGCCCTACACATGCTCTCAGGGCTCTCGGGATTTTGTTGACTTCTTTCATATGTCCATTATGGCAATCTCTTTTCTCTACTGAAGAGTCCCGTCCTCCAGTTTTCCTCATACAAAAGCCATTCCAGATCTTTGATCACCCTCTTGTCCTCCTCTGATGTTTCCCCAGCTCCAGTCTGAGACGAGGAGATCCAAACTGGACACAGAAACCAAAGCATGGCCGAACCACGGATTTATACACCGGTGAGTCTGCATTTTCTATTGATCAGGTAATTTACCATTTTCTCTGAGGTTTTCGCAGAGGCAACACATGATGTGTTACCTACACAGATGACCCATTTGACGCTTAAGATGCTTTCTTACAAATGACCTTCCTCCACCTTCAGTTAGTTTTGGAGTCCTCTTGTCACAATGACTCACTAATACTCTCTTCTGCGAGATTTGCTTGGTCATTACCTCCCTGTGATTTACAGGTCTCCTTTTGCTGTTCTTACCTGACATCCCAAGAGCAATGCACTGTCTTCCTCTCCTTGCCTTGTAATTTTATAGCGTGTGGGCTCACATTCCTCTTCCAAAACCAATTTGCAGGATCGTCCACTGTGTTGTTTCGCTCCCTGTTCGGGAGGCAAGCTGATTTCATTATTAATAGAGTGGATTTTTAAAGAATGATCACGAAACAGTAAATCACAGTCACAGTTGCCATAGAAAAGACCGATGCCCAGAAGTTGTGTTCTGGCTCAGGTCGTCCTTCATGGGACACTATAATGCTGCAGGTTGAGCTGCTTTATCTGGTGCCTGATGGGTTACCACAGCCTCCTTATAAGATTTCAGTGGTTGTTTGCTGTAGAATATGGTCTCTCACCGGAGGTCAAAGGAGACTGCTGAGCACTTGTCTCCGAAGAGAAGCAAGGCTGCTTGCGCAGACAGCCGGCTCAACAGGAGGAGCGCTGCCAGCACAATTAGGAATAAACCTCTAATACCTAATATTGCAAGACATAAAAGGCACTCTGTTTGGACTGAACACTCTGTCGCCCTTTAGAAAGTGGATGCCTGAGTGACCTCTGTTTCCATCTGCAAGGTGTTTCATATTTTTTTTCCCCATTGAGATTTAATGGCCCCTTTGAAATCATTGAACTGGATGTTTCTTTGCCAAGTGACAAATTACCTGTAAAAGATCTTACTCGAAGCTTCTTCTAAAGTCAGAGAACTGATTTCTAGATAGCACTTCCTCCATCTTCTCAAAGACAGCGGTTCTCCAGGTCTCCTTGTTCTTTGAGATACTCCAAGTACCCGATAACAAGATGGGCAGCAAGGCAAGCGAAGTGTGAAGTTTGGTTGACATTATTCTGTTAATCTCCTGCACTCAGGACCAGGATTGCTCACTGTTGACAACCTTTCTGCTGTGGTGGCCCAGGGGTCAAGAGCTGTGGAGAGGTGAGTGCCAGTAAGGGAGAGAAGTCTTCAAGTATCTAACGCCTTGTCCAAGTTTAAAATATATTTGAAAGAAACCCACGGAACAAAACGTGTCCACTGTTCAAAGAGCTGTCTGAAGCACTTGTCTAGGTGATATATTGATGATACGCACAAAACATGTGCAGTGAACAGAGTGATAAAGGATCCCAAAGGAACAGAGGCAAAGAGGTTTTTTTTTTAGATATGCAACCTCCTGCTTTTGAAACTCAAGAATACTTTCAAATGAAGTCCTCTGGCTCTGAACTGCCTTCAGGACTGCTTGATTTATGGTGCCGTGTGTGAGCTTCTGACAGGTAACAACTTCATCTGACCACATGTACCCTTTCTTTGAGACGTGATCAAAAATGCACGTTTGAACCCGTGCAATCATCTGTTTCATCGTTAATGACTGCAATAGGCGGAGCCTTAACAGTGACTTTGGGCTGAAGTTTTTCTCCTTGCAAATCAAGCACGTAAACTGCCCGATGCTGACACTGCTCCGTGCTGTAGCTTTGTTCTCCGCTTTGCTCCTCGGAAAGTCACACACAAAGAGGGAGTGCTGGGGTTTGACCACGGCTTATTTGCAGCGGTACACATTCAAACTCCATCTCCAGCCCCATCCATTCACGGTATCGTTAATTTGTGGGAGCTACTCAGAGAAACCTTCTCTGTCTCTGGGCACCTAGAAGCCTTCTCTGGCTTCCTGATGCCTTTCCCTTAAGCAGAGACCTGTGTAAGATTTACAAGATCATGGAAAATCTCCTCTCCCCAGCTTTGGAGCACTTGCTGAACTGTCCATTTTACTGTTTTGCAACTGATACCATCACCGACTGCGATGCTGAACAGCATTCATCCACCAGGCGAGGTCAGGTAGTGCTACGGTCCTTATCCTCAATCTTGTCTAGCACCCATGATTTGCTGCTGTACCCACAAGCACCCCACTCCGCTCTTCTCCCTCAGGCCCCCTTCTAGTTACAATTTCCCCCTGTTCTCTTCCTGAGCTGTCTCTGAAGTGCAGCCTTCTCCTCCTGCTCTTTCCTTGTATGTGAGTAGCCCATGAACCAGAAGGCACTGGGGAACTGCGTGTTCAAGCTGTGAACATTTGCCCACTTGTGTCTCAATGTCCTTCCTTGTCAGCTAGAGCTGTCCTTCTACAGAGCACATCATCATCACAGCTAACTTTAGGGACCAGCATCACTTTTTTTATCTTTGCAAGGTAAAGTGGGAAGGCACTTCAGCTATTTTTGAAGGATCTGTGGAGCCCTGTCTCTTTCTGGTGATATAAATACTTGTACTGGCATCTCACGTCCAACTAGTGGGTGAGAGATGATGTTAAAAAAATATGAAATTTCCCCTTCACTGGAAAAAAATAATTTCAGAAATGCAAAAACTTTGCAAAACTTGGAATGATATGGAAAAAAACCTGTGTATTCAAACAAACACAAAAAAAGAAAACCACAAACTTCTCAGAGTTTACAATATATCCACCTTGCCTTCCTCCATCTTTGAGGCTCGCCTCTGAGTGATGCTCTGAATTTGTCTCTTGCTCTCTGCTAAAGCTCACAGTCTCCTGACAGCACTCCTGCACAGCGTATGAGATGCACTTAATCTTGCAGGAGCCACACAGCGGGGCTGTTATCCCACCTGATGGAAAGATGCCTCAGTGAACCAAAGCTGAGGCTGGCTGGGCCCTTCCTGCAGCTGCGTTTCATGGCAAATCCATGCCTGATTTTCAGCTCTTTTTGACACCCTCGAAGGGTGTTCGTCACTGCAGTGTCTCAGGCTTTTCCTATCTGAAGAGTTGGTGACCCCTCTGGACACCAGCCAGTTGCATCTCTGCTACCCATTTGGGTGCAGCCGGTGGCAGATGTTCTCCTGCTGTCCATCCCCATCCACAGAGGAGGCAACTGAGCCATGCATTGTTTGGGGAGGTCTGGTTTTAGAAGCTGTCCTCAGTAAGAAGCCTCGGGATGTAGCCTGGCACACCTGACCTGGGCTTGGAGGAGCCCAGCTCCCTGTGGTGGCCTCCTGTTCTACGGACAGTGTTTGTGCACTGGTCTTCTCTGGATTTATCTTCTCCTTGGACAGCCCCATTTGCCCATCTCTTCCCAGGTTTTATAAGATGCCAGCAGCGTCCTGAGCTGAGTCTCAGCCCAGCAGCCTGGCGGGCAGTGCTCCAGCCTTGTGTGGCTCCAAGGCTGCACCAGCTTCAGAGAGGCAGGATCAAAATTTTGGGGTAACGCAGGTGCTCAGATTACCTATACCCTTCTGCTGCCTCTGCCCCTCTGCCTCCCTTCCTCACATTGACCATCCCATGCTGGGGAAGTGCTCGCTGAGGTGATTAATCCTGTGCAGGAGAAGACATCACCAGCCCCGTGTGTGTGGGGGTCCCACCACGCTGTGGTCAGCTGGGTTCCCCTGGTGCCTTCCTGGCACAGGTAGCTGCGGGGGGACAGCACTGTTTGTCTACCAAGGGTTAACTCGCCCTTCGGTGCAAAACACAGTGAGAAGTTTGCAAGAACACTACCCATGCCATATGTCGAGGATTTAGATTTATAATCATCTTGGCTTTAGCAGCAAAGCTGGCAAGAGAAGCATTTTTGTGTTTATTATACATAAGAAGATCTCGGTGGTTAAGAATATACAGGGCTGAAAATGGAAAAAAACCACCAAACCTTTGATAAGCCTTAAAGATTTAAGACATGGAATCTGCATCTGCGTTACCAAAAATATCTCTGTTAAACCTGTCTGCTGGGATGGGGGAGGCATGTGAGCCGTGACACCCCCACTGCAGTGCAGCATTTGCCCAGTGCTGCCATTAGTCAAGCAGATGTCAAACTCCACTGTTACTTTATAGGAACATCAATCCATTCAGCCTGTGGTATCACTTTCAAGTCGAATCTAAGCCCTGTATGTTTGTTTTTACTTGTTATTTTCTTCTCTAAATGAATCCTTTTTTTTTTTTTTTTTTGTGGGAGAATCCCCCAGAGAAGCGCGCAGGTGTCAAGAGCACACAAGCGCCTTCTCCAGATCGAGGAAATGAAAAGGGTGGTTGAAGTTTTATTATTCCCACCGTGGTCCCACGGCCCCTCCAGCTCCTGCTCTCACTGGGCTGTGCTGACGCACCTTGTGCCTGAGCACGGTGCTGTCGGATGCCGCAGATTCCAAACCCACTTCGCCTGTAGGAAAACAGCACAGTACAGATTCCCCCTTCCCCATCTCGCCCCGAGACCCGTAGACATGCCTGGGGCCTCCAGGGTCCTCATCTGCTTCAGGCTGGAGGGCAGTGGTGGCCGCGGCGTGCCCAGAGCTGTGCTTGCAGGGACGTTCATGCTCCATTAGACTGAAGGGCTGTTTACACGGCAGCTGCTTGAGAAATCCAGGGATCCCAGCGTGTATTTAGTCAAATGCGTGTCATCCAAACAGAAGGGCTAACCGCTGCAAACGAGAATAAACTCCAGCGCGCTGTGGTGATGGATGGCAGAGGCATTTTTATGGCTGTGCCTGAAGAATGGTCCCCCTTGTCTGTGGGATGCTCAGGGCAGCCAGGGGCTGCCCCATCAAGTCCCTGGGTGGGGGCACAGGGTGCCTTGGCAAACAGTTTCTGCAAGCAAATATCCAGAAAAAAAGGGAAAACCACCATGCTTCCATTGTAGGCTTTATTGTAAAAGTCTTCTGATGTGGCCTGGCTCCAGCAATATGTCTCGTTTTTCTTTTCCACACTTGCTCCTCTGCCGGAAGATTTGTCTTTTAAAAATTCACTGGGGCCTTAGATGTGGCCTCATGCTAAGGTTGTTATGAGTCGCTAGGTGCTCCGACTGCTTTAATAACTCAAATGGGATTAAAGTTCAAGGGTAAGGGTTTGGCACTTTCTGAAAATCAGTTCCCTCTTGACTCGGCCACCCAAAAAGCAGGGGTCTGTGAAATTAAAAAGAAATAACCAATGCCCTTGGGCAGAGTTCCTCTGCTAGGACATAGTGGTGAAAGAGCTAACCAAGTGGTAGAAAGTAATTCTGCCCTTTTTTGCCCCTTGCGTGTTCACTTCAGGGTTTCATACTTCCAAGGCTAATTTTTTACAACACGGGCTTGTTATAGGCTTGTTCCTCCCAGTTTTTTCTGTCCTGAAGTTGTTCACTGTGGTCTGGGACATTGACCATGGGTGGTGAATGCACCAGGCAGGTGGGAAATATTTTTCCAGATGAGGATTTTTGATTTCACAAATTGTAGTTCTTCTTTAAAATGTTGATGCGTATTTACAGCCTTCAGACAATTTGTGCCCTCGAGCTTTATGGAAAGTCACACATTTATGCTTTGCAAACCTCCAAGCATCTCTCTGGAGTACTTTGCTGGTGGTTTCTCAGGAGGACTTGGCTGCACTGTAGGTCCCTGGAGCCACCCAAGCTCCTTTGGTCACAGGTTGGTCGTGCCAGTTGTTTCCCTCAGCAGCCCCAGTCACTCCCATCAGCTAAAGGTGATGTTCCAGGAACGGGGAAGATGTGCCATGGAAGCTGATGGAAGATGTGCCATGGGTATGCTGTTCACAGAGGTATGTTATATTTCAGGCATATTGAGTTTCCTGTGCACTGGTTAAAATGTACGAACTTTTAATGTATATTATATGCCAATGCCTAATTAAACGTTTGGGAACAGGACTTTCCTGTTAAATTTTTCAGCCTTCTATCTTCAGTTAAGATATAGGAAAGTTTAAAATTCTTATTCGTGATAGGTTCCCTTCCTTTCTTCCCACTGTCTTCAACAAAGTCATAAGTCCAGAGTTATAGTTTTTGTATTTTTCATATTTAAATGGAAAATCCTTTCCCATGGGTGTGCCCGAGCTGTTTTCCCCACTGAGCCAGTTCAGGATGGAGCCTTCCCCACCAGCGTCCCACTTCCCCACCCCCGGGGAGAGCAATGGGGCTTTGAGGGGCTGGGGGACAGTGACTTTGGGGTGAAAATACCTGCTGTGGACATTGGTGGCCTTTTCCTGCAGACACATCCCCATCCACACCCATGCTGTCTGCAGGAGCCTTGTGTGAACTGTCTGCACGTCCCAGTTGTAACTGAATCCATTTTAGTGAGTTTAGGTCTGGGTTTGGTCTACTCCCACATATTTTGGGAGATCAATAGCTGAACAATCGCTGCTTTCACTGCTTCGTCCTAGGTTATAACTTTTCAGATAAATTTGCCACTCCTCTGCTTTCTGTGCTTGCAACAGCCCAGGCTGAGTTGCTGTCAGGGGGAACTGAGCTGATTCTGTTATCTTTCTCAGTAACCCTGATTAAACACATTTGGTCAAAGATGACTGTACCTCCTCTCTGTGTGCTAAAATCCACCCCCGATAACTCGCACAGACATCACATCAAAGTTGCTAGGGAAATCTGCCACTGAGAGATGCTGAAACGCAAACAAAGCCCCTGCATTTCATCATTCACAGCAAGTAAATGCAGGGGATTTTCACTGCGTAAAATCTGGTTTATAACATTAAAATGTAGAACATTAAAATCTACTCCAGGCCCACTCAAGAGGGGAAGGCAGGGAAAGTGTGAGGGGCTAACAATGACCCTCTGATGGGTTTTCCTGCCTGTCAGCTGTCATGGTAGCCCCCACTGATGATGCTGCCACATCAGCACCAGCAAAGAAATAACGCAATGTCAGGTTCGGCAGGAAATTCTGCTGCCTCCCCGTTGGGAACCCCAACCCTTCCTCCTCCTTCAGCCGGAGGAATACAACAAGCACATGAGTCTGGCCAAGAAGACCTGCTTTGGCCAGCTTCAGCATCTGCAGCCTGGCCACTGCCCGTGGCTCTCCCTAGCCCTGGGGACCCTGCACCGGGGGGCACATCTAGACCACCATGGCCATGGCTCCCGTTTCTCTAGCATGACCCCCCTCGGCTTCCTTGGGCTGTGTTGGCAATGCTTGGTGGCTTTTTTTGCCTCAAACTGAGAGATGGCCCACTGGGGATTGGGTGGGGAGGGTGCTTGATGATGGTCGTGCCTTCCAGCAAGGATGGAATTTTCTTCCTAACATCAGAAGCATCTGGCTCCTCTGCCCTTGTTTTTCACTTCCACCAGCAGGTTATCAGTGTAGCTTGCTAGAAATATCCTTTTTGGGCTTGATCTATCAGATGCAACAGAGGAAAGTGTGTGCTGGAAACACTCTTTCCTTTTCTTTCTGTGGGTGTGTAGCCAGATCTCAGCTGTGCTGGCATCCAGGAGGGGAGGGAGAGGAAAGTGGATTGGGAAAACCCTTCCAAGTGTCCTGGGAAGAGCGTGTTCCTCCAGAGCATTGGTCTCTCCTGCTATAACCTTTCCATGCTGCCTTTATTTACACCCTACCAGTTGGAAACCTCTCTCTGAGCCCTGTGGTCAGCCAGTTGTCTCTGCTGGGTTGGGTCCTGGATCGGGGAAAATGCATGGGAAATGCCCATCACCTGCCTGGGTTTGCAGGATCCCCTTCCCATACATGCAAAACTCTTGCAGAGCCATGGATGTGCCCGTAGAGACAGCACAGTGGAATAGGCTGACTCCAGAGTGGGATTAGGTAAAGTTTCTTTTGAGATACGCTGGGCATCTGTATTTTGTTCTACAGCAAAACTTCTGAACCAAAAAATTAATTCTTTCCATTTCACATTTATTATCATCTCCTTTATTTTCTACAGGAGTTCCATATTATGGTCAAGCTTGAATTCTCTGTGTTAGCTCCATTGCATTGCTCTCGATTTATCATTTCACTGTATGGTATAAATTTTAAGTGACATATTTCGACATATCTCTGTGAGGACTGAGCTTCACTGAGGATGGCTTCTCTACCATTTAGGGTCCCTCATTCATACAGGCCAGAACTGACAGAAGTAATTTTCATAGTCAAGTTGGGTATGCCTTTCCCAAATTGCGTATCACTTTTTTTCTGGTTGACTTGATATATAGTCCTTTGATATCTTCGAGTCCCCTCACTGAAATAGTTTGCTGGGGATATAATGTCCCCCAAAGGTCATAAACTTCTGCAAAGTTGGTACGAGTTCCTGAGAGGGTGCTGTGAAAGTCTTAATCCTTGTCAATGATCCAGAGACAAGCATATATTAAATCATCACATGAATTTTGCAGGTGACAGAAACTGGTGCACAGGGACAAGTCAGTTTTTACAGAATGATCTGAATTACTTGACAATAGGGGCTGCAGTGAATATGTATTATAATATTGCTAAATGCAAGGTTATATTTCTAGAAAGAAAGTAGCTTGTACCTGTGAAGTGAGGGTCTGTACCTTGCCATGAACAAAATCTGCATTGGGTGTGAGGCTGCTGGTGAGACCCAACTGAACGTGAGATACAGTGACCACAGAGACGATGTGGTCCATAAAGATGCAGGCTGGTAATAAGCAGTTACAATGAGATAGAGGGAAAAATAATGGTGGTCCCAGACAGAATGTTTTGCAGCTATTTTAATTTATTGGCAACAGCTCAACCAATAAAAGAGAGAGAAATAAATTGCTGATGAGTCTTTGGAAGATCACTCCAGAGTTTTACATTGCTTCTTTTTCTTTTTTTTTTTATTCTTTACAGTGACATCTCTAACAAATTCATTCTTTCTTTCCTCTTGTCACATTTGGGAATGGTGATACAGCACCACCAAATGAATTTTATTCAGTTTCTTTCTTCCCAGAAGAAGACCAAAGAAGTGGCCAAAACTGAAATTTCCTATCAGCCTTTAACTGCTGGAGGTACTGCTTCAGGTAAGCTTCATTTGAAAGCCAAAATGTTTCTGTTGCCCGTTTCCTTGGGGAAAGGCTGCAGCAGCCCTAAGGTTTGTGCACAGGCATGTCTCTCAGAAGCTTGTTAGCCCCTCATGGTGCTGGGAGCACCTCTGTGGTTGTGCCTGTGCTCCTGCCTGAACATCTGCTTAAGCTGTTGCTGGATTTCAGACCTGCCTCGCATCCAGGTTGCACAGACACAAGCTCAGGTGTGTCTTCATGCAGAGGCTCCCGGAGCACAGAGGAAAGATAGGGCTCATGCAAGTGTGAACTCATCACATGTTAGCGTGTAGCAGAGGTGTCTCACCTTAACACCATCCATTTCCCTTCTTGTGACCAGGAAAGCAGCACCCTTCCTCCATGACCTCTTTGTGGCATGCTGGGTGCTCAAGGAGCAGTGGAAGGTGCCACAGCTCAATTACGGATGTCCCCCAGGCAGCACCAAGGATACACAAAACCAGGTCATAAAGCACATCAGGAAGAAGCTCAGGCCATGGCCTGACCACGTGAGCTTGGCATGGGCAGAGCCTGGGCTGTCATTGCTTCAGGTTCTGTTGGTCTGAACTCCCTGGTGCTTCTGGATGCTTCTTAGTGCCTGAGACAAATTACACAACAGGTTTTCCCTGAGCACCCCACCACCAGGTGACCTTGGTGTCATGGAGAGGTGCTGCCTTCTGCAGACAGCCCCTCCTGGGTAAAGCACATACTGCAGACCGGTTTTGCTTGTAGGACTGTGGTGAGCCTCGTGGCCTCCAGTTCCTGAGAGCCCTGCGCTGTTGCTGATGAGAGCATTGCCTGAAGACATGCCGCATCTGAGGAGTATTTTGGGGCTGCGGACTTGTGCGTGTGTGAAGGTAAGGGTAAGGGTGGGAGGAGAGGGAGGGCTTCAGACACATCAACCTCTTGGATCTGCCCCCTTGGTCCTAGAACTGCTGATTTAAATAGCGATAAATTAAAACCACAAGTAAAAGGGCATCTGTGATATCTTGTATCCCATGCTGGACAGTGAGGAGTGGGTGCACAGCTCCCGTTAAAAGCAGTGACCACCATTCAGCCTCCGGGCATGACATGCCGATGATGGACCAGGCAGACACCCGGGGGTGCAGGAGCTGCTGGTGTTGGCAGGTGTTGCAGGGTCTGGTGAACAAGGTGAGGCTGTGTCCAGCACGTGGATGGCTGCAGCACCTCCGGGTACCGCAGGGAGAAGCCGTGCAGCCATGCGCCTCCTCCCCCAGCACATGTCAAAAATCACGGTGGTTATAACTGCCTTCTTTTTATTTCTAAACCAGCCATCAGTCATCTTCTGCCTGGCTGCTGCGTGCTTTCTTCTCCTGACACTTACACTGTGCCTGTCCCTCCCTCCCCAGCCCTCCCTTCCCCCTGCACTGGTATAATATTCATTTCCCAGAGATCCCTATCTATGCTGAGTGGGGGAAAAAAAAATAGTTTCAAATTTGCACATCAAAAGAAGGCCATGTCTGCTATCGGGAAAATTAATAAGAATTAAGACCCTTTCAAAAGCTGTGCAACCCAATTTTTGAAATAGAACCAATTAAAAATATTCTTGAGCTGGAAATGCTCTTGTGTGCTTGGTCCAGGCTGAATCGGCCCTTTTGGTGATGAAAGAGGCTCTTTCCTGTCTCAGACAACCAGGAAAACATCCAACAACCGTTTCCTTAGGGAAGAACAGACATAAATTTCTGGGTGGGAACACCCTTCCCATGAGCTGCAAGAGAATCATCCGATAAGAGAATAATGCAAAGAGAATTGCAGGCACTGGCATGTGACAAATTAAGAAAACAATTTGTTTATAGGGTGCAAGAGCAGGAAGATAATCCTTTGTGGTATGGCTGGAAGTAGGGAAAGAGAAAATATCTGTCAAGTCTCTGGGAACAGGTGCTTTGTTTAAAACAAAAATAATATTCTGGAAGACACACAGCTTCCCTATTATTCTTCCCTCATTATTATTTACCTGTTTAGAGGAACTGAGCTGGATACTAAAGCTACATTCCTGGGCAGGGCAGGAATATGTGGCAGCAGGGGGATGGATGTGGGCTGAACTCAGGGAAGAGGGAAGATACAGTCTCGGAGCAGCACCGGCATCGCTGGCTTATGCTCCTAAAACAACAGGTTCTTGTGAGCATCCCACAGCTGGGCAGTGCTGGGGAGTTTGGTGTTGAATTGTACATCCTTTGAAGTGGGACTTGGCTCCAAGAATACAAAAATCAGGTGTCTGTTTTGGAGGTGTCTACATCTGAGGTAACCATCACAGGACCTTCTTACAGGCAGCCGTGGCACTGTAATCACACGGCTTAGTTTAGGACATGATTGACCCTGGACAAGGCACGATGATGTGCTGAGCTCTGCATCACTGCCCTTCCCGGGTCACCTTCGTGGCCTCCACTATCTCTAAAGGGAAGCGTGTGCTGTGCATGGGTGGAGATGCCTGTGTTGGAGACACCTCCCTCACCTGGACAGACTCTGCTGCAGGTTTGGGACTCCTGTCCTGCACTTTGATGCACCACAAGGCACCAGTCCAGCATCTGCTAGCCTATATGTTTCTCAATACAGCTGTGGGAAGGTGTGCTGTGAGTGAAGGTAAGGGTAAGGGTGGGAAGAGAGGGAGGGCTTTGGACATATCAGCCTCTTGGATCTGCCCCCTTGGTCCTAGAACTGCTGATTTAAATAGCGATAAATTAAAACCACAAGTAAAAAGTCATCTGTGATATCTTGTATCCCATGCTGGACACTGAGGAGTGGGTGCACGGCTCCCTGCTTTGACCTCCCACAGACAGGCATTGCCTTCTTATCTCTCCTCAGCACCTGGGCATATCGGTGCAGAACTGGCTCCAGATGTTGCCATCTCCTCCTTATCCCCTGTTGTTCCCCCTGTTTCCCTTCATTTGGCTCAGATCTTTCCCTGATTTGGATTTTTTCGCCTCATATCAAGATCTGTAGGTCTCACTTTCCTCAGTCCCCACAGCACATTCCCGAGCCAGGCAGAGGGAGGACCACATGCACAGTGGTTGGGTTGCTTTGTCCTGGACCAGTGTGACCCTCAATGGGACCTACTCGGTAGTGGGAGGGTTGGGAAGTTTGGGGTGATCCAGCCTGCACCACCATCTCCTCTCTCAGCTCTGAGGCCAATGCTTGGAAAGGGCAAAGGATATCAGGTAAGGCATTTAACAGGGCACCAGGGTGTAGATGTGTCCCAGATAAGGAGTTTCACCCTTTCTAACTGTTGTGGATGTGAGACCAGCTTCAAAACGGTGTCCTTTCTGCAGAGGAGCTGTGAATTTGCTTTGGCAGCACTGCTGACGGCTGGTCCCCTTCTTCCTGGCCAGGACTTGCCTGTCTGAGTATCCCACCTCCTGCTCAATCTGTGCGCCTACAAAGGTGATGCCTCCCATGCAGTGTCTGCCCATCTCCCCCTGGCTTCCCTCTGCTGCTCACACACCCGCTCACCAGCAAAGTCCAACACACATCTCCAGTGGGGATCAGCAGGGGCCAGGGGACACCACGGGTGCTGTGTGCTCATTTGCACTGTGCTGGCTGTGGGCGTGAGAGCTGTGGCTTGCTGTGCCTAGCTGGGGGAGCAGACCCCTTCATCTGCCACCCCCTGCCAGAGCTGCTGTGACTGGCATCAGGGGAGCGTTGCCATCACTGCTTCCCTGTCAGCCGGTCCCCACCAGCCCTGCCAGCTCTTTTCGCTGCTCCCCAGAATGACCGATGCAGGTTTGTACTTCTGCAGCTCAGGGGCCCATTTTGGAAAGGACGGTTTGTCAGCAGCTCAGCTGGGGACATGGCTGTGATTTCACTCCTCTGCAGCCAAGGCTGGTTGCTCCACGGGTAGTCCAACACCCCTGTGCCCCATCCTGTCCCTCTCTTCCCCCAGCGACCCATCCCCAGGGCTGCCCACAGCAAGCAGCTCCCCAGTGCTGGACTCAGAGGTGCCTTCTCACCTGGCTGAGACCCGAGTAGCTTCACATAGAACCATAGAACCATAGAACCATAGGGTTGGAAGGGATCTCTGGAGATCATCTAGTTCAACCCCCTGCCAGAGCAGGGTCACCCACAGCAGGTCACACAGGAATGCGTCCAGGAGGGTTTGGAATGTCTCCAGAGACGGAGACTCCACCACCTCTCTGGGCAGCCTGTGCCGGGGCTCTGCCACCCTCACAGGAAAGAAGTTCCTCCTCATGTTGAGGTGGAACCTCCTATGCTCAAGTTTGTGCCCATTACCTCTTGTCCTGTCACTGGGCACCACTGAGAAGAGCCTGGCCCCATCCTCCTGACACCCACCCTTGAAGTATTTATAAGTGTTGATAAGATCCCCCCTCAGCCATCTTTTTTCTAGACTGAAAAGTCCCAAACCCCTCAGCCTTTCTTCATAAGAGAGGTGTTCCACTCCCCTNTGCAGGGGCTTATTCCTCCCCAGGTGCAGCACCCTACAGTTGCCCTTGTTGAATTTCATAAGGTTCTTCTCTGCCCAAATCTCCAACCTGTCTAGGTCTCTCTGTATGGCGGCACAGCCTTCTGGTGTGTCAGTCACCTCCCTCACATGGAGCAAGCTGGAAACGTGGACAATGAAGTTGGGTCTTCCCCAAGGTGCCCTTCAGAGGCTACGGCCGTGGTCTGGTCTCAGACAGCTATTCAGACCCTTGTCCCTTCGCTGGGATGTACCAGTAAGGGGCACACTGCTCACCGTGGGCTGTGGTGGGTACACACCGCAGAGTGAGGGATGGTTGGAAGATCATGCTGGGGTCCTTGGAAAGGAAAAAGAATTTATTTTCCTGGCTACTGCCTATTATGCTATGGAAGGAGGACTAACAGCTCAGCAGAGTATCAGTAACACAGCTCTTGAATAAAATCATCCCCAAATAGAAAGAGATGTAGAATAGAATAGAATAGATCTTTTTCACAATAGAAAAGGATCCATTTGCTCCGCTCCTGATGTGCAGCTATTAACATTGCACAAGACACCCAAGAAAGGGAAAAGGGCGCAGAATGGTAAAGCAGCCTCCTGCCTCCCTGGTCATCCAAACCCTCTTCAGCACAAAGACCGGGCTGTAATGCCCCAGAAGGATATTATCCACGTATTCATTCTGATCACACAGAGGACACAAAAATGTCACATTTCTCTCCAAGAGTATTGCCTTCAAGTGAACGAAATTTCTATCTCATTTTAATCCTCTGTGACTGGCAGTTGGCTCGGTGCCGGGATGGGGCTGTAGGACCAGTGCTCTCATACACTTGTAGAAATGCACATAGATCAGAAACTGCAGTGAGCTTTTAATAACGTGTCTACACACAGCCTATCTCGGCGGCTCTTTACACTTTCTGTTGTTCCAGGAAGATAACACTTCACAGAAGCTATAAAAGACACATCATATCTCAGTGACACTTTGGGACAATGCAGGATAAAATTCAATTACATGCAAAATCCAAAAGAAGTCTGACAGAGTTTCAGGTGCTTTTCAATTCATCACTTTTCAATATTTCTTGAAATTCCCCAGAACCAGAGGTCATTTCAAAAGCTACCACGAAAAGCGTGCCAGAGGAGGCTTCATTAGGGACCTTGACTTGCCTTATGATAGAAAACTCTTTCCATGAGTCTGAAATTTGGGACCAGAAGAAATGTTTCGCTGAATAATTACAGCTGTCTCTATCTTCATCACATATTTTGGTTTTGCTAGAGCTGCTATTGAATCTCAATAAACGTGCATTCTGGTGCCAGGAGCGTTTATTTCAGGTTTTCTGTTCTCCCCATCCCCTGTCATTTTGTCATTAAATGCCTTCTGTACCCAGGGAAAACCTCCACACCATGGAATGTGATGACAATTAACACTTTGTTCTCAGAAAACATGGGGCAGTAACTTAAGCTCTTTCATTTCGTATGCGCTGATGAAATCACTTTAGATTTCCCTTTGTATCTGGAATACTATGTGGTGGGAAAATCTGTGTGTTTTCCACCAAGGTAAAGCCCTAAACCCATGGCAGGGAAACCTAATCCTATATCCTACATTTAAATGCTTTTCAGGAAAGGGCTACTTGTTCATAGACTATCCCCAAGACTATAGTGGGTTTTAGATGATGTATTACAGTATCAATAAACTCTGTGCTACCAGAACAATACCTATTACATTACCTGAAAAAAAGTGTATTGGCTGCAGTATTGTTTGTCTTCAATATTAGTTGCTTTAGTTTACCGAAGACACATTTACACTAGAGCAAGTTGCTAAAATGTCGTAAGCTTGAAACTGCCATGGAGAGTAAATACCATACAAGGGCAGATCCAGCCCCCAATTCTCCTGTCTTTTTGACATGTAAGTTCGGTATCAAAGAAACACAAAAGATTGTGAGGCAGGAAAATACCAGCTGGCTGAATTTGCTCAGGGGTGGAGGGCAGGGATTTTGTTAATGTATGGGTTGAAATTCAGCATCAGAAAGAGTCAGAAAGATTGGTACACTGATAATGAAAAACGTCTACCTTGAAAACCACCTGCTGACTTTCTTTTATGGTCATTTCTTCCTTGGCTCCTGCAGATCTGGTGAGCTGTTGGCCTCTGGTATACCACACCGAGACTCACTTTTATCCTAAAAGTAAAAAAAAAAAAAAAAAAAAAAAAATAAATTCTTGGAAGCTAAATATTCCTATGGGAAGCCATATCACATTTAATTGAGCTAAGTTTTCAGTCTGCTTGTGCTTTCCAGTCTCCCACGCTTGTTGAGTTGTCCAGAGGCAATGTGTTGGAGGAGGAGGTTGGTTCTGAGGCCCATGTGCCAACTTACCCACGCTCAGCCGATTTCTCCTTTGACACGGGGTGTTTCCCAGCTGCTGCTTTGAGTGTGTGGTTTAATGCTGTGACCTCCTAACACAGCTCCAGGAAGTCTCCGCTAGGACAATGAGACAGAAATCTGGACGCCGGGCTCTTGATTTTAGGAACAAGAAAAATTTCTCAGCCCTTCTGTCCAAAGATTAAAATCTGTGCAGATGCAATGAAGTCTCGAATCTGACAGAGCCCTGTGGTGGATGTGCTCAGACCTTCTCTTACGGAGAACTCTCCAAAGAAGCCAGAAGAAGTTTTCACATCCAAAACCCAAGGCCTTTTAGAATAAAGCCTATAATATTTAATTTACAAAAAAAGACAGCTCCAAGGAGCTAGAGAAAAAAGATGGAACAGAAATAGGTTTATGTCTATATCTTCATCTTTCCTGTGGGTGGTTGCCTGCTCCCAGGCTTGGCTTCACATAGGGCTGGGGCTTTCCTGCTCGCAGTGAACTCTGCACAGCTCAGCCTGTCTCCAGGGGGGCTTTTTCTGCCGCTTCTTAGCTTTATCCTCTGCTCCTCAGTCTTCTTGGTGGTTGCTTGGTCTTGCTCGGAGACGCAGGCTCCCTACTCCCTGCTGTGCCTCTTGTCCTCCTGCCCGGTGCCCCAAACCCTCAGCTCTTCCACCCCTGGTGCCCGTCTGCTCCCCGGGCGGGAGCATCCCTCCCTTCATCCCTCCCTCCGAGAGCTGCCTGGCCCGCTCAGACTCCCGAAGGGAAGGGAGTCCACAGCCTCAGCACAAACAAAGAGAAAAATACCCTCCATCACAGTGCGATATGTGGCGTTCAGGGAAGATCCTCAAGAGGAGGGACAATTTAAGGCATGAAAAGCCAGACGAGATGCAACAGCCTTTGTTCAAACACAAGCTAAGACTCCAGACCATTGCGTTTGCTGTGCTGTTGAATTCCCTACTAAAACCTGCAGGAATGGTATTGCAGCCCATACAGGAGTTTTCTTCTGGCACCTGGTGATTATAATATTTCAGGGTCAAGGTGGGTCCATTTCTCAAAGGGCGGGTGGTACATGTTTGTCTTTTGAATAAATAGTTCAGTCTTACTAATGCAGATGTTTACATCACTTCAGTTCTCCACTTGCTCACTGGTAACTTATTTAAACATCCCTCTCTGATGATTAATGCTTGGCAATATTAGAAAGACAACCAGCTGCTGAGATGTGTACATTAAATCTGCTGATTTGTTTTAATTAGTATAAAAACCATTACTGGGTAGTTGAAAAGACGTTAATCTCTTCTTTCTGAACCCCAGCATCGGGCAGACACAGGGAAAGGGGCGGAGAGTGGCATTTGGGGGAAGGTATAATTTTACACACATCAGTTTTTCCTCCCCAAAGTGTGCACACCGAGCATTTGACTTTCATGTTCTAGTGATGCACTGTGAGCCAGCTTTATAGTCAAAAGCCCGTATAGGCTCTTTGGGAGAGATAAAGCTCACAAACGTTACAGTAGTTGGAGCTTGCTATGCCGCTATACATGCTGTGGCGTCACAGCCGGGTATGCATGCTGTCAGTTGTAATGACTCACACGATGCGCTATAACATGTTAAAACTGGTAACTTAACTAATTTTGTTGTTGTATCTCTTCTTGGCAGGATCTGGGAGAAATTCATGACCATGTAAAGTCCTACAGCTGCCACTGAGGACAGACCTGTCAACTCCAGAGTCCTTCAGATGTGTCCAGGCACTTGACCAACACCTTTGAGCATTGGATGAAATCACGTTGTGGTGGATGGGCTGGGCAGGTCGGGGCCTGGTGGATGTCTGGATGCAACTGTAAGTTGAAATGCTGCTGTTGATGTTCCTCCATTGGAGAGACTTGGGGCAGCAGGGATGGAAGAGCATCCTGACAGAGCGCACTCCACGGGAACCCAGGAAAGGCTCTCCATTTCTTCTAACACTCTCTCAGTCACACCACTGCTGTCTCAATTAAAGCTCAACCAAGGGTGAGGCATTCTGGAGTGGCTTCAGCTGTGCCTTTTTCATCTGTTGGGGAACTGCCCTACCAGTTGGCTCCCCCTCTGCTCTGCCCTGGGGAGGCCGCATCTGGAGTGCTGTGTCTAGTTCTGGGCTCCCCGGTTCAAGAAGGACAGGGAACTGCTGGAGAGGGGACAGCAAAGGGCTACCAAGATGATGAGGGGATGGAACATCTCTCTGATGAGGAAAGACTGAGGGATTTGGGTCTCTTCAGTCTGGGAAAAAGGCGACTCAGGCAGGATCTTATTGACACATAAATACTTCAAGGGTGGGTGTCAGGAGGATGGGGCCAGGCTCTTCTCAGTGGTGCCCAGTGACAGGACAAGAGGTAATGGGCACAAACTTGAGCATAGGAGGTTCCACCTCAACATGAGGAGGAACTTCTTTCCTGTGAGGGTGGCAGAGCCCCGGCACAGGCTGCCCAGAGAGGTGGTGGAGTCTCCATCTCTGGAGACATTCCAAACCCTCCTGGACGCGTTCCTGTGTGACCTGCTGTGGGTGACCCTGCTCTGGCAGGGGGTTGGACTGGGTGATCTCCAGAGGTCCCTTCCAACCCTATAATTCTCTGATTCTGTAGTGGAGATGCTCTCAAGCCCCATTTCAGCCACTGTACAAAACAGGACTGTGGCTTTCCTGGGCCAAGGTGCAGGCAGGTGGCTCCTCATTGAAGGGGTCTGGGGGCATCTAAATTCTAGACCTGCTCTGGAGTGTTGTACAAGAACAGGAGGACCAATCCATCATTGCTGGGACAGGTTAATCTGATTTATCAAGTCTCAGCTAGCAGACTGAAGAGTAATTTCTTCTCGCTGAAAATGTGGAGGAGTCATGTGTGCTTGGACATCCAGACAGGATCTCACTTTATCACTTAAGAAGCCATTAAGCAGTTGATCAGCTGGGTTCAGCTTCATATCCACAAGGCAAGGGTGCTGGCTGCGTTCCCCGTCTGCAGGACAGCCATCGGGACGGGGAGCAAACACCAGCACAGACACATTCAAAGGACAAATATCATCTCCCCTGTGCATCTGCTCAGCTTCTCCAAGGAAGGGCGTAGGTGGCCCACCCAAGAGGAGTCTACCGTGGGGAAAGGCTGCTCTGCAACAGCCAAGACTTAAGTGTGAAAGTCCCAGATGTGTCCGGACTGAAGGCTCCTTAGTCCTCTGGGAAGAGCTGGCCTGTCCCAGGCAGGTCCCTCCCAGCGCCTTGGAATTTTCCCCTCCTCTTTCCTCATCAAACACAGTAAGTACAGTCAACCCTAGACTGGAAAAAGGATGTAAAGGGAGTATTACAACCATGGCCAAAAGAGAGAGAACATGCTGACAAAGGTCTGAGGCTCCTTGGCTCTCTTCCCACTCCACCACAGCTTTTCTGCATGACTTCAGGGCCATACCTCAAAATCTTTCTTCCTCAGCATCTGTGTCTGTTTTAAAAAACAGACACTCTCCTCCTATTTTACTGACATTTCTAGAATGGTTTTGCTTCCTTGGTGAGTGAGAGCTGAAGTAAAGAAACTTTTCTGTGATATACTGCTCGCCCGTCTAAAAGCAAGACAGCAAGCAGAGCAAGACAAGGGTAAAGAGCTAAAATTACAAGAAATGTTGGAGAAAGACTGTGTAAACATAGAAAACAGTAATAAGAGTTAATCTGGTCCATGTGGTTGATATTCCCCTGTGGTATGTCTAATTTTAATGTTAAATTTTCACTGCTTCCAGTGACATAATTAGTAATTACACACTTAAATATTAATACTATTTGCAGTTGATTTGAGGGCAGGATGTGCTGGTGACCCTTTGGTCTGGTGGTCACTTGGGCTAGTGGCCCCTTGCCAGGAGGTGAGGGTTGTCCCCCTCCACTTTTCCTCAAGAAGGGAGCAAAACAAGGGAGGTCCTCTCCTTTCTCCCCTCTCCCCCATTGCACACCTCCATGTGAGTGCCAAACCACCGAGTGCCATTTCAGATCTGAGCCGGGTGAGCACAAGCCATCGGTCCGACGGAGCAATGCCGGCGGGATCGTTTCCTCTGGCTGTGCATTGCTCACAGTTACGGCGCTATGTTTCGGCTGCTTTCTCCACAATAAACCCCACAGTGATTTACGACCAGCAAGGATTGCTCGCTGTCTTCTATTTTGTTTTAAAGACAGTCCCAGCTCTGCCACGTACTGCTGTATGTGACCATATTCCAGCTTCAGGTTTGTGCCTGTGACCCTGGGGAGCTCTGCTGGCTCCTCTCTGGTCCCCATGCTCCCCCCCTCACTCGGGAAATGGGCTCTGATGTGCTGTCTCTGGCGGTCTGAGGATGGTGCAATGAGGACTGACAAATCTCTCCCCCAGGAAAATTTTAAATTCTCGGGAAATGCATTGACAGACATGAATTTTTCATCCTGATGGAAATGTTTACATCTAGGAGACAACATTTTTCCTCTTAAAAGACAATCTGGTCATGTTGAACTCCTAATCTACTCTTCTGACACACCTAAGTAAATTCTGCAAGATATTTTCTAACTCTCCGTGAGTTTTTTTTAAACATAAAAATGTTTTCCAGAAGACCTTGGGTCCCAGAATTGAGCACTGATGCACAGCTCTGTAGCTTATGCATCCAGCTCTGGAGCCCCCAACGTAAGAAGGACATGAACCTGTTGGAGCGGGGCCAGAGGAGGCCCCAGAGATGCTGGGAGGGCTGGAGCCCCTCTGCTGTGAGGACAAGCTGAGAGAGTTGGGGGGGTTCAGCCTGGAGAAGAGAAGGCTCCGGGGAGACTTTATAGCGGCCTTCCAGTATCTGAAGGGGACTTACAAGACAGCTGGAGATGGACTTTTTACAAGGGAATGCAGTGATAGGATGAGGGTAATGGTTTTAATCTGGAAGAGGGTAGATTTAGATGAGGTATGAGGAAGAAATTTTTCACTGTGAGGGTGGTGAGCCCCTGTCCCAGGTTGCCCAGAGAAGCTGTGGCTGCCCCATCCCTGGAGGTGTTGAAGGCCAGACTGGACGGGGCTTGGAGCAGCCTGGTCTAGCAGGAGGTGTCCCTGCCCAGGGCAGGGGGGTGGAACTGGATGGTCTTTAAGGTCCCTTCCAACCTAAACTATTCTGTGATTCTATGATATAATAAATGCAGTGAGATCTCTGCCATCCTTGCAAAATACTGCTTCAGTATGTGCAAAGGCATGGCGGTCAATCCATGTGGACCTGCTGAGCACGATGAAGTCCATTTGAGGAGAAGTTCTGCCTCTACCACCACTGTTAGAGAGATACATGCAGAAGGCCAGTAGCATCCTGGCTTGTGTTAGAAATAGTGTGGCCAGTAGGACTAGGAAGTTCAGTTTTGGTCCCCTCACTACAGGAAAGACACTGAGGTGTTGGAGCGTATCCAGAGAAGGGCAACGGAGCTGGTGAGGGCTCTGGAGCACAAGTCTGGTGAGGAGCGGCTGAGGGAGCTGGGGGTGTTCAGCCTGGAGAAAAGGAGTCTGAGGGGAGACCTTCTCGCTCTTTACAGCTCCCTGAAAGGAGGGGGTAGCCGGGGGTGGGCTCGGTCTCTTCTCCCAAGGAACCGGCCATAAGACAAGAGGAAACGGCCTCAACTTGCCCCAAGGGAGGTTTAGGATGGATATTAGGAAAAATTTCTTCACTGAAAGGGTTATCAAACACTGGACCAGGCTGCCCAGGGAAGTGGTGGAGTCGCCGTCCCTAGGGGTTTTTAAAAGATGGGGAGACGTGGTGCTCAGGGATGTGGTTCAGTGGCAGGTTTGGGCAGTGTTAGGTTAACTGTTAGACTTGATGATCTTAAAGGTCTCTTCCAACCAAAACAATTCTACTATTCTATGATTCTATAAGTTGAATTTCTTCAAAGGCATCACTCTCTAACAGATTTTAATCTTGTATTGAAAGGAGCAGGCAGCATAATTCTATACTAGGGGTGCCAATTAATTTGATTTTCAGTTTGGTGGATGAACTCACCCATACAGCCAGCTGTTTCCTCAGTCCTGTCACCAGAGGAGGTGTCAGAGGGCTCTGCTGGAATGGCGTGAGCACAGCTGACCCTCTGCACCCAGCAGGGGCTTGGTCAGCAGACCGACTTTGGCCGCGGGTCTGGAGGCTACGCACAGCAGGAGCAGTGTTCAGGAGAGATGCAATACTCCTGCATGCGAGCAGCCCTGGAGTTCATTCTTCAGACAACTCACTAAATATAATCTATGTTCAGTAAGTGACACAATTTAAGGAGTTGCAAGTGTACGCGCTCAGGTAGTGGAGAGTCGCTGAGTTGGCATGCAGTTTTAATTCAATACTCCAGGATCCCGTCGTGACTAAAGGGAATACTGGACTGCGCGTTATTGCTACAGCGTGTTGAAGGGGGATGACCAGCTCCTGCGGCAATGTGATTTAAATGTACACTTAAACTAACTGTAGAGTAAGATATGTTTATCTTAGCAAGACAATTGAGATGATTGTGTTGCTTAACTGAGGGGAGAATATAGCTTTAAACTCTAATCCAAAGAAAATTATATTACAGCCTTTATGTACACTTTCATTCACAGAAGCCTTACGTAGATATTCTGGCATTTCCCAGTCACATATTTCTATAACTGTCTCACCAATGACACTAACACCACACAGTGATACTATCTTTCAAGCTTTATGAATGCGCCTTTGCAGTGGAATAGCTCCTTGAAGCACACATGGCAGTTTACTAATTTATTGCTTTATCCTGGTTTTGCACCATTCCTAAGTGCTGGTCATAGCTGCTGTTCCAGCTCAGTCTGTCCCAAACCTGCCTGTCCTGCAGAAAGACCATTCCTATGGGATCTTCCTTAAAGAGACTTTCTGCTACCTTAATAGCTCACTACATGCAGAAGGTGATGTTTCAGACATTGGCACCGTCAAAGCTATATTATTAGGCACCGTAATTTCAAAACCCTGATCAATCTAGTCTGAATTCGATGTTCACCCTGCTTTAAGCAGCATGTTGAGAGACCTCCTGAGCTCCCCTCCAACCTGAATTGTTCCTGATTTTATGTTCCCCTTGCTCAGGACTGTATGATATGATGCACCTCAGAGAGCCCTGTGCTATCTGCAGTGCCTGTGCAAAGCACGGAGCCAGGCGCTATTCCTGCTTTCCAGCGGCAGGGCTCTAAATCAGATCAGTAACAGCGGCATGACTCAATGCTGGCCATAGCTGCCATATCATTTTGTGTCTGCTGCTGTTATGCTCGTTTCTGTCTGCAACGCGAGCTGTGAATAAATGCCCTGCGAGGTGCCATGTAATGGTTTAGCTTTGAAATGATTTCTCTTGCCGTGCTTCCCAGCCTGTGGGTAACCTGGCAGCTCCCCTAAAGCAGGACAGTGTTGTGTCCACAAAACCGCCTCTTGTTTTGTTTTGTTTTGTTTTTTCTCAACACAAGTGAAATTTTGTTGTGCTCAGCTGCCACATTCATTAGAGACACGAACCGTTAATATCACAGGCAGCGGCGCCGGCTGAGATTTGTCTTTCCATCGGGAAACACAGAGCGTGCATGGTCCTCTGCTCCCAGCCCCTACCTACGCAGCAAACGCTTTCAGTCCTCGAGGAGCCCGTTGCTGTCAATGCTAGCATAGTGCTTTCAAACACCGGGATGGAAGCGTTAATGGAGCGACAGAGACGGAGCTGTGATCCCCTCTGAGAAGTGTCTCCTCTGCCCCGCTGTGCCTGAGGTTTGGTCCATGCGGGACCACATCCTGGCTGCTTTTGCCTTTATTTTTGGTGTTTGGGTTGTGAGGACAGAAGATGTCCCCGGTGAGATGCTGCAGGACAGTCCCTCACCAAGCACAGTTATCTTCTCTGTGGAGGAGGAGCAGGAGAGCCCACCTGCAGCATCGCCCTGCTGCGGGCAACAGTGGTACCCAGCCAGCACTGGGGGAGAGAGGGCATTTCTCTAATTATATTTTGAAAAAGGAAATGATGATGATAATCACTGTCTGAATAGGGATTATTTTAAAGGAGTTGTTTAACAATGATAGCTAAATGCAGATATTTTAAAATCACTGTATCCAGATAATTGCATCAAAGGCTTTAAAAAGATCAGGCCAAGGAATTCTCTGAAACCCTAATGGAGATTTCCAGTAAACGCGAAGCAATGGGGAAGCTCCAGAGAGCTGGGAGAAAGGGTAAATGACTGCTACAGGTAACTCCAGCCACGGGAAAAACCACAATAAGCAGTAGGGCAGCTGAGTAATGCAGGGTGAAATGAAGACTGATAATAATTGATGACTGATGCTGGTTTATTGAAATCTGATTGTGACCAACAGTTTTTCTTTTTGATGGGATGTATAGTACTATGCTGAGATACAACGCTCTTCTGGACAGTACTTGACCTGCTGTCATACAGTATTGTCTCTCAGGAGAAATGCAAGCGAGATCCACCAGAATAACTAGTCAGGACAGAGGTTTCTATGTTGCGATACAGAAAATGGCAGTTGCAGATACTGTTAAATGCATTTGCTGGACAAGTTCAGGGCTGCAGAGCTCCCTGGGAGTCCAAACATCTCCACAGTGCAGAAGTGCCAGGGCTGAAACATTTTCCCTGCTTAGATCCGCAGAGGGGTAGTGACCAGGTGGAGAGACCCCAAGGGTCTGCAGAGGTCCCTCGAGGGATCCAGTTTCCCAGACATGGCCAGCACACACCAGCAATGGGACAGAGGAAATCGGCAATAGTTATGTGCACTGACAAAGAAAGCTGGAGCTGAGGACAACAGCACCTGCCTCTTGCTTTCTGGGATGATGCACAGCAATCCTGCATCCCTGAGGGGGAAGTAAGTATGGATGGCATGTGTCTGTGTGCTACTGATTAAGGCTCATAGACAGGATAAAGAGGCTGTGCCGCCTGGCTTCTGCATTCCTGGAGAGACCCTGGAGAGCCGAGCAGGGGCTGTGGCCAAGAGAAGGTGGCCGGAGCAAGGAGGAGGTGGGTGGGAGGGGGCTTTGCAGATGCCTCTGCCTGAATCCCCTGCGGCCCCTTGGCTGCTGCTCTCCCACTCGCAGGGTCAGGAGTGAGCACCTGGCTCTTCCGAAGGCAGGGCTTTGGAGGTCCTCTGCCCCTTTAGAGGCAGCGGGGTTGGATATGACCCTCAGAGGAGAGCTGATTCATCGAATGGCAGGTAAGGTTATTTGCACTCTCGTGATATGACAGCCAACAGGGACTGAATGTGTTTCTCAGATGATGGTGAGATGACGGCACATGGGTCCACCCTCGTCATCCTTATGGGATACACAGCAGGGCCACAGATCAGTGCAGAGGTGCCTCGCATGAGAAACAGAAATTGAAGAGAAAGAGCTGAGATAAATGTGGTGTAATTCATCACCACAATACCTTACCAAAGGCTGTTTTGGGTTCACCGAGATTGTGCACTTTTCAGTTTAGCCTTGTTCTTTTTCTAAAAGAACTGGTCTAATTTTGCTACAGGTAGTAGACTTGAGGAGGAACAAACACAGATAATACCCTAGAAGATCATGGTGGTCTTCCTGGTCTTACTACCTGTGGGGTTTCTTTTACTTGATGTGGTACATGCTGACTGTGCCACAGTGGGTGGGGAATGAAGGCAGTCCCTCCTGTAATTATTTTTAAGTCCCATTCTGAAAGAGAAATTTGTGAACACCTAGAGGAAGTCAAAGTGTGAAATTGCAAATGTTATCCTGAGTGACTGATGGGTTCATTGAGAAGACTTTATCTTACAAGTGTTATCAAGTGGCCTGAAGAGAAAGGAGAATAGATTTATTTGAGAATGACTTGTATGAGACAACTGATAAGAGGAGTTATGTCGAAAATGCTTCTCAGCTGTTTTTATGAATCTGCCCATAGGAAGATGGGCATAGGATCTCCAGGCTGCACTGGGAATCAGTCAGGGAACCACTGTCCAGGAAGACAGTGGGGCACCCCAGGACATTGGTACCTAGAGCTTGGTGGCAGGCAGGGACGATCACACACAGACTCAAATGTTGTGCATTTGGGACTGTCACCGAGGGGTTCACAGCTCTCCAAACAACCTTTTCACACTCTCTGGTAGAAACAAATCTGGACTCCACCACAGGGTGACAACACAGTTGTAAACCTATGCTGGGGAAGTGCTGGTTCCATTGGATGGCAGCAGAAGCCCTCACTGCGGCAGATAGGTGCTAAAACATCAGCATTGCCATTTCCTAGCTGGTTTAAGTGGTTGCAAGCAGTTTAAAGCAGTGTAAAGGTTGCTACAATCACTGGAAGGAGTGTTTTTCTTTGACAGTTTGCTGAGAGCTTACTAAAACATGGGCATAGTCTTAACCCACTGTTCTCAGAGCAAATAAGAAGTGCAGCAGCTCAGGCTCGAGGGACACTGGCACATTCAAAGCCAGCGAGAGCAGACGAGGCTGTAGACAGGGGAAAGGCAAATCTTCCTTACTGCAGTGAAATAACTGGGATGGCACGAGATGCAGAGGGTGGTGGTGGTGGAAGTGTTAGAGGGTCCAGTTTGGATAAATCTCAAGGATGGTCCTATGGTATTGTATGGAAGAATCTCTAGTATAGAAATGCCTTCTGTGAGGACAGACAGGGTACATAACAGTCCCAAATCCAACCAGGACACCGAACGAATTTTGCTCTTGAGTGCACCCATGTGCATCAAGGGAATCGCTCTTGAAGTGGGAGATAAACATAAATTAGCTTCAGTCCAGCTACCCATGGCCTTTCGTCTCTTCATAATCCAAGATAACAGTGCCATATATTTTGAATCTGGCAAACAAATATTCCTCTTGGCTTTTCCTTCATTGTGGTTTGAACTCAGGGTTGCTTTAAGGGAACTGACTCATACTGTGTGCCTAATGACTCCTAAAACCAGTGACCTAGGAGAGGGCACCACTGTCCAGCTCCCCACCTCAGTGCCACAGGTACTCAGAGGGCTTCCTCTGCTCAAGCAGAGGCCTCAAGGTCTTCCTCCCAAGCAGTGCAGCTCTCCCCAAGAGCTGCCCTGGCAAGTGAGACAGTTCTTATAAAAGCCTGGGGAGGGAGGAAAGGGCTGGCATGAAAGCAGGAGGCAATGGTTTGTTCAGTGGGAGAGTGAGGTGGAAAGGTGGAGGAGAAAGAGGAGATCCCCTGGAAGTACGGGTCTGGGTGGCTAGGACAGAGGGACGTGGAGGAGAGGGTGGAGATAAAGCCCAGGTGCAAGCTGCAGAAACAGCACTGATCCTCCTGCCATGAGTGCCAAGATGAATTGGGGGACTGAAGTACAAAAAAGACTGCCAGGTCCAAGCAGGATCATTTTGTGCCTTTTTGCTGCTCCTCCAGTCTTTCCTGGGTCACGGGGAGGGACGTGCTGGAAAGCCCTTTGCCAGCGGCTTCAAAAATCATGACAGCTAATGTATTGCACTTCCAGGCCCCAACATAACTTTTTCCAGAGTAATTACTTTCGATTTCCTCACAATAAATACACTGCTATTTTTTCCTTTCCAATAATTGAGTGTATTTATTCTTAACTAAGATTAACTGTCTTTTGGAGCCCAAAATGAATGGGGTTGCCTCGGGAGATCAATACAAATGCTCATAACAGTTGTCTCTTTGTGAAGCCTGTGCAGCCCTGAAGACCCTCCAGCTGACCTTAGATGACCACTTCTCCCTTCTTCTTGAGCAATCTGATCTAGTGGGAGGTGTCCCTGCCCATGGCAGGGGGTTGGTACTAGGTGATCTTTAAGGTCCCTTCCAACCCAAACCATTCTTTGATTCTGTGGTTCTTTTGATGACCTATCCACTGTGGTCTATCAAGCCCTGTAGGAAACCTTCAACCTTGTGGATGGTGTGTCCTGCTGATGTCACCCCAGGAGAAAGTAGAGGTTTAGATTCATCTGTCATTTACTCATTTTGTTCGTTCTTCTGTTTTAGTGAGTTGTCCATATCTTTCCTCTCTTCTAAAGTTTTGTGGAAGCGTGGGTTCCCCAGTGCCACCAGAAAGGAAAGGATTTGCCCCGTAGTTCCATGTTGGAGAGTGTCTTCAGCCTGAGGACAGCTTATGAAAAAAAGCAGTGACAGGATGGCTTATGGAAAGAAGCGGGGAGGACTCAGCTCTAGGGAGGTGTCTACAACAAGCCAGATGGATGGCTGCCCTAAATCTTTACAGTTATCTTGAACTTCTCAGGAGGAATTGAGAGAATGCTGCTGAAACAAGCTTGTGTGGTCTTGGCAAAGGTTTCCATGAGTCAGCAATTTCTACCCTTTCTTTGGTCTTGGGATGGCCCTACTTCCAGGAAGGATCTCAGCCATGACTGCCTGCTGGGATATTAACACATTAGGTCACCCGAGAGTTACTTGGCAATCTATTTAAAATCAATCAATCAATCAATCAATCGGTCTCAGTCTGCAGAGATCTGCAGCTGCTGTGCATTTCTGCAGCAGTCAGGATGGGCCATCTCCTTACCTACCTGGAAGGGGTGCTAAAATGAGGAGGTGAAAGTCCCAGGGAAAACCGGCACAGGTCTGAGGTGTTAGTCTGGACGTTAACAAAATCAGTGTGAACAAGGGCTGCGCTATGAATGCTGCTGGATTCTCTGCTATTATTGAAATAACATTGACTGGCAAATGTGACTCTTCTGTAACATTTCCCAGGGCTCAGTTTTCCCTTTAGTGACAGGCATATGCTGATAAAATAGAAAAGGGTAATGAAGGTAGTATGATACCATGAAATATTGCACTGCAAGAAAAATGATACCTCTACAATGCCAACAGGGCTTCATTTTTCTTTCAAGGTGGATAAATATGCTCTTTTCTTTTCACTACAAGGCAGCTGGAGTCTTATTTGACCCTCTCCAGTGTGCTCAGTGTCTGGCCTTTTAGTGGCAATTGTTGAAGTCTCAAAGTTCACGGTGCGAAGTCTGTGCTTTCCATCTCCTTCTGCACAGGGTGGAGATCTCAGCCTGCTCAGAAACCGCAGGAATCAAAAGAGGTGGAAGAGTAATTTGATTCACAAACAAAAGTTAGGAATATAAAGAGTCGACTGGGCCCGCTGGACTTAGCCTTAACTTCTCCAGCTGTCCTGTGCAGGGAATATCTGGAAAGTGGAATGGACAACTGACCAGTATTTTACAATGTCAATAATACAAATACCTTTTTTTGAATATTGTTTGAACTGCTCCACTTATATTTTCAATGCAGCTTTTCTAACATGGGCAAGTGAAGTAAAGAAGTCCTTGCATGCTGGAAATGACTGCAGCAAGGGGGTGAAATGGACACCTGAGCTGGCTGTTAGAAATACTGAGAGGACGCCTGCAATTTATTAAAAAGGAAACAATAGCTCCTTGGACTTTTGTCTAACAGCTTTTTGGAGGCTCCACAATTTACCTTTCATGGGGCTTGCAGTATGACGCTGTATCCCTGGGCCATTCAGGTGTTTTTAGGAAAATTATTAAATATTAACTATAAAATCATCATATCAGGATTCCTTTCACTGTAGACATTCCTAACTACCTAGTTTTGAGCTAATTGCCTTAAGAAGTTGTCAGATTTCTAGGTCTTCATCAGAAGTCAACTTAAAGAGATATATCTTGATTTCCAACTGATGCCTTGGGTGCAGTGATTTGTTACAATATAGGAAGGAGTAGAAAGCTGTAGCGAGATGTTGATTTACACCCTTGTTCCTGATGTGTGACAGAACAAGACGGTCATAGAGGAAGGATTAAAAGCCAGAGCTGCAGTTTCAGGTGAGGGTCTGACTTGGATTACACAGAAGGATGGCTGGGGACCATCCAGCTGGGGACATTCCCTTTCAAAAACCACTCTGGTTTAAAATTCTGCTTGAGAAGAGACTCTCTACCAAAGAAGTACAGAAGCTTCAATGCGCATGAGGAGAAGAGCTACCCTACAATCTGCCCCAAGGAGGTTCATCCTTGAAAGACCATTCCAGGTGAGCCTGGAATGCTGCCTTCCTCCCAGTGCAGACATGCAAGAGGGACCTTTTTGGGAACAGGAGAAAAAAAGCAGAAGCCCGTGGGACTTCACTGGTTCTTCTGCCTTCAAGGGAATTTGTAACTGTTTGCTAAAGAAACGATCTCAGTGCATTTCTCATTTTCTCGAAACTTCCAGAAAAACCCTCCCCACCCCAAACACTCCAAACTGGGAGGTTTTGCCATCTGGGGGAATTCTGAACATGCCTAGAAGACGACTTCTGCAAGCCCTCCTGGGAAACAAAACTTAATCAAAGCAATTTGCTAAAACCCCAAGAGCATGGAGTTGCACCAAGACAGGCCTCTCTAATGACCAATTAGAAGGGTCTTTGATCTCTCGTGTCACAGATATCTTGGCCCTCTAAGTGCACTCCCCACCTTTCTCCGCAGCAAACCACAGCACCGAGGTCAGGAGAAGCTTGGAGTGAAGGGCGCCCATCAGGAGTCAGTCCCCTGGCTCCCGACAACTTTGTCTTTTCTATCACTTTCCTGACTCCTCAAAGGGAAGGCTCAATGATTCTATTCCCCCTATTAGCAGGCATTTAATAAGTATTAGTAATTACTGGACGGTATAAATTTTAATAATAATTATTATAATACTTTATGCAGCCATTAATCAATCCATTATTATTGAGATAATAATTACTCAGAGATTTATAACTCCAGTTAATGCTTTTTAATTAATTTAATTTGGTGAGGTGAGGAAGCGAAATAAAAACACACTGCATTGTTGGCATTTCTCGGTGGGACTTTTCTGCTTTTCTTTCAGGGCGTGTGCACAACTCCTGTTTTTCCCCACATTACTGGATGTGTCCCAGACCTGCAGATGTATGTAGCCCCATAGCCCTCTTGAAAGGCAGGGCACTGCTGCTGTCCTTAGCTTATTCTGGGATACCACAGCATGGTTATGGAGCTGAGCATCACTTTTTAGCCCACTGGAGAGGAACAGTTACCCTGGAGCTGCTAGTTCCCTGCATGGGACACTGGTACCTCAAACTGGGGATGGGAGACAGGGTGCCCTGGGTAGAAACGGTCCTGATCTGCCTAACAGGAGACCCTGAGATGGAGATTTGCCTTGCACTTTCCCTGTCGTTTAGGCACCATGTTCAGACTGGCAGGAGGAGGGGGATTCATGGCCTGAAAGCCTTGAGTGGGATTGTGGCTTTCAGATAAAATTGTTTTAATGCTTGAGGAACACTGCTGTGAATGGTATGAGTATTTAGTCTCAGCGTAGGAAAAGTATCTGCCCCGATTCCTGCTCAGCCACGAGACATTCCTTCCCAATGACCAAGGATGTTCCCACTCATGGCAGGAGGGTCGGGCTAAGTGATCTTTAAAGGTCCCTTCCAAACCAAACTATTCTATGATTCAGATATTTAAACATTCAGATGTGACCCCTGCAATTCTGTGAATGTTATTAAAAGACACATCCCCAGCATCCCCTGTGATGTATTCCTCCAGCTACAAATAACTGAAAGCCCCATACACAAGTTGAACATATTCCTTCTGGAGCCAAGTTTTCTGACTTTTGACACCCAAGTTAGGAGAGGTGAATTGCCTATGTAATATTGGCTGTCTCCTGGCAGGAGAGTAAAGCACTGGTAAGACGGGGCAAGGGAGAAGAGGAGCTGTGCTTGGAGAACTTATTTGATACAGGATGGAAAGAGCCTCTTGACATCAGGAATTGTGGAAATGTGGGAGCTGAGGCTCAGCACACCAGGGTGTGTTACAGGACACTGGCCAAAGAAGCATTACAGATGATGGAGTGTGGATCACAGCAGAGGACGGCCCAGGAGGCCTTGGAGATGATGGGTGTGGTGGGTTGACCCTGGCCAGCTCTCATTGATGACCAACCCTCTCCTGTAGAATTTCCCTTGCTCAGGTCAAATAAGTTTTCATTATAGCATCTATATTCTTCCTCCTGAGCATTTAATCTTTAGGGATTACTTCAAAGAGTCTCCCTATTGCTTCGCTGATGAATGGAGCCTTTCTGAGTAGGCCTCCAGGTTGGAAATCGTTTCAATTAATTTTCATTCTCTCCTTTATGCATAACCCTCCTAGTCCTCTCAGGAAGCATCACCATTCCTTCCTGCATAAAATGTAACATGTGTCAGTTTTTTATTTTCAAATTGACATTTACCTGGGATTTCAAAATGAGTTAAGATCTGATGCGAGTTTCATTTTGTCAGGGGTATATTTTGTACTGGATTTGCAAGTTACAAGAGGCAATTCTCCTTCCTCCAAGAGGCATCACCCCTGGGAGGGGGCTTCCAATCTGTTTTTTTGAGAAGGGATCCTAACAGGATTTTCATTTTGCTCCTCCAGACGAAGTTATTTAATAGAGTAACACAGGAACACAAAATATCTGCATTCAAACACAAAAAATCTACATGCCTGAGAGTACAAAATCCAATGAGCGTGGGGTTGTTCTGGAGTTAAATTGTGTAATTTTCTGCAAATGGCACAGTTTTCCATCTGCTTGTGTTTGGGGTCTAATGACAACAGGCACAGTACAAGAGAAGAGCTTTCTTCTTCCTGTATGACCTTAAAGGTGATTCCCAGCTTCACCTCTCCCCAGCTAAAGCCAGCACCAAAAGACCTCCTGCAAATAAAAATCAGGGGTGTCCTTATGGATTTCTCACTCTTTGTCAGAAAATACTCCCAAGTCACAAGCTGCAATGATCTCTGAGGCATGGGCCTCCAACAAAGAGGATAGGGATTGTCAGGAATGAGGACTGGGAATAAATTAATAGTGCCAGTATTCCTCACACTCACTGTGGTGAGACGTAAGAGACTGCCATGACAGAAGCGAGCACATGGGCATCCAATACATGAGTGTTGCATTGCTGTCAGGAGCAGAGAAGCCAATTCTCTACTCTTTGGCATTGTTATTACCCTTCTGTAACTCACCCGTCTCACAGTGGGCTCAGACTCCTTTGCAATGATTTACCTTTATGTTGAATTTGTATCCCAACATAACATGTTTACCCACAGAGGGGTGATTCCCTCTCCGGGAAGCTCAAGGTTGTTGTTTAAAGACGACCTGTAGCCATCAGGGGAGCATGTTCTGGCATACATCCATGGGCCAGGCATAGATCTTTAGGGGATGGAGAATACTTCCAGCCTTTCCACTATGTATTTACTACACTCTCCTTCACTTCATGCCTTCTTCTTGCCTTTTCTCACTCTGGTATCTCGCGATTGCTTCCAGTGATGTTTAATGGGCTGCAGCGTCACTGCAGGGAGATGCTGCTGAGCTCCGCTTGCTCAGCCTGTCCCAGTTGTGTAGTAGTCTAACATCTTACATCTTCTTTTGTCTCTGTAATTTTGGGTCATGTAACCCTTCTGAGACTCCCAAGTTATTTAAATAGCCTCTGTGCTGAGGAGAACAACCATAATTTTCTTGCCTTTTTTTTGAACTAACTTCCTCATTTAGTATTTGCACAGAGTAGCTCTGGGGTTGAGTTTCAAAGGAAAATCTTTGAGTGTTTTGCTGTTCACTTCGGTTGCGCTTACCCTCTTCCATGGCAATTGCACAGAGACTGACTTTTAATTAGCTCCAAAGCTGTGTGATATCTTTGGGAGCAGTCAATACAGCTATTGGGCTTCCTTTATTTGTGGAAAAGACGTGAAAAATATGCTGAATAGACTGTATAGTTTCTCTCCAGAAGAGAGGGAAAGAAACAGTCCAATTTTATGTAGTGGCAAATTTTCTGCAAGTTTGTTTTTGCAAGAAAAGAAGAAGGAAAAAAAGGAAACAAAAAGAAAAGACTAGGAGAAAAGAAGCATTTATTACACTATAATGAGGTAAAACCGATCTCACACACCAATGGGGGAGCTGACAATAATATATGGCTTTAATTAGCAATCAGGATTTGAGGCTTATTATGCTAATAGTTTCAAAGCTTCCCAGTAAAAAAGTGCCTATGGAGAGATTTGCTAATGACAAGGAGATCTCCATTTTGTAATATAATCATGCAATTCTCTAGACAATAATTACACATTTCCTCGCATGTTTGTTATGAAACTCTGGACTTCAGATTCTGTGCTGTGTAATCCCAGTGGACCAAAAAAAAAAAAAATAATAATGACCCAAAACTTCTATTCCAAAAGTCAGGGAAGTGAGTTATTTTGCTGTCCTAAAGGAAATCTGCCATGACATGGATTTGGATGGAAAAAGCACCAAAGTTTGATTCTGAGCTCAATTAATTGGAAATGAAGCAGGACTCAACTGCTGAAGTCAGTGGGATCTGGCCATATTGAAGGTGGAGTAAGTTCATGGTCAGACCTGTAGTTTCGAGGTTGAGCAGTGGCTGGTGGGGAGGACGTACCAACAAGGGGTTGGCAAATTAAACTCACAGCTGCAGGATTCAGGGCCCAATAAAAGTCGCTATGTGGCCCACAAAAAGGATTTGGTGATGAAGAATAACTGCTTCTAAGGGCATCAGGCTTTATCCAGGCTGGAATCAAGTGCGCTCCTAAGGTGAGAGAAGCAGAGGAGGCACTTCTCACCTGAGGACACAAGGCACTAGGGGTTGATGGGGAGAGGATGGAGGCACGAAGTCCCCTGGTGCTTTCACAGCAGGGTGAAACCCAACCTCCAGCTCCCCTTTGTAACTGGTGCTTACCAAAGGGTAATCAGGAAAGACGTGTTAAGTTTTTTGCATTCAACCCAAGCCCCTGCAAACAGTTGAGGAGCTGAATGGCCAAGCTGACAATCACTCCCACACAGCAGTTAATTAACTGCAGGCTTTTCTCAGTCTGGTACTTCCCCTCCACAAGCATTAAGCTAAACTTGGAGTAACCCAGGAATGACAGGCAAAAGATCTCAGACTTGCTCTTTTTTTTGGCAGATGCCTTCTAACCTGCGCCTGAACATAGCTGCAGGCAAACTGGAGGCATGAGGGCCTACCTGCCTGCACACGTGCATCACAAGGTCAGGTCTCCCTTCTCAACAGGACCTTCTTCCAGGGATTTCAAGTGTCCTACAGAGCCTGGGAGAGCAGAAAAAATTTCAAAGCTCAGTCTTGTTCCCGTTGCGGTTCACTGCATCTCTTTTTTCCATCACCATACAGAGGTCCAAGGTAGGGTGGACCTTTATGACCATCATCTGGCTGCACCTGTGGAGACCAGAAGGTCCAACCCAGGAACCTCTTTGTTGACTCTGCACTTTATGTTTGAAATGAGTAGGCTATTTGCAGAGACATAAAAATGCATGTTTGTGTGTTTAAAGCCTGCCACATCCCTAGTTGAGGTAGTCCTGTTCTCTGTGGCAGGATTGTCACAAAAAGGATATAGGCAAAAACCACAGGAAATTGCTAGAAAGACCTCTATGCCTGCATAAATTAGGCCTGCAGCAACAAACCTCAAAGCAGGCTTCATGGCCTCACAGTAAGTCTGGCTAACAGGAGGCTGGTCAGCTACCATGGGATTTCTCTTGGCATGGAAACCCCATAGAGTAACCACAAGCCAAGTTGTGGCAGGTTCCTTCAGGATGGCTCAGGAGTGCATTGAATTTCTTCCCATGGACCATCCACAGGACAATGCAAAGGGATGGGACTGGGGTGTGCCGACCACTGCAGCATAGCTCACTTCAGCTACGGGTCTGCTGCCCAGCTTGCTGCCTCCAGCCACTGCTCTTACCACCTTCCCTTGGGCTGCCGTGATCATTGCGTCACCCCATGGTGACACCCCATGGTTGCCACCCCAAGGCACTGCTCTGCTGACAACCACCTTTTGTAAATAGTGCGCTTCTCCCATCCCTCCCAGCTTCCACTTCTCCAGGGTTTAAGGTCTTCCTGAACTAGAGGTTGTCTCCAGCCATCCTTTGGAGACTCTGGTTAATCCCTTCATTGAATCCATCAACAGTTTTTGATTCACCCTGCTCCGCCAGGCAGGTATTGAGGGACTGCGATGTTGGAGTTGACAATCCCCAAAATCTTCCTTCTCTCTGGGCAGACCTTTGCCCTACAGTCTACACCAGTTGGGTGTTGACCTACTGCTACTCTTGTGACAAGATCCCAGCCACTACACTACAGTCTAGGTGGGAGGACTATATTTTCTTCAACAGGGTGCAGAGAACCATGGTGCATTTGAATTTTGCAGGCTTGGGTGTTTCTGGTGCTTTTTTTTGTGCATTAACTTGTTCTTCCTGTTATCTCACATCTGTGTAGCTGATGTGAGCTGGCACACAGAGAGCTGTGGGGCTTGTGGCCTTTCCACACTAGTCTGTTGTGTTATTCTGGTCCAAACACTTGGCCTGAAACTACCGAGCCCAGCTCTGCTCTCCATAAAATAAAGATAATTCTACGTGCAAATTACTTTTTACTGTGAAAGGTCACCCAGAAGCATTGTACTTGTGTCCATGGCTCTCAGTTGGGCTTAACCACAGATGGGTTCTGGGCAGTTCCCACCACCCAGCTGATGTGTGCTGATCTGTGTTTGCCACCTGGCAGGGTAGCCAAAAACCGCAGCCTCCCGGGCATGTGGCATCTGGGGACACGCTGCTGGCTCTCACCTCCCAAAGAGAGAAAAATTCTCTCCTAGCTTCCAACTGGATAAGGAAACCATCCAGGAACAGCACAAAAATTAGTTGAATAAACTGTTTTGAATGCAATCACAGACATTGATGAAACAGGGAGGAAAACTATTATCAAACCTTCTCCCCAGAGCAAAAAAATCCAGAGGCTGAGGGCAGCATCCCTGATTGTCAGGATTAGTATGTGGAGAGAGGAAAAAAAAAAGTATGCTGACAAAAGAAACTCCTAAACCCCAAAAACCCTCCACCCCTCCACCCTAATACCATGGGATTGACAGAGGAGTAATCACACATCTGCCCTCTCACTGCTGAACTGGAGGACCAATATCTGGCATCCACTTCTGCTCTTTTGTAAAGTGCACGTCACGTGTAATGTCGTGCTGCTGTAAAGTCCAGGTCAGCCTCTGGCTCCCGCAACAGTGACTCTGAACAAATGCTTTCACAAGAGCAAAAGGAATGCTTTCAAGACAGAAAGCAGAAGCTGATTTTCACCATCATGTGTAGTTTGGGCAGGAGCATAATGATGAAATCTGGAAGGTTTTCAGGCTTCTTCAATAAGGGTGATTTAACCTTGCTCTTCCCACCCAGGTAATATAGAGAGTGCCCAGAAAGTGGACTAAATTATGTGATAATGTTACGTGGGAGACCACAAGAGTGCACTGTTTCAGGATATCAAAATAAACCTCTCAAACCAAAGATCACGTCCCTTCAAGCAAAGTGTGACCTGAAGTCCACTGTGCACAAAGAGGACAGGTAGTGTGACAGCTCAAAGATGAAAATAATGCTCTTTCAAGAGTGCAGCACAGAAATATGAAATGAAAGATAAAAGTGCAAACAAATTAACATTTCAACCAGAAAATTAGGCATTAAGATTCTTTATAGTTTTCTTGCCTGCACATTTCTTACCATCAAACATCTGCAGGGTATTTAGTGACTACGGGATGGAGTAAGCAAGCATACTAAATAGTGAATGTATTTTATTTTGAAGTACAGTCTCACAGGTGGATGAGAGAGGATAGCTGGGTAGGTGACAGCTGGAGTGACAAGAGGCACGTGTGCTCACAGAGTACAGCTTTGCAAGGGCTACTGATAGATGAGGCTCATTGTCCCCTGCTCCCCGGAGAAGCTCTGGGAATACTCCAAGATCACATGTTGCAACAAACATTTGAGCTCGCCCATGTGATTCATTCGGTAATCTACAAATTTCTTCAATATTGCTGAGAAAATCACAACGCTGAAATACTGCTGCTGAAAACTAATCTGTCAGCTACTTGTGGTGGAATCATATTTTTGTTCTTGAGAAAAAAGAAACATCCCTCCTAGGATCTCAAGGGCCATCTTGTATGGACCCCAAATCTTGGTCACAGAGGTGAGTGAGAGCTCTGGAGTTTTGGTTCATTTCTCATTAATGAAATCACGTCATCAGTGGAGCACAGAAGGGAGACTGATGAGCCCTTTAAAAGGCAACTGAGAAAGGGGCTGGTGCCCGAGTCCTTTGTGAAAGTGGGAAAGACGTTGAGTGCTCTGAGATTGCTTAGGTGCCAGGCAGATGACAAAGCCAAAGTCTTAAAAAAGTAGACGAGCTAGTTTACATAGCTTAGAGCCTAGAATAAAGTACAGTAGAATAGAATAGAATAGAATAAGCAAAAGTCTTTCTATCGGGACCTTTAGCTCAATAAATATAACATTAGGGCTTTCCAGTTCCACTTTTCCCCGAAAAGCATTTTTCAGTTCAGGTGCATTTGCTAACTCATGAACAATGGATATGTATACTAATTCAGGAAGTATCACACAGGTGCATAAGCACGATTTGATAGAGTGAGTTAGAATTATATGGATATATAGAATGATATATCTGGTGTGTGCATGGAGCCTTTCAGTTTTCTGTAGTAAAAAATATAAAATAAGATACAAATAGTGAATAGGGAGTGTTTTCACTCCCCTTCACTGATTACATTCAAGTAGGGAAGAAGCTGATGATAGAGACTCTACTAAATCTAAGGTGTCTATGTGTGCTCAGTTTCCCCACACCACGGTCCCGTATCTGCGGGAGGGGAGTTCCTTCATTCCTCCTGGTCTCACAGATTTCTCTCCTCTGCTTCCATAACACCCTTCCCCCAACACCCAGGAGATGGCATCAGCACATAACAATTTTCTTTGATCCTTTTCTTATCGGAGCCCTTTTATATTTTCTCCATTTCAGAAGTTCTATGGCTATATTCACCCTATTCATTTCAATTAAGCAATTCGTTTTAATATTCCACGTTATTATACAGCAAGTTTAAGTATGCTCAGTGTTCTTACCCTCCTTGTGCTAGGAAGCTCATTTCATTCTCCAAAAATTTAAAGAAAACAGTAAAATCCAGCAGTTTCTCTAAATGGAGTAGGTGTCACACATAGTTATTTTTATAGATCTAATGTTTTTCAGCTAACATTCTTGAAGATGGACAACAGAACGAGACACAGGAATTAAAGAACAAGACAGATGACCCACATATAAAAGAATGCATTTCTGAATCATAGGATTAATAAATATACCGTATTTAGTGCTTAGAGTCTTGAAGTTAATTAGGAAATTTGTTCTCTAGAACTTTTCATTTTCTGGTATGAGCCTATTTTACCTAGGATGAGTAATCTCTTTCCACCTCGTCATAGTTCAGTTGTAAGGTGTAATCTAATCTGCTCAGCAAAAAGGCATGTTTCTATGTTTGCCAGCCTCTGACATTTCCACCTCGGCAGAAATGACAGCTGATTGCAAAGAGTTGCTGAAGGATCTCATGATCGTCAGTGACTAAGTCAGGAAATGGCAGGTGAAATGCAATGTCAATAATTGCAAAGCAAGGCACAATCATTTACAAAGGTGTACTCTGAGCTAGCTATTACCGCTCAGGAAAGAGATCTCAGAGTGACTCCGGGGAGTCCTCTGCAAACGCTCGCTCAGTGTTCATTGATGTCTCAGAGACTTCAGGTGGTGTTAAGATGAAGTGATGAAAAGTGATGAAGAGGATATAAGACGTGCTTGTGCAGCTTGTGCCTGCCCCTCGAGTACACGTGCAGTCGTGATCCGAGTGCCAGAAAGGCAGGAACAGATTGGAAAAGATTCAGAGAAAGGCAACAAGAGTGATTGAGACCCGGAATGGCCTCCACGTTAGAAAAAAATTGACTGTACCCATTTCAGCCTGGAACAGATAAGTGAGCATCTATTAAGGGTATATAAATGCAAGAATGGCATGGGAATAGGAATCACAATGATTATCCACTATCACTCACAATCTGAAAATGGGCAGCTGGTAAACAGGATTGTGTGAGAGCAGATATAAAACAGACTAAATGTATTTTTGGGGGGGGGGTTCATGCAAAATATGACTAAATTGCACAGCTCTCGGACACGATGTAGTTGGTGTCTGAAAGCATTAGTGAATTCAATCTGTGGTTAAAGAACTTCATGGAGGAAGTCCAAGAAGAGTTATTAAGCACAAAGATGAACCAAAAGCCCTCAGGCAGGTGTATCCTAAGCTGTAGTCACTGGGACATACACCAGGTAAAGAATAAATCTGTCTTTTCCTTTGTTACACTCTGTTCTCAAGTGTATTTTACTGGACACATCCAGAGACAGGTAATGGGTAGATGGACCTTTGGGTTGACACATTTTATGTTGACTTTCATATCAAGTCTCCATAGCATGACACAGTGGCATAAGTGAGCTGAGATCCGAGACAGAGGAGACGACTTGGGTGCCTTGGCCATGAGCATGGCCAAAAAGCTGCCCAGTCCCTCTGCTGTGTGCCACCACCTACTTTTTGGAGGGATCTTCCATTGCTACATAAGACCCAACATATTTCAGTTGGCCAGAGATCCTTCCACCGTGCCATTCATCCTCTCCCGCCCATGTCCACACACACATCCTGCTCTGCTGGAGGCACTCACTGTGAAAACCTGCAAGATATCCCTCTGCCTCCTGTGCTCACAGGCCTCCAGTCCTTCAGGGTAGTATTGGTTTTGATTCCTGCAGGATATTGCAATGGAAAGTTTTCACTTTTCATTTTTAAACTGTTGTCTTCTAGACTGCAGAGAATGTAACATGGTTTATAATATAATATATTGTAATTGATTATACAATTTGAGAATCAAAATCACACTACATTGTGCCAAAATTAAATGCTTTCATTGGCTGCTTGTAATTTTCCCCTCAAGAATTATCCATGAAGAATGTATAAATGTTTGGTTTCTCATTCCTGTTGGGACTATATTTCAAAATCTTTAAAAACCTTCGTGCTAAAAAAAAATTCCTCTCTTCTGCACTACTCTGGTTAGAAGAGCCCTATTAAACCCACATGAAGTAGAGCTTTGTCCTTCGCAGGGAAAAGGATCAGATATTGCCTGAAGCTCACCAGGGATTTAATTCTTGTTATTAATTTTATATAGAAGCTGTCCAGATACTACAAAGAAAGGGAGGGAGCATGAACCCCACAAACAGATCATCAGCAAAAATTTATTAGCAGTAACATATGTTGCAAAGGGAGAAGTGGGTCTGATTCCTCTGGTTTTTGATTCCACCACTATTCTTTCAGTCTTTGACACAAGCAAAAGACAAATAACTGAGATGTGGATCATCCACGCCTCGCTGCGTGTTGTGCCATTAGCAAGATATTATTGTTGTTTTAGAAGTAGGAGATGTTTTTTCTCTGATAATTTTTTTCCTGGTGACAGTCAGGTTTGTAGCCTGCAACAATGAGCTGGGCCAATTTCAGTGAGTGTGATCATGCGTGATTGACCCGATGGGGGTCCTCACCCATTGGGGCTCCTCACAGATGTCCAACAGGGTGCACACAAGAAGTAGGTGTTTTGAATCAAAAGCAAGAATTAAATTAAGAGTAGAATTAAAAGCAAGTAAATGCATAAAAATGCCCCTGGGGACAGGATGTTGCCATGAAAGCCTTATTCCTTTCTACTGTTTGTAGAGGGCTTTTTTTTGAGAAGTTTGGTGGTCTCAGGAGGGTACATAGAGTATTTTTTTATTGAAGATGTAATGTATGGTGGAAGATTTTCCCATGGAGTAAAGTTCCATAAGGAACAATGTTCAGGCCTTGGACCCCCATCCTTTCTTCTGGAAAACTTCTGTATCAAAATCTCTGTGCAGAGCACTTCCTGAGCACCATGTCCTGTGCTCTTCTGCCTGGGCTTTGCACCCGTACGATCTCAGAGAAGCACAGCTGCAAGTGCATCAAAACCTTGTCTTTGAGTTTGCTATGTATGGCTCATTAATTGCTCTGTAAGTGAGAACTAAGGTCTGGTAAGGATGCTAGGTGTCTCCTCAGCGCACTGCACAGCTCTGGGCTCTGCTAGCTCTGCTCAGAGCAGCTTAAACCACAGTAAAACACAGGATTAGCCACTGGAGGCTGTGAATGTTGTCTTCATGTTCAGCCCTAGTGCAAAGACACCTACTGCTTTAGCCCAAGGGTGGCATACACGAGCATCAACAGTTGAACCTGCCTTTGGGAGGAAACAGCTCTCAGATGAACCGGATTTTCCATGGGCAATGAAGGAACAGAGTTGTGTCGCACGTTGTCATCTGCCTTCCTGGTCCCCTCATCTTCCCACCCATCTGACAGTGTAAGCAGGGAGCGCTGAGTGCTGCCTAGACTCCCGAGGATTCAGGGCACTACGACATGTCTAGGACATATCCGGGGGTGTCACTCCTGACCAGGTACCCTGCCCATGTGTGTTGGTGGCATGGACATGGACAAGTCATGGAGTATAATGACTGTGTCCTTGCATAGAGCTGGTTCCGTGGTCCAGATCCCAACAAGATGGGCATGCTGCTTACTCCACGGGTCCAGCGGTAGGTATGGAGGATGAGGTGTAGAGGTTTTCTGGTCCACATGCTGCTCCAGAGGGGAGCCATCTGCTCCATGTGCAGTCCCCATGGACAAATCACAATTTCCCTGGCACTGGTGAAAACATGGATTAGTTTCTAGTCAAGTATAAGCATTTTGAAAACTGAGCCAGAAGATAATTTTAATGACTGGGGGGTTCTTTTGAGTGCAGGGGTTTTTTTTCCTTCTTTTTTTTTCTTTGTTTTCTTGTTAAAGTAGCAACAGTTAATAGGAAGTTTGCATGAATGATTCGTGGTTTTCAACGTAATTAAACTATACATGGAATCTTACAGAAGTATTGTGAAACAAATTAAACCATGATTGCTCTTCCGATTCACACCTAATGATTCATTAGTTATTATCAAAACAAGTGCGGTGAGTACAGGGCTACACTCCTAAAGTAAATCTATTTTGATGGCTTTAATTTGGGTTTTGTATGCACATGAAAGTTGCTCAATAGAGAGACTTGTAAGTAGGTCTCGTGGTGATGGCCCATGGATGCCCCAAATCTTGTACCTATTCTTGCACCTGTGCAGAGTGGACAAAAAATAATACTGTCCTCAGGTGTTTTTGCATCTTATACAAGTGGCATGGATTTTGTGGGAAAACAAAAGGTCTGAGGATCCTAAAAGCAAAAAGATGCAATACATAATGAATTTTTCAAGCCTACCGGGACTGGTACAAATACATATTTTGGGACTGTGAGCTTTTGCCAGGCCTGGATTTGCAGGGAGGGCGGATTTGCAGTGCATGCTGGTGGGGATGTGGGGTGATGGCAGCCATGTGCCTTCACATCAGGGCTGTGTCCAGAACAGTTTTGATCCTTCCACTGAGTCACGTTTTGCTCTGGTAGTTTCTGCATTTCACTGGCACCCGAGCTCATCAGGGACAGTGAAAGACCCACGTCCAAGCCTTGAGCATGTCCATATTTCTGCAACAGATGGTCTACAGAGTCCTATGGGGTTGGGCAGGCCAGTCCAGCCCTTCGGTGGACTAAACCAAACTTGTGATAACATCTCAGTTCCCCTTCCTCCATTGAGTCTCTCCTCTTCTTGCTAATAACTTTAAACTTCTGACAGCCATCCTTCTCCCAAAGTTTGGCTCTTCCCGTATTTAAAAGCAGAAGCCTCTTCCCCAACATCAGCCTTGACTTTCAGTGGCTCCCCGTGTGAGATCAGCCGCGCTGTGCCGGGGTGGAGCTGCTGGCACTGGGCACTACAATGCCTGTGTGCACTCCTAAAGATGCAACAGCAAGAGCTGCAAAATGTGCATGTGCCCATGCGCATGATCAGCTTCTTCTTCGGGGAAGATGGGCTCTCCATCTGTCGAGGAAGCACCTGCAGTTGCATGGAGGCAGCTCCTGAGAAGCGCGGAATTAGAACATGTAATGAATAATCCCTTGCCAGGGTGATGCCCTTGCACGAATAAAAACTAATCCAGAGCATGTTTCTGCCTTCTTGCAACTGTTAATCTTCGACACACGCCGCTGGGAACGTTTCTATGGTTACCTCCTAGAATATCAGTTTGCCAACATCAGGTCATTTCCATCTTGGAACCTAAATTCAAGTTAGTTTTTCAGCTGTGCTGAACTTCAGTACTGATTTTTAGACTCCTGGAGAGCTGGAGGTGTAAAGCTTAGATGTGAATACGCCACCATTTTTGTAGTGCCTGTCACAGCTTTGATAGCGATGCAGAGCAGCCTCTCAGCAAGAGAAAGACAAAATATCAAAGGTTTCCTGTCCAGAAACTGTAGTGTCATGTGGCAGCTCACAAAGATACTCTAGACATGACCTCAGCAAAAAAGACTCACAATCATTTAATTAGGTTATCTCCAATTGCAGGCTCTGGAATCGCTGTCAGGAAGGTGAGCAGAAGTACAACTTTTTTAGTATTGAATGCACTGAAACCAATTATTTGCAGCCAGCAACGATGCGTGCTCCTACAAGGGGTATGCCATTTGCAAATGTGACAGCGGATCAGATGTGTAACCCTTCTCCATATCCTTTGGTGATGGGGAGAAGTGGGAATTTTGATGCTGTCTGGGCTACTGTATTTCTGCATTCATCAGCTAATCATAATAATACATTTCCTAAGCCAAAACTTTTCCTGACCTGAGTATGAATGCATGTGCAGTGCTGAAATATATCCCTTTAAGTGCAGTTTCTATTACCAGGTTGTATTAGAAATATGCTGTGAATAGGAGAAAGAATGTGAAACCTCGTTGTCAGCTCTAAGCAGAACAATCACTTCTTTTTCTTTTCAAACCAGGGAGGTCATGTTGCTGATAGTCACAAAAATAAGCTTTTTCGAGTCAGCAGCTTTGCCTGATCTGTCGAAAATGTCACAACTTGCTTGTAAATATTCCAAAAGCAAGAAGTCTTTGTTTCAAAAGCCAATTATGGTGGCTGACTGACAACGAAGTACTTATCGCGGCATCCAAAACACCTGGCCACTTAAAAGCAACAAAGCGAATGGTTAGGGGCGTCATAAATCTTGCAGTGCCCACATAACACACAAAATCATTCCTATTAAGCATAAAATTTTATCATAGTACAAGGACCCTAATTCTGGCACAAATGGAGTATTATTGTTCCACCAGCAAACTCAAAATGCAAACGCAACACAAAGTCATTTTACAACAGGGATATAAAAAGTATAGATATGTAGTTTCATGACATTCACATAGCAGTGACAGTATTCCTGGTTCCAGCGCAAAACAAAATTAAAAAAAAAAAACCACAAAGTTTGAGGCACACAAAAGATTTCTGAATACGGCCAGAGAAAATTCTTTAAGACATCACAACTAACTCTGAAACTCAGAGTCTTTTAAAATATCTTCAATAAAAAGCAAAGACAGTAAAGATTTAATGCATGCCTAGAGGTCTCCCTGGGCGCAAGGCTGACTAATCATGTTGCTAAAGGCACAAATTCTTGCTCTACCTAGATATTCACAAGTGACCCAGGACCCTGCTGGGAAACCCGAAGGATTAAAAAGGGGGATCTGCAGAGAAGATCCCAAAAGAGGAGTTACCAGTCCTGATCCCATATTCCTGAAGGAAAAGAGCTCAGGCGCTGGGATGAAGTTTTAGAGACAGCTACAAAACTTTACTTAAATCCCTTTCCAGAATTGAAGCAAAGGCTGAAGCATCCTGTGCACACCAATGGAGGTTGCCCTTGCAGTCCAGGACCAAACCGCAACTGCAGGCAGGCTCTTTACAACCAGTGCATGGACATGTTGAAGTGCATCATGCAGGGGTCTCGGCAGGCAGTTCTGTGGGCTAAGTAAGGAGATCATGCAAGTGCAGAGGAAGGGGGTGTCTTAATAATAAAGTAAAAAATGGAATAACAAGGAGTTGTGGGGAAGTTCTGAAACCTCACAGAGTCATAGCTCTCGCTGAGCGCAGTGCAGATGTGCTGTCTGGTGTTCTGCTACACCTCGGGTATGAACGGCAGGATGGGGCAGAAAAAGGGGTCCGAAAGACATTTCGCTGCTGGCAATCAAGGCAGAAAAGCAATCAAATCGGCATGTTGGCAAGGTGTTCATTTGAAGGGCAGTGAGTGAAAAGGAAGTGTGGGGTGCTTTGCTGTGGAAAGGGGGAGTGTGGTCCTTCAGAATGATGGAGGAGCCAAGAAAGAGAAGGTCCTTTCTCACTTGTCCAGGGGAAAGGAGGGCAGTGGGTGCCCCCAGGCACGGGTGCGGAATGAAGCGAGCTCCATCCACGGTGCGGCAGGTCATGGGTAGCGCCGATGTCTGGGTGAGGTGAACACCTCAAGAGCCTCCTGGTGCTCGCAGGAGTGTGCAACGCCTGGGCAGACCCACAGCCGGGGCAGTGCAAGCTGCAGGCAACAGGGCTGAATCAGTGGTCACCGAGGCTTGGGTCATGCCTGGGATGGTCAGAGCCGTGAGTCTCTACCTGTGTCTGAGAAAAACATCTCGTGTCTGAACAGATCCTCACAGTGTGTGCACCAAAACCTCGCCACCAACACTGAGACAACTGCATCATATGGTCTAAGCACACTCCAAGCCAGTGAATTACACATCCAAGGCTGTAATTGCCTTGTTATCCAATTAGCAAAACCCAAATGATTTCGCTGTGTCAAAGACAAATCCTTGCACATATCCTCCTCCTCTTCCCGTTCCCATCACAGCAAGGCTCTGGCAGGGCTCGCGAGGTCCTGCCCGGAACTGGCACAGGCACGGGAGGACTCTGGGCATGCTTTGGTGATATGCTGCCCTGATCCCAGTGGCAGAGAGGTTTTGTCTGGGCTTGATGCTGATCATCTCAGCAGCACGCCTGGGTCGGGCAGGTCACGCAGATGATACTTCTGTGCACCCTGCAGATCCCGTACGGCTCAGTGGTAGACCACCAAGGTAGGATTGAAAAGGACTTTATCCTACTGTTTCCTATTATTTCACCCAGGGACATTTGCTTTTTATCAGAGAGGAGGGTAGGTGATCCAAACGGTCTCTCCAAGCCATAGAATTAGTACAGCACTCTCTTGCTTGCTCCTCGGTGGATTAATTTAAAACAGGGCTACATGCAGAGCAGTTGGTGTTTGCCATGATCTCACATGCCTCCCAGGGGATGGGGAGTTGCTTAAGACTGGGTGGTGAGTGGTGTAAGTGTGAGTTCAATGTTTGTTTTCAGGGAAAGGAAGAAGAGGCAATCTCCCCTTTCCCTGCTGGTGGAGACAAGCAACACCCAGGGATGTAAAACAAAAAAGGTAAATAAAATAAATATCTCAGCGTGACATAATCTGTGATTCAAATACATCGCGCTCTACCATGGGAGGTGCTGTGGGACTCTGGGATGTGTATACCACGCTCATCCCTGCATTGCTGAACCCCTTGCAGCACAGCACAGTGCTGGAGGACTGGCTCAGGGACAAGGGTTTGTGGTGGGTAGTGGCCACCACCACCCTCCAAGGAGATACAGGTGCTCCAGAGCCCTCTGCTCTCCAGACCCACCACAGGTCCTGTGCTGTGTGGGGTTCCTGGCCAGCCTCTGCTCGGGTTCTCCTGCTGCCACCCCCACACAAATGCCCTGCTTGGACCATCTCTGCTTCCTTTCTCTCTGGCATCATCAAACATGACAGGAGCAAAACAAGGCTCTGCTGCTGTCCCAGGACTTGGTGCCAAGGGACACCCGGCATGTCCCTTGTGACGTGAAGCATGTCCCTGGTCCAGATCACAGAATCACAGAATGGTAGGGTTGGAGGTGACCTCTGGAGATCACCCAGTCCAACCCCCTGCCAGAGCAGGGTCACCCACAGCAGGGTGCACAGGAATGCGTCCAGGCGGGTTTGGAATGTCTCCAGAGATGGAGACTCCACCGTCTCTCTGGGCAGCCTGTGCCGGGGCTCTGCCACCCTCAAAGGAAAGAAGTTCCTCCTCATGTTGGGATGGAACTTCCTATGCTCAAGTTTGTGCCCGTTACCCCTTGTCCTGTCGCTCGGCACCACTGAGAAGAGCCTGGCCCCATCCTCCTGACACCCACCCTTGAAGTATTTATAAGCGTTGATAAGATCCCCCTCCCCTTCTTGAGCATCCATCCATCTGTGCATCGCCGCAGCCTGACATGGTGCGTTAAACCACAGTGCTCCTCAGATATGGCTTGTTTGGAAAGAAGATAACTGGGGAGACCAGTTGTCTTGACAGAGGGTCCCCATGGTGTACTTGCTCTCTCCATGCTCTCATTCCCACAGGAACGTGATTTTTTTCCGAAGAGAAAGACTTGCCAATTGCTCTTAAAAATCCAAACATCTTCCTGGCCACGTTTGTGCAGCTCTTTCACATGGATCAGCTTCATATGCCCATTCCCTAATGATCCATAAGGAGATTTCTTCTATACCTAATTATTTCATGCACAGTCTGAAAAGTAGTTATAATTGTATTTATGGTCTTATTAGATGTGTTTCCCTTTCCAGCAGAGCTGGGAAAGGAAACATTTGTCTGAACTAAAGAGTAGGAAGTCAGATAGGGCCTTCCGCAGCCATCAGAAACACAGACCACTGCTCTGTCTCAGGAGTCAAGGGAGTCAAGGGAGATTTAAGGCAATTCTCTGCTTTTTATGCCGCCAGACACTGCATTGTGAAGGCTTTTTTTTTTTTCTCCTAATCTGTGAAACAGTGAAGAACCATTAGGTGGTGCAGAAACGCAAGGAGGACACAGGCATTAGGTCTGAGAGGCCGGGAGGGAGAGCACTAAGACCCGTTTCTGTCAGAGCGAGGAGCGCAGCCGAAGGTTCGTCCCAAGCACTCCCACCGAACCGTGTTTTTGAGATTTGGTTCCCACCAGATTTTCTTTCTCATTAGTGCTCGATTTGTCATTTTGTGTTACTAACATGTAACTTTACTGTAAAACCAGAAAAAAAAATATTAAAATCTTCTGCAGATCTATTTAATAAGACATGGGCACAAATGGCATTACAAGATAATTCTTTAATATGTGAAAATTAAATCTGATGGAGAATTTATGCAATTGAATCACTTATTTATTTAGATGTGCAAAGCACCTATCCATAACAGTGAGTAAATTAAAAATACACAAGCAGGGATAATCCCACAGGATCAAGCCAGTATTAATCTCTCAGCCTCTTGTTGGAGACAGGCTGGCTGGAAGATTTCTCCTTTCTCAAGTATTCTGGCTCAGTTTGATCCCCATTTTGCGTGAGGCAAATATTTGGTATTTCTATTAACTCCCCGTTATTAAGCCCCAATCAATCTGTTGAAAAACACAGCCCTTGGAACTAGACAATGAGATTTGGTTTCCTCCCCTGGCCGCGGTGTGCCAGGCACGTCTCTGGGGAGCGCAACTAAATGCAAAGTTTTTAAATAGAAGGACTTCTCTCTTTCCCTGGCGTTTCAATAGGAAAAGACCTTCAGGCTCCATGCCAGGCTCGGTGTCTGTAGGAACTCAGCCCTTTTGCTTATTTCCTGTAAAATTAAGGTGAATTGGATGTGATTAATTCTGCTTTATTTTATTATTCCTGCACTGATGCCTCTTCATTATCTCAGCTGGGTAGGCACGCAGCCCGTTCCAGAGAATGAGGAAGGGAAAGGCCCAATGAAGAGGTTTTAAATGCTACCTGTAGGCAAATTGAAAATTTCCCCTCAAAGTGCTAATCTTTTCTTTATTGCCTTAATGACAGTATACTTGTTCACAGCAAATACTGCTTCGTTTATCTAAAAACCAAGCATACAAAAACCCTGAAGTGCTTCTGGTAAAGGAACCCAAATATTTTATTCATTCTGAAATGTTTCCTCGGTGTTGCGAGAGCCTGTAATTAAGGTGTTTCTACTTGCGGCTGCAGGGTTTGCTGCCCCCATGCTTCCTCCAGCACCCTGAATTCAAAACTCCTTTAAAAAAGAAAAAAAAGTCTGGAGAGATGTGCTGTTAGCAAACAGGAGTCACCCAACAGATACTTAATATTTTTGCAGAAACAACAGTTAGCAGCCGTGGAAGAGACAAGGGAGCCAAGGTCCCGTTAATGACTAATGGGCTCACAGCAGAATTCAGGTTGAGGGGTCCTCAGGAGGTCTCTAGACCAACATCCTGCTCAGAGCAGGATCAGCTTGAGGTCAGACAAGGTTGCTCAGGGCTTTTATTCAATCTGATCTTGAAAACAAGGTCGGAGACTGCACAGCCTCAGACATAGACATCTGCCTTGCACGGGGACACATAAGTGTTGATGGCTTAATGCGGAGCCAACATCCACTCTCAGCTCCATGCAGCAGGCTTTCGCTGGGGCTTTTCTCTCTGTCTTATACTGGCACGGTTTATATATATCCCTGGGTATAATCAGGTCCTTCTTGAAAGCTTTGCTCTCTTAAAGGCTCCACAAAGATCCAGAATAACCAGGGTCTGTATAAATGGCTCTTAATTAAATTCCTTAATATAGTTGAGATAATTAAGAGCACAGACTAGATGGGATTATTGCTCTGAGAAGTAGGAGTTAGGACTCATACCACCGAAAATTTGGGCATACGCAGTGTCAGTACTTCTTTTTTCCCCCGCATCCCCTTTTATTGTCAGGGGAGAGAAACTGAAACTCCAGAACAGAAATCGCCTATCTGGTCCTTGCCCAGCGTCCTGATGCAGTGCACCAAGCCGTCCATGTTGTTTTCCTGTTGAGAGCACAGAAGCGTTGCTGGTGCTCATCCCAAAACCCCTTTGCTCTCCTTATTCACCCCAGCTTTGGGCAAAGGGCAATCTCCCACCACCCGTCCCACAGAAAGCAGCGCTGGTCAGGCTGCAGTGGTGTCCAGGTTGCAGGGGGTGCCTGGCAACGCAGATTGTCCAGATGCTTCAGGGGCACATCAGGAGCTGAGGCTCTCCCCAAGGTTTGTGGGCAGCAGCTGTTGGTCAGGAGAGAGGGGCATGGGTTGCACCATCACAGAGCATCCAGTTGACTGCTATCCAGGGACTTCCACAAGCTGTTGGCACCGCCACGGGGCATGAACAGACTCACACTGTGTCTGCCCAAGCACTGTGGCTTTGTCCACAGTGTCTTAGAGGAGCCGTCACCTCTGGAGAGACAGTCACCCTTCCAGGATGGGGAATAGCATCCCCTGTGGCTCTCATGCTCAAATGATGCTGGACTGGGACACAAATCCCTTCTCTGCCACCTGCCTTGGTGTCCAGCACATTGAAAGCTTGGGTGCATTATCTTTCCAGGCTGGGGCTGGTCTCTGGAGCACCACACATTGCCTCATAGGTGCAGGATGTACCTATGACGTCACACGGCCTGATGAGAGTTTTCACCTTTTTGTGAGCTGGGAGGGATCCTGAAAACAGTTTCTGCTATAGAGACAAGGCCAGGTCTTCACACAGGACCTCTGTCATCCTCTGGTTTCTGCCATGAACCCAGGATCCCTGCAATCTCAAAGCTGGGGCCCATCTTCTAGCTCTCCTGGCCATCAGGACCTCTCCCTGGATATTCAAGCGGTTTGGCTCCCTGCCTTGCTAGAGGTAGATGCAAACCTCCTAATACATTTTTCCCCAAGGAGAACAAAGTGATTTAGAGGTCAGGAGATCAAAACTTGTGAACACTTCAGCCCCTTGCCCTCCCCTGGATGGTGGAGGTGTTATAAAACCCAGCTCCTGATAACTCATCCTGACAAAATGGGGAAGGTTTTGGTTTAATTGCAGTTGTTAATTAATTTTATCACTGCAGAATTTTCAGCCTGATGGGAAAAGGGAAATTATGTTTAATGAATAGCTCCCATCTCTCAGCACCTGGTGGACAGTTTAGCAAGGTAAGGCATTCACACCCCTGTCCTTGGCCTGCCATGCTCCCCAGCTCCTCTTCTCCGAAAGTCCCCCCAGGCTGGGCAAGTTCAGGCTGCCAAATGGTCCTCCTTCCCCTGCCCTCCTTGCTCTGGGTCTCTGCAGTATCCACAGAAGGCGGGTAGTGACGAAACCTGTGGCTAAAGGTCTTTGGCAAAGCATCTGTGCAGTAGGATGAAGGCTGCAAGCTTCTCATGTTGGACCCTTAGAGGTCCTGCTGTAAAGTAAAAGAGAGATGGGTTCAAGCTCTGCTTTTCTGTTGGCAATAAAAAAGAACAGTTGGTGCTGCTCATGGGAGGCTGCATCCTCAGGGTGAGTGCAGGTACCACCCTTCCTAGGAGAGCAGAAGAAAGTCTTTGTTCCCATGATAACCAGCAGCAACAAGTCTCCTTCAGGCAGGGAGCTGGTGTGGGGGAACTAGAGCTCCTACAGGAATGACTGTCTCCATCACAGCCTGCCTCTGTGCCATGCAGGTATGAGACCAAAGCATGCAGAGGCCCATTTTGTCATTCTTGTTGTCCCCCATAGTCCATTTGTCTTCCTGTCCTCTTTACTTACCAGAGCAATGGGGTCCCACCAGTCTGATCCTTGCTTTTCCTCTTTGCTGCAGTCGTGCAAGGCTTACCAGCCACCGTTTCTGTTTCCTCGTAGTGTCTTGTTAGTTCTGTTACCCTCTGCTGCTCCTTCTGGATCCAATAAAACCCTCCTTGCAACATCCACTGCTTCCCATTAATCCTTGTTTACTAGAAATGTACATATTCATTGCTTTTTATCTTGTTTAATCTATCAGGTCTCACAGTTCCTATTCATTGTTGTTGCTTCCCTCCCAACTCCCACCCATTTATCTTCCTCTGCTACTGCATCTGCTTGAATACAATTTGATTATGTCCTGCCAGTTCTCATGCCAGCCCTGTGCTCTGTGCTGGGACTCGATTCTGCGGAACAGTTGGTCTCCCAAAATCATCATTACCCGTGTTACGGTGGAGACAGGAAGAGATTCCCTCCACAGATCTGGTGTCCTCTCTTCCCTACTTAGTGGGCAAATGGGGTTAACATTCAATGGGTTGTCTGTCTTTGGGTGCCTAAAAAGTTCCCAAATATTTTGCTACACAACTCCATGCACTCAATAGGCAAATAGCCACGAGAGGTCCATCTAGCTTGGTGTCTCTGACAGTAACCCCCAGCAAATCTTTAGAGAAAAGTTTTAAGTCAGACATAGAAAACAAATTCCCCAAATAAACCTCCTGGCTTCTGCAGCTCTGCCCATACATCCTCCTGCTAGCAAACACCAGCAACTGCTGCGCTTTCCCTTGGGGAGCTCTTGGCTCTGGTTAGTGCTTGCTGTAATTTTGAAGGGACACCTCTCTTCCAGGCCTCAGGAGCCCCAACTTGCCACCACAGAGCTACTGCCAGCGTTTTTGGGTGCTGCAGGGACAGAGGCCAGCCTTGCACGTGCAGTGTGAACATCACCCCACTGGGTCACCTGTTCTCCATGGGAGGAACATCTCTGCTGCCGGGCTGCCCAAGGCCAACCAGGGCTTATACCTGAGCCATGGGAACAAGGTGCTCTTTCCTCATAGATAGCCATCTGTCTCTTTCACCAAAGACAGAGTGACTGGCAGTGGGGACATGACTTTTCTGGGAAAAAAATGAGTCATGACGCACCTGGGACTCAGGAAGAATTGTGGGCTTCTTTCTAAGCCGCAGATGGCCCTCAGCAATAAGATGGATTGGAAATGCATCTGCAAGGACTGGCTGAGGCTTCGAAACTATGCCACACTGATTCCAGCACCTCATCTGCGGCCCCTGTTCGGTCTTCCTCTGTAGGACAGAGCAAGGACATCCACTGCAGCAGCTGAACACACCGACGTGACCAACGCCACAGCAAACTCTAGACAGTGAGGCAGGAGCCAGCCTGGCCTTTCAACAAGCATTTGCCTTCCTACGTGGTGTGTTCGGGGTCTTTGGCTACTTTCCTAACTCCAGCTGGGTCATGGTGTAACATTTCTAAAAGACACAAAGCAATTCAATCATGTAATTAGCCAACTTATTAGATGGAAGGCTCGTGTAATGCAGATTGATATCAGGCAATAGCTCTGGGGGCAAAGGCAACGCAACTGAGAACATCTGCTCGGAGGAAGGGAGGCTGCCCACCGACCCTGGGGGTGGGACAGGAGAAAAGCTGCCGGCAGCATCGACGGCTTTGGCACACATCCATGGTACAGATGAATGCCGGACATGTGATATCCATCTGCAGCTGGCTAGTGCTAGGGCTGCAGGTTGGACTCATTGCCAGAAAGTCCCTAGTCTGAATCCTGCTTGGTTCTGATGAACTGGGAGACACTGGGATACACTGGGGGAGCCAGTGCCATGCGCCAGCCTGCACGGGCCTTAGATCCTTGGCAAACCTCTTACTTCATGGACCACTGACATGCAGACACTTCTGGTGGCCAACAGTTCCCAATAAGCACACCTAGTTGTGAGCAGTAGATGAAGAAAAATCACGTGTTGGGGTGGAGTCAAGGAGAGGGACGGCCACGCTCGTACTCTGTCAGAGAGTGGATGGGCATGAAGCTCTGAAACGGGATCTCTGATAAGGGGAGCCCTCATAGAGACGTCAGTGTGATGGATGGCAGACTCCGTACTGCACATCACTGCAAATCCAGCCATAATCTGCTCCTTTGGTGCCCAGAAGAAACATTGCTCTAAAAAAATCCTAATTCCTCTCTGCTTCCAGGTTCCTCTGCTCTGCCCAGTCCTCCACAAAACTGCCTCCATCGCTGCTATTGGGGTACAACCTCTGCCACATGCCCAGGTGCTCCCTTCTCCGTGGAGCATGTGGCCTTTGGAGGCTGTGAGCTGTAGTCCACAGTGGCTCCTCTCCCTTTCCCAGGCTCAGAAAGTAGGTCAGAGTCAGAAAGTGAGAGATCAACGGGTTCCCTTTCATGCTGATGGCTGTGCACAGTGCTACGGGGAGGAAAGCAAATGCCATCCTTCTGCTTCTCTTCCAGGAGCAGAGCAGATGCAGTTTAGCAGGAAAAATACGATAGGACAATAATTAGGTTGCTTGTATTTGAACGCTTTGTGGTCACCATGGACTTCAAAGTTTAGACAATCTCCTGGAGGGATTGCAGCTTAGCACCAGCAAAGGGAAAAGATGAAAGAAACAGTCATGAATGGAGGGTAGAGAGCATAGGCTTCACTGTGCAGTGCTGGCAAGCGTGGCTGGCCAGGGTCAGCAGGCAGGCTGTCACATCCAGCATACATCAGCCCCTTCCACGCAGCACAGCAGGCAGCACCAGATAGGCTTCCTCCCACACTGAGCCCCAGATAAAGGGTCACTGCAGAGGAGAAGGTACCCCCCCTCTGGTACAGGAGAAATCTCAGTGGTACAAAGTGGTCCCTTTAACTTTATTTGCATTTTGGATTTGAGTTAAAATACAATTTAAGTTATGAACAAAGGCCCTAAGAGCAGGTGGCAGCCAAATGCAGCCTCCTGGCCCTATGGCGAGCTGAAGGGTTCAGGCAGGTCTGGGCTGTTCAGAGTCTCTAGCACCTTCTGCAGCCCAGCTGAGGGAGATGCTTGGTGAGCCTGTCTTGCCCTGTTGGGTGGGGATGTGGTGCTTGTAGGAGATGGAAATGACCTAGAAATCAAGCTTAGAGCAATCCTCATCCCATATGCCCTACTGAATGGGATACCAGAGTCAGGTACGTCTGGTTTTGCTGAGTGCACAGTGTACGCTCAGATCCACCACCCCCACAGAGGGGGATGACCTTATCGACAGGGCAATAGAGTGGGACAGGAGTCTGTGAGTTTGGATCTTGGCAGGGGACCTGAATCCAGAGGAGTCACTCAGTGCTGGAAGAACAAAGCAAACCAACCAACCCACCAACCCAAATCCTCCAGCTTTGCTGCTTCTAAGTCTCCTGCTGTGACAATGGACTTGTCTCTGGCTGCTGGATCACAGCACCGTAAGTGAGAAGTGGGTCTCCTGGCTCAGCTGGAAGCTGGGCATGTCCTGGAGGACTCTGGAGAGGCTGAGAGACAAGTGGGGAATTGTCTATGATCAGCAAGGGAATCCCTGGAGCCCCTTGGAAACTGAACACAAGAGTCAGATCTGCCATTGATCCCAGAGATGGGTCTGCACCTCCCTGGGGGATTCATGGCCAGAACTTCTCAGAAGGAGACGTGATCACACCTGCCTTTCTCAATTCACCCTGTCCAGAGAGGGTAGGAGTCTTCGACACAGTCCCCTGTGGCAGTGGTGACAACAGGTATCACTTTGACAGGGACATTCCTGGGTCACTCCCAGTGACACTGGAGCAGAAGGATGCTCTCTGCTGGGAGGCTCTCCTGGAAGACACCGTCCCCTTCGTGGGCTGTTCCCATCCCACCATGGCAAGGGAGGATGGTGCACCCTGATCCTGCTGAGCTGTGCTCCGATAGGACACAGGAAGGGATGATTAATGATTATAATAAATATGTTAATCTGCAGAAATGAAATCTCCCTAATTAAGAAATGTCTTCTGAGGCTTTTGCTTCTCCTTTCCCAAGCTACTGCGTGTGCATGGAGCGTCTCCATCCACTCCGGTGTGATTAGCAGAGGGACCAGTGGTGCCAATCACACACCATTCATCCGAGTTCAACAAAGGGGATTATTCCCAGCTTCTTCTCCTTGGCAGAAAAGGGTAAGCGTGATCCTGCACCGCTGACTCCTTTCTCCTTGTAACAGTATCAACTGTGCTGGAGAAAAGCAGGATTTAAGCTAATGAAAGGATTAGAATAATCTCTGTGTAACCCAGGGCTCCATAGCTGCTCAGATCTGTAATGCACAGCCATCCATCAGCCACAGCACGCCTGTGCAGCCGCCACCAGCCTCAGTCCCGGCCCCTCTTGGATGTGCCATGTCTCTGTCCAGGAGAGGAGTTAGATCAATGAGTCCCCTGTGCTTTGCAGGGATGTCCATCAGGCCCTGCAGTACCGATCCTGCTCATTTCCTGTCCACCAATGCCATGGTCCACCCTTGGATGTGGATACCATGGTAGTACACACTCCTGCCCATGTGGCAGAGAGCTCACGTTAATCCATCCTGTCAATGTCACCATGGAGGCTCCTGAATATTTGCTCAACACTTTCCCCTCATGCTCACATATTCTGAGGGACAATAGAAAGGTCCTGGATTTGAAGGCAGGTGAGATCCCCATGACTGGCTAGACTGATTTTTTCATGCAGGTCAGGCCAGACAGTCCCACCTGGTGCCTCCTGCACAGAGCCTATTGTTTCTGGCTGAGCGTGAGCGCGCCTTATAGAAAAAGTGCTGGAATTCAACTTCTTCCTAGTGATGGACCCCTGTGGTTAATGCCCTGTTAAATGCTACATTGTATATCCAGCCCAGATGTGTCTACCTGCAGCTTCTAGCTCGTAGGTATTTTGCCTTTGCCTATTGGATGTGATGAGAAGTCTGGCTCTGGTCAGAAATCTCTTTGCTGGTAAGTCCCCAGGAACTCCAATCATATCTTCATTTCACATTTTCATAAAGCATGTCAGTCATTTTTGATTTGCAGAGAGATGTTTTTTTTTTTTCTGAAAAGATGGAAAACCTCCCACAGCAGATCTAAGCTTCTTGACTATGTCTGTCTTACTTGGATGGACAGAGAGAAAATTTTAATGGCAGTCCAGTGACTCTCTTCTGTCTGAAAAACACAAATGTAACACTTTGGTCTTTTGCTAAAAGGCACATTTTCTGATCCTCAAATAACTTCTGCAGATCTTTCCTGAATTCTTTGGCTTTGATGCTTTCTGAAATATGGACTCTGGAACTGGGCTATGTATCATGCTCACTGTCATATGGGACTGGACATTGATAAATTGGAGGGTGATGGAGGGGTGAAAGGGATATTTACGGCAAGGCAGGAAAAAGAGGCTCTGTTGGATCAAAAGGGAAGAGTCTGCTCACTGTTGGTCTTTCTTCTTGAATCCTGGACCTCCTTTCTTGCTTTGAGGCCAGAACAGCCTAGGTAAGAGCATTGCACAGATCATCTCAACATTTTTAAAAAATAGTTCTATGCCTTTCCTTTTTTTTCTTCCTCTCTTCTGAACATATTTTCTATTGGAAAAGCCCAAATTCCAAAATTAAAAAACAAAAATAAAAAACAGAATATCAAAACCGCAAATATTCTGGGATGAAAAATGTAACATCACTTTTGTGAAGTCTTATCTAATGGCATAAACGGCTGACTGAAATGATACACAAGATTCATCCCTCAAGAACAGGAACCAAGAGAAAAGCTTGGAAGTGACAAATGAAAGCCAAGAAGAGAAATCTCATTGAAAAAAAAAAATTGTCTTATGAGTTAGGAACATTGTGAATGTAGTTATAGTAAAGTAAAAGAAAAAGAAACATCTGCTTTCTGAAGTGGGCAAGTTTAATGTAAAATAAGAATTAAAATTAGATATTGGGATCAGAGCTCAGCATGGCTTGGAGGTGCCTTTCTGATTAGCTTTCATTCCCAGCAGAAATTATTGCCACATTTTCTGGAAGGAAATATATTTTCATATCCATGATTACTTCGCATTTGTAAAGTTGGTCTTAAGCTCCATTTCCTATCAGAAGAAATCACTTCTGACAAACAATGAAACAGCCCATTAATTAGTTGTCTTTAATTCTCTTAAGCTTGTTGCTGTAATTAATGTCTTACTTTCTGAAGTATACTTAAACCGGAATTGTTCCATGTTTAATAGCTGAAATGTCCCATTAGGTAAAGTTAATGCAACTGTCTTGGAATGGCAAATAGAGGCCGTGAGGCCTTCCTTTAAGGGGCATATAAATATTCTTAATAGAAAACATGCAAACTGAAATGTGGATAGAATAATGTCAATATCATTAGAAATAGCCTTTCACAGGCTTGTGGGAACATTAGTTGTTGGGCTTAATGGCTAATTACGACGACAGTCACATTTACATACTCTGCTGTGCAGCACCGCGGTACCTGGGCAGAGATGCATGATCTCCCTTCTCCAGCCTCCTCCTAAACTGAGCACAGACACCACCATCACCCCAGATCCCACCCGTGCGCAGAGGGGGCTCCCGAAGGCCGGGAGGGGACAGATTCTGCTCTGGCAGGGGTGGCTTTGAGCACCACTCCCTGAAGCCAACCCAGGTCCTCCTCCAGCCAAGGACCATCTTCCCCTTGGTCAGAGCAGTCGGGGGCTGGGTCTTAAGTTTCACACTTCATTGTGGGAAGGCAGCTGCTGGCCAAGACCTGGACCCCTTTCCTTCAGCAATAGTGATAAGAGATAAGAAAGGACTCCAGTCTCCAACCTGCAGCCAGCTGTGGCTGCTTCTGGTGTCCCCATCGCTCTGTGCTAAGTTGTGATGGTCAGACAAATGTGCAGTGGGACATGCTGGCTACTTCCAGCAGTTTCTGTCCTAATCTTGGTCTTAACATCAAGGCATCACCAAGGAACACGTGAAGAACTTCTTATCTCAGATATTCCTGAAACATCAGTCACACCAGTACTGATGCTGTTTTCTGAAGCTTTGGCTGTGTCCACCAAACCCGATTTCTTAACTGTTTAGCATCATTTTTTATGTGCTTTTTAGTTTTGATATAACATTTTCCTGAAAGCCAAATAGATACTTCTTGGTCTGTATATAAAAACATCAGAGATTTGTCTCGTGGTTTCTCCAGAAGGAGCCCATGTCATGTCCCCCTCTGCCACATCCCACAGGACAGAGGACATAACTCCTTCAGGACATTGACCATTTGCGGATGTATGCATTTTGGGAAGAAATCCAACTTACTGCACACTTCAAGAAGCAGGTAAACCACCAACCCTGACTGTGGTATTTCAGTTTTAATCTGGAGTAGTCTGGTTTCAGGATTTTGCCACTGGTTCCTGATCTGCTCTTGATGGCTGGATTCAACAGTTCAGTATTAGAAATCTTCCCTGCAAGCAAATACAAGATTAATTTGTGGTCTCGCTTTCTCCTCTGTATATTAATTTTTTTCCTTCAGCCTGTCCCCAGCAGGACTGTGACGTTGTTACACAGTTTACTCTTCTACCTCCTCAAATCCTGAGACCTCCTAGGCCTCATGATTTAATTTTTCTTGGACTGGTACAGTGTGTTTTTCCCAGTTTTCAGCTGGACATTAGGCTGCAACCTCTTCTTACTGTCCATTGCTGCTATGTCAAGGATATGACTCAGTCTGGGCATTTGTCATTATGCTTTTCAGGAATTTGAAGCCAAAGATCTAAAATCTTCCTGCAACTCAACTTTCTTTAGTAGAATGATCAAAGCCCTACAGTCAAAATAAAGACTTGTAAAGCGAGAAAAAAGAAATATCTGTATTTTTCTTTCCTTGAGTTTGTTTATTCTCAAATTGCAATCCAGGGAAGCCTGGCACCTTGTTCAGGAATACGTCTCAGACACCTCTGTCTACTGCTCGCTCAAAGACGTCACGGAATCTCTTGAGAAGGTTTGGCTTTTAGTCCAGCTGTTTTTCTTCTGTGCTTGCATGACTTGCCTTTCCTTGTTCAAAACAGCTTTGGGAGTTGCACTGAGGTGGAAGCAAAGTGATCAGCCCGAAGTGCTTTTGGCAGGGTGCCCCGCTGAGCTCGGGTGTCTGCCTCCAGCGAGGGCTACCCGATCTCCTCTCCTTCTCTGAGCGACCACTGCCTCAGACTAGAGCGGCCACCTGGGAGCTCGCATCACCCAGGGAAACACGACTGTTCGGAGATCCTTATGCGGAGATTTTCAAACCTTTATAGTCATTTCTGTGGCGATCTGCTGAACTCTTTCCAGTGGGGCCAACCCCCTGCAAAAGGCTGGGAGCCAGAACTGAAGAAACAGGGCCCTCGGCTGAGCACGACCCAGCAGCACTCGCAGCCGATGCTGGGGCAGCGGCTTGGATAGCAAGAATCTGCTCAGCGAATATGCATGAGTTCAGCTCTTCAACACAATGGAGGAACGCCGTTAAAGGTTACAGCCAGCAGAAACATCCCAGGATGCATATTTTACATCCCTTAATTATTTTGAATGCTGTGCTCTTGTAGATGCTGGAGGATTCATAAAATGTATTTAAATTTTTGATATTCAATTTATTTTAAATCTCCTGTCTGGCGCCTGTAATCTGATTTAGCAAGATACGTAAACCAATTTGGTACAGTCAGTGTGACCTCTTTCCCATCCTGCCTGCACCCAGTAGTGTAGGGAAGGCTGAGTACGGGGTTTTTATCTGCACGTGTGAAAAGAAGATAAATAAGCAGCGGAGGGAAAGGTTTTGCCGGAGTCTCTGTTCTCAGTGCGTCACCATTTCTAGTAAAAATGATTCTTCCCTGCATTGAAATTCAGGCCAGAAGTGTGTTTGTTTTTCCACGTGGGTGTTGAATAATTGTTCTACATATGTTCGGAAAATCCCAAGAGAGGGATTGCTGGATGCGTGGGGAAGAGCCCCCCGTCACACGCATCAGCCGGTCCCGGCTGGGTCTGATGGCACTGCAGAACTGCTCCAAGGGCTGGACTCGGGCTGGTGCCCTCATCGTCCCTTTGCTGGGGCCAGTTTCTTGTAATTTTGGGGTTCAGGCTCCACAACCCTGCTTGAGTAACAGGAATGTCTATGCCTTTGCTCCCAGGGCCGGTTAGCATTTGCCTAGTAGCTAACGCGATTCTGCAAATCAGAGTCATTATTTCAAGCATGTCTCTCCAAATGAGAATAATTATTTCAAGTATCTTCTGTGGGGTTTAATAATTAGTTTTAAACTAATACGTACACAATAAACTGTAACAACATAATTACTTACAGTTTGTTGCAGCTTCCTGTGAGATCATTCCCAGGAATCCCTAATCGCTTTCGATCATTTTGGATCTGCTCTGCTGCTTCCAGCACGACAAGCTGACTTGAAGCAACTGGAAAAAGCATCATGGACTGACTAATAGGAAATACTGGAGACATTCACAACCCAACTGGAAACAGCCCTGGACCACCTGCTCTGCTGGCCCTGCTTGAGCAGGAGGATTGATGATCTCTGGAGGTCTCTTCCACCCTCAAATATTCTTTGATTCTGTGAAATGAGCCTTCCTCTTTATTTTCTTGAAACTGTGCCCTTATTTAGTTCTGAAAGATAGAGAGAGCTAACAACCTGACAGGGGATGTGTCTTTTCCCTTATCTGGGCATGCTGATGATGATATAAAGTAATTATTAAGCCAACAGTTTCTAACGTTGGATGTTTCTTAGTGAGGAATGAAACAGGTACCACCTCCAGTGTGCCAAGGCTGTCAGTATGTGTCACATTAATTAAGAAGTTGCTTACATCACACAGTAATGATAGCTTTCCCTACTCATCATTATAATGTACTGTTTTACATACCAGGTGACTTGTCAGTATTTTAATCTCTTTCCTCCCTTTTTGGTTCAGATGTCTACATATCTGTACCACCATCAGGCCAGGGCAGGAATATCCCTCTTACAGCCCCTGCCAGACTCTAAGCATCTGCAAATTCTGCAAAACACCTGCTGTTCTAGCGGAAAAAAAATGTTGAGCTGGGCAGGTCATTGGCACCGTGGAAAAGACTTCTACATATCTGCAAATGTCAGAGAGGTCTCTGCCACCAAACAAGATCCATAGTGGTTTTTGGCAGGTTGAAATGCCGAAACCTCAGCTGGGCCATAACAAAAATAATGGTAATGGAAACTCTTTGGAGCACAAGCAGACAAACATCACCTGAATTCAGCCATGGCCCAGCACTCCCTAATTATGTCCATGGCAGCCAAGGGAAACAGCAGCGCACCCTGATCTGGCTTATCCAGTGTCCCCACCACCAGACGGTGCATAAGGACAGTGTGGACGGTGTCCCACACATGTTGTGTCTACATTTGCTATGCAGATGAAAGCAGGCATAACAGCAGAATCCATGTCCTTCTGCTGCTCTTTTCATTTCTGAAAGTTAAACTGGGAAAGCCTCACCGAAAAAACAGTATTGTCCCACAAGAGACAAAGCAGCAGGGGATCACAGCCGGGTTTTTCAAAGTAGTGTATGCTCTCTCTAGGAAGCGCTTTCCATTTGTTGTAGAAGGAATTACACATCTAAATTTACATGTTGCACGTAAGAATTAGACATTCTTATCTAAAACAGCTGAAAAGCATATGAAATTGCATGTGCGTGAATTGGCTCCATTTCCCAAAGAAACTTTGCACTCAGCAAAGAACTGGTTAATGCAGTGATGGAGGGAGCAGGGTGCCATCACAGTCCATGCTGCTGAATGCTAACCATGATGGAGGATGATGTCTTTCTGAAGGACCACCATGCTTGGTCTCTGATATTCACTGGTAGACTGGAAAAGCACCAATGTCGTAAATCAATGTCCTAAAACCAATCTCCTAAATGATACACTGCAGTGGGTATCTTAGACCAGTTAATGTGAACAGTCGGCGTGCGTGGACAGGATTGCACCATGAGATGCTGCAGGAGTGGGCACCAGTTAGACAAAAAGCACAAACCAAAGCACGCACAACCTTTCTAAAACCCACACGGTCACTGTGGGAGTGCTGACACAGTTTGTAATGGTAACGGAGGGCTCATATGGCTCCTGCTTTCAGTTTGGAGGACTGCTTGGTCTGAGACCCCTTGCAAAAACTTGCTCTGATTTGTCCTTGTTTGGCACAAAGCCTTCATCAATAGTGACGTGGGATCCTCCACTCATTGCAGGACTGTTGCCAATCCTGCACATTCACAAACTAGCAGATGAGTTCCCCTAAACACTGGGACTTGTTGAATACACGGAGATTTAACCATGACCTCTGTGTATTTGCTTTATGGCTTTGAAGGTCACGTTTCCTAACCCTCCTTGATAATCAGAAGGATAAGAGTTAACTGAAAAAAGTAAGATAAGTAAAAAGTAAGTAAGTAAATGAGTAAAAAAAGAGTAAACTGAAAAAACTGTGAAATGTCTGTGTTGTGGTTTATTTTTTTAAAATCAAGTATTCCTTATAGTGTTGAAATGGCAAGAATTGGTAGCCTCCAAACTGCAGAAGTTCCAAACAACCTATGGAAGTACTGAGTCAATCTGCTCATTCAGAGGGAAAACAAGAAATTCATCCTCCTCTAAAGTTGCGGTGGCCTGTGACGTCTCCAGAATGGGGGTGAATTGGTTTTTCCTAACCACTCTAATTCAATTCCACTAGTAAAAGAAAGATGTGACAATAATCCTTCTTCTACTTCACCGATTCCACTTCTCCCACTTCAGCTTTGCCACATGTCATTGAGGATGCTACTGTGGGAAGCACAGGCTCACTACTGCACTGTAAATAAGAAAAAAAAAAACATTTTAGGGCCCAAAGAAACAAAGAAGGTCGATGGTTGACCTAGAGGTCTGTGACAGCCTACTTGGCTTGCTCGTTTCTGGAAATCATTTTTAAGGAGGATGACTGAGAGGACAGGTGACATCAGTGACGTCCAAAAATATTTAACAGACTTTATAAGCTGAGGACTAAACCAAGCAATGCACAGGGATCGCTCCAAACAACGCAGCAAGGCGGGAGCAAGCTTTGCATAGTGGGTGGTAAAGGGAACAAAAGCTGTGGGTGAAAGCTTAGGAGAAAAAAGGTCTGACATTTGAGAGGAACAAAAAACCCAGCATTTACTGAGAATTCTTTTCTCAGTTAAATTATTTAGATTTTCATTAGCTTAATTTCCCTTTCTTTTTCTTCACTTTTTTGTTGTTTTGAGTAATAAAAGTATTTTGTATAACAAAGTTCTCAGGTTCTAAACCCCCAAAATCTCTGGAGTTTTGATTTAATTTCTTTAATTAAACCTCCCTCCTCCTTTTGACAGTAGAAGGCATTATTTCAGCCACAGGGGGCTTAGGATGAGAAGTTGCAGGCAAGGAAAACCTGTTCGGGAGGAGTTCAGGAAGGCAGGAGACCGCTGAGGGGGTGCACTGGGAGGGCTGTGGAGGTCAGCACCATCCCTTTTCTGGAAGATGCCACGGGCTCTGAGATGACAGCAAACACCCAGAGCCTCTTGTGAGCTGCCAGCAAGTACCAGCACATGTAGGCAATAGCAGGGTCAAGGCTGGGGTCTGAATTCAGTGATACTGCCATTCCATGGGATCCTCTGCAGATCTTCCTGTTCCTATTTTAGGTGAATTGCCTTTAAAATAGACTTTTGTTACTAATCCAGTTTGTACCATATATGTATACACCATATATCAAATATCTCCACATATTTGTATGGACTCCCCCAGGGGAACTGAACTGCAGAAGTGATTGGGCAGGAGCATCCTGGACAGCCCTGGGCTGGCTTTGCTGCCACCTCCACCTTTTTATGGGAGCTTGGGAGGCAAAGCACCGTTTCATTTCATAGAATCAATCAATCATAGAATGTGTTGGGTTAGAAGGGACCTTTAAAGGGTCCTTTGAGGGGGAGCTGTGGGAGAACCCCTGCACAGACACCAACCCCTCTGAGCCCTGAGAGCTGATAAACTCCTGATCTTCAGGGACATCAGTGATGCTCACAAAACATGGCAAGAATGTGTTATGGGTAAGCACAAATGCTCATCAATCTGCCCAAGACGTGCTGGGTACTTCACAGAGAGGCCCATGAGAAGTCTATTCTGCATACCATATTCTGCAAACATCCAGATGTTCAAATTTGTGTCCCAAAGAGCAGTCAGCCCACCCAGTCTAGACTGGCTGTACACAGCTACCAGGGGAACAGCAGGGGACGATGCAGTCAATTTCTGATAGATTCACATTAGAAATGAGACGCAAAGTTGGGGCTTTGTTGAAGACAGGAGTAAGGCTGGGCAAAGAGCTCTGCGCAAGCTGTGTGAGTAGTCTGAGCTGCTTTCAGAAGTAGGGTAATATGTGGTACACTTAACACGCATTCTTTATGTGATGACATTTTTCCTGTAATGCTTTTATTCAAATGTATTGCACACAGGGCTCTGTGAAAGTCAACCAGATATTAATTAACCCAATAATGTCCATGAGAAAAAGCAGAGATGCAGGTATCAGATTAATTTTAGATCTATTAGGAGAATTATAATGAACTGCATGAGGTCTATAGCCCTGGATCTGGCGTGGCAGAAGGAACATTAATATTCTCTTTGTAAAAGGCAGCAGGGGCTTGAAGCTTAGGAGGAATACACTGCGAGGCTGTCAGCACTGAGACACGGGACTGAACTTCACAAGGACAGGCAGCCCCAGCATAATTATAACAAAGAGGTAAGCTGGTCTTGTCAACATTTTCATCCATCTTGTATCATCTGCTCTAGGGTTGGGTGTAATAAAAAATAAAAAAAAAAACCACAAACAATTAATGTTGCTGTTGCTTTACTTGTCAGATTTGCTTGGCACCTCAAATTTTACATAACATCTTGGAAAATGCGTAGGTTTGGACTGGGGTGGACAGAAGAGAGTGGAGATGCCCTGTCCCACAACAGCATCCAGGGGGTCAGCAGACCCCAGGAGAAATAGGTTGTTAAAAGGGTATGATCCTGCACAGGCTCCTTGATCAAAGGTGAGCAATTGGAAATCCATGGAGGAATTCCGTCTCCTTCCCAGCTGCTCCCTCCCAACTACCCTATCAAGTGATCTTTTGGGAAAGACCTCTCCAAATGGTGAGGAAGCCCATGAATTACCGAGCGGCTTGATCAGTGCTCCTGCCAATTACCTGCTATCCTTTGTAATACTTAAATTATTTCTAAAAATATAATGTCCTTGGGGAATAAGAGAAACTGTGTTCCACTAAGTAACATCTTATTAATCAGGTTCCATACGACACCGAATGAATGACTGAAATCAAGTCCATCCGTTAGAGAGGATCATGAATGTCAGATTAGCTCAGTAATTATTGAAAAGCTCAGTAATACAGTTCTTGAATGACGACATGGAAAATTACTTTCCTTTCTTTTAATCAGAGTCTTCTGCTCCATGAGTGCTTTTTAGAAAGCGATGTTTTGAGAAGGGCTGGTTTTGCCTCCATAGAAGGTGGCAGCATACGCTTTGTACGCAAGTCTGTACTGAGGGAGCTTTGCAGCTCTCATCTAGGCAACACCTTCTGTGCCCCAAATTGCTCTGGAGATGCCGGAGATGACAAACTGCAGCTGGGCGAGAGCCAGGGTAGCACAGATAGGTCACAAGAGCAGGTCTAGAGGGAGAAGCTGGCAGGGGATGCTCTGAGGCAGAGAGATCTAAGCAGGAGGTTTGGTGCTTTCAAAGTGCCCAGCGGGGAGGACTCAGCCGTTTGTTCTTCAGGCAACGACTCTGATCTGTGTCTCCGGCTTTGGCTTGTCTCTAGACAAATGTCAGAACAGCCAGGTGCAGCCTGACAATATCAATGGGCTCTGAACATCAATTTTTATCCCAGTCAGATTCGGGAAAAAAAGATCGGACTTTTACGTCAAATTAAATTTTAAAAAACCTTAAAAAATAATTCTGGAAGAACTTGAAAATGTTTTTGGGCTTGATGTATAAAGGAAGAACTGACAAGATGCCTCGCTGAATTTTGTGCATTTGTTATCTGAAAATGCAAAGGCTGACAAGATATTGTTTTGAAAGGACTAAGTAGAACATTTTGTTGGAAAATGTTCCACTTTTCAAAGTTGATTAAAACCTCAGCTAAAGATATCTTTGCAGTTTGGTCTGGTTTTGCAAAAGGTTTCAGCAGGCAAACAGAAATGTGCAAGCTCCTCTCTGCTGAGAGGATTTGCCGCTACACCAAGGGAAGCACATTTCTTCCAGAACTGCTGGACCGATGCCCTCCAGCTGCATTTTTATGGTACCTGGACTCTCACAACCTCAGGGAGAACAGCAGAGGCATACAGTGTGTTGACTCTACCAATTGTACCTGAAGTTTTTAGTCGGGGGATCCATGAAAAGGAAAAATTACATCTCGTCTGAGATTATTGCCAGCACAGGGCCTCCAAGACCAGTGAGTTTATCTTGGATCTTGGACTCATCCAGTTGCACAGACCTGCGCAGAGAAGCTCAGAGGCAACCAGGGCCAGGCCACAATTCTCCCATGACACGGAAAACCAGTCAATACTCAATGCCCTGATGCTGAAGCAGCGAAAGTGAGACAGCAGGTGACAAGGCTACCAGTGAAATGACCTCCAGGCTAGACCAGAAAGAAAGATTCCAGGAAAGAAGTTGAAATGCAGATGCCAGGGTCATCCTGATGGATCCTAGCTCAGACAAATGGTTTTTAATTGAAAGAAAAGTGTAAAGTTTCTGTCTATGGCATAGATCATGTCAGGTGTACTCCAAACCAAGCTCTTGATCAAGAGTTAAGACTATGCCAAGGCAAAGTCCACATTCCCAGGAGGTCAGACAGTGTAGGACACTGACCCCCCTGCAGTGTCTTCCCTAGAACAAGCTTTTGTGTTGGATTCAGCAACAGGTTCAAGCTAGGATTCACTTTTTCTTGATAGCAGTCAGCTCCCCACAGCATCTATTCATCTAGCCATAGATGTCTAGTTGCTGTTGCAATCTGGGCCGGTCACAGCAGCCTCCCCTTCCGTCTCTGTGGAGAGGCACGTGCCTCAAAGCTGTCCCCTTTAGAGAAGAGATGAATCTTCCTGGGTGCCTACAGTGAGTTCTGGGTATCCAGACTGCAAAGCCAAGGCAGAAGAAAGCTACACCCCAAACACAAAGCTGTGCTGTGCCGGTTGGATCTGCATGGAGATGAACCACCACCATGGCTGACTCTGCAGTCACTATTAAAAGGCAATTACAGAGTAAACAGCAGCAGCAACAAAACATCAGCCCTTTCTCTTCATGCAGGCAAATGGGAAAGATCAGAAAAGTGAGTGTGAACAGGTCTTTACTCTTTTAATTAATTCTCAGCAAACTGTATTGAAATTGTGCCTCAGAGTGTTTATCATTAAGACAATTATTTTAGGCTGACCTACTTTTCTCTGTCTCTTTAATAACATGGGCCACATCATTAGATTTGTACATGGGTAACAGAGAAAGCAAGCTAATTGGTAGCAGCCTCTTTAAGAAATAAAGCAGCCTAATCGTTTGCCTCCTCACGTTCTTCCATTACAGCTGAGGAACTGCAGAAGATGTTCACTGATTAGTCTGTTGAATTATGAATTAGGCTTCTGGTCCCAGTGCAGCTGTTTTCTCCATGTCATTCCTAGCACTTTATTTCCCCATCTGCTTATAAAACCAGGAGCTTGATCCTGCAATAAACACTTCAAATGCTTTTTTTAGAGGCTAATTAATTGTGTTGCATTTCTTGAACACATATAGCTATCCTGGCTTGCATCAAATTAACAATGCTAATTTCTCTACTGCTCTGTGCCCAAACAATCCCTCCTACAGATGAGTTGGAAAATAAAGAGGACTACATGAAATGATTTTTATGTTTCAGGCTCTTACCATTTTGATCATTTCTGTGCACAATGCAGAAAGGGTGTCATCAGGGCTGTTGCATTTGCAAACCAGGTTTACCACTCCCAGAGCTACTTGGATTGGCCTGTCCTTGTGGGAGCCAAAGCAGTGGAGTGACATTTGCAACTGGCTTGCACCTAATGTTCAGCCCTCATCTGCCATTGCTGCCTTGGCCGCTGGTCCATGTGAGCTGGAAAGGGTGCTGCTGCCTGGCACCTGCGAGGTGGAGGACACGGTGCTAACGGGGCATGCTGAGGCCTGACTGAGTGATGAGTGAGGCTGCATAAAAGTAACAGCTAAATAAGAGACTAGTTTAAATTAATGAGCCCTTTAAAGTATACAGGCCTCTACAGTCCGCAGTAATTAGATGACAAATCGTATTTTATTGTCCATACCGAGCTCACCGTGAATCAGCTCTGCATACGTGCTTGGGTTGATATACAAGGACATTGGATGTGGTACCCTGAGCAAGCCAGACTGCCTTGGGCAGCTGCGATTTGGACGCCAACAGTATCTTGCATGTGCAAGCAAATGCTTTGACTTTCCAAGCTCACTTAGAGCTTGCAGGGGGACTTGGGGACCCACGCAAGGCTGGACCTGGGCCTGCCTCTGAAGGAGGAAACTGGAGGACGAGAGAAAGCAAGCAAAAGAGCATGGATCAACCTCTCTCTGACGGGCCAGAGTCCCTTTTTTTGCTCATAACTGGGGGGCAAATCCATTCCCCCAAGCTGTTCTACAAGCACATCTTCCTCATTTATAATGTGCACCTATGAGGAAAATGCCAAAAGTTTTGCTTGGAGGTTGAGCTGATATTGCAGGTCCATCTTCCCCTCAGACAGCAAGTTTGCAGCTTTTGGTGGGGGGAACAAAACCAAGAGAAGTGTGTTTGGGGGATGGTGTGAAAGAGGCAGGCAGGAAGGGCAGGAAGCATCAGCTCCAGCTTTTTACATCCCAGCGGAGGTGTCTTTCTGCATGAGTAGCCTATGGTGACCTCACAGTCACCAGAGAGAAAGATCCCGAGGAGCATCGGTCTAAGCTATATTGGACGTTTCCTTTAAGATGGACTGAATAATGTCCTAAGGGCGTTAGTTGTCTGGTGGCAATGAGGAACTTGGAATGATCAGGTCAAAATGGAGATGTAAAAAAACAGGTGAAATGAGCTCTGCTCCTTCTCCTTGACCCACTACTTCACATAAGGTTGTTTTATTTTTCCTTTGCCTGTCCTCTTTATCTTTCCTTCTCCCTCTCTCTCACTCTTTTGAAGAGGACCACTCAAAATGAAAAGCCCAAATGCATTTTTTTTCACCATCAGTATAGCCAAGTATTGGAAGAGGTTGTCCATGGAGGATGTGGAGTCTCCACACTTGCAGGTTTTTAAGACAAGCCTAGACAAAGCTCATGTATCATCTCATCTCATCTCATCTCATTTCATCATCTCATCTCATCTCATCTCATCTCATCTCATCTCATCTCATCGCATCTCATCTCATCTCACAGTTGACCATGCTTTGAGCAAGAAGTTGGACTACAAACCTCCTGAGGTCCCTTCCAACCTAAATTATTTGATGACTTTTTCAGATTCCAGAAATTTTCCTAATTTTTTTTTCAGCTGAAACCATATGCCAAATTTCACTGACATTCGTGACTTACCTTCTTCCCTCTGAGATCACCCATTTGGGAGAGTTTATGAATGAATGAATATTTGCCCTGGTCTAGCTAGTCCCTGGTCTGGGGGGAACCCTGCAGCTCTGCAAACAGGGTGTTTGTTGTGACCTATAAGGGCTGTTGATCTGGACATCAGCCTTCTTCAACATCCACCTCGCTCATGATTGAACCTGTCACTATCTTGGTCCACCATAGTCTAGGTGCGGTGATGCTGAGTTCACATAAGCAAAGGGCATCTGCCCCGCATGAAAAGAAAAGAGGCAGACTGGAATTTTTGACTTCTGACTGAAATTACTTCTACCTGCTTGGTGCTATGCTGCTACAGGTTTCTTTCTTGTTTTTGTTGCTGAATTCTGGTGGTTGTTTTTCGCTAGCATTAAAGCATTCAGGGTTGGTCTCCCCAGAGGTCAGGAGTTTTCTTTTAATATATGTTTTTTAATGATCTACATGTAACTCAATCAATCACTTAAGCTCAAGGATGAAGGCAAAGTCCTGGCTGACATCAGTCTTAGCTCCATTCCTGCTCTTTAGCTAACGCTACAAAGCCTGAGATTTACGGTTTTAGGTTTGTAAATACTTCTTCTAAACCCAATAAATGAAACTAGCCCCTGGTGTATCCTTGGCGCTCAAGACCAAACAAGTCCAATTAGCCTGTGAAGAGCTGTTCCCTGCAGAATAATTTCAGGGTTTGGGCAAGTCCATTGTGAAAATCATTTACGGCTATACCTTATCATTGATGGTTTCTCGTTCAACACAAGAAGCTCCAAGGGTGACTTGGTTTCTTGCCAGAACTTCTTTGTTGATTAACTCCTGTTCTCTCTTTCTTCATCCTGCTTCTTCAACCCTGTTTTTCGAGGGAAGGTGAAAAACAAATGCAGTTTTTAAGGAAGACGGATACTTCTTTTGCTGCTTTTCGTGTTCGGCTGTGTGCTAGCTTCTTATACTTGCTTCGTGTTTGTTTGGTATTCTGGGTGCGACTGTAGACATCCAGCACATCGCATGAATGACAATGACCCTCTGCATTAGCACTGGGTCCGAGTATTAACAACAAATGATGGTATCTGCACGGGATTTATGCACCGCGTCCTCCCTCCTGCTGTACTGTGTGACTGTGGACCCTGCAAATACATTAGGGCAGCTAAAGCCCAACCTTCAGTGGGAAAATGTTTATTTCTTGTTGGGCTTTGCAGTGTGGAGGCACACAGTGGCTCCCTGTCAACTCCTGAGTCCACAGATAAGAGCTGGCAGGTGATGAACTGGTGACACAGCATCCCACGCAGCTTCTTCTGCGGGTGAGAATTGCTTTGTCAACAACTGTGAAAAGTACCCCTTGTCTGAGAGCTCAAACATGAGAGTGGGCAGGAAAAACTTCAATTTACTACTGGAATGGGCTGAGGTTGCTCTAGTGGCTGTAGGAATTTAAATTTCAGGTAAACGTCAGCATAACTTTTTCTCCTGAGCTACCAACGGAGCTTCCTGTGGAGCAATGCCATGGACCGATCTCCTCTCACACGGTGTACAACAAGAGAAGACCTCCCGGGTGCAGACAGTGGAGGACAGCACCGTATAAAGGTCTATCGAGAACTGAGCTGGAATGATCATATATGACTGTTACATTTGTGCCGGAGAGGCAATGCCACAGCAGGCAGTGCAGAGGAAGAGGTGGCTGCAGCAGCATGGCTGTGTTTCTGCTGGGTTGAGCGGAGCAGGATTGGGAACACCAATGCACAGTGGAAGAACAACCCCCATGGGGGCAACTGTCCCCAAGGCAGCAATGAGCAGCACCCTCTCACGGGCAAGGGCTACCTCCCTCCTCGGGAATCATTCAGATTAGAACACAGAAGTGAGTTACCAAGTCCCAACGTTTCCTCTGGGGAAATGGAGTTGTTTGGCCCTTGCTGTTTTGTCGGGGGATGCAGGTTAATAAAACGACCGTGCTTTCCTACTTAGAAACTCCAGCAACTAAATCAATCTGGTAGTATAAACACTCCTTTGAATCATGAATCCAAACAAAAAACCTGAAGAGTTTAAACAAAGTAAAAAGCAATAACCCATGCAGTCCTCTGTGTCTGCCCTTGCTGTGGCAGCCGCCTTCTCTTTCTGGTTCTCATTTTCAACAGTGGCACTGATAACCAACCTGAGCAGCCAGCTCCAGACAGCAGGAACAGCACTTCTGGCTGCCCAAATTAACCCTCCAGTGTTTCATCCTCCAGATTGGCATTCATGGCCCGTAAGACCATACCCATGTCTTCACCACTGAAGAAAATCTGTTCCTGAATGTAATTTTCATGCCTCCTCTTTCCTGGCTGCTTTTCCCCAGTCTTGCTCCAGCAGATGTCCAGGTATCCCTTGTGCTGAGCACACCAAACTCAAATATTTCCAAAGGGAAGAGAAGTTTCCAACGTAAGCTGTCTCCTAGCTGACATGCACAGGGGAGGTGGTCCACTCTCCATGCCTTCTTCCCTCTCCAACAGAAAAATACTTTGCCCCCAGGAGCATCTCTCTCTCTTCCCCTAGAAGCTTTGGAGAGCTGTGGGCTGCACTTCTCCAGATCTGAAGAAGGGGAAAATGGCTCTGCGTTCTCAGTATTGCAGGTTATAGGGCTGACTTTGTGGCCAGAGCACTTATTGGGGTCTGATGGGAGACCTTCCTGATGGGGTTCCTTCTTTGCAGCTCCTTGGTCCCCGGCCTTTCTTGAAGGTGTGTATCCCTGACTTGTCCTCACAAAGCCCATCCTACTTCAGCTGTATTTTAAAAGGAAAAGAAACAGCTGCATTTTATGAAGAGCCTGACCTGGTAGATGGACAGGGAGACATGAGAAGGAACGGCTAGTTTTTGTGTTACGATGTGACCAGGGTCTGCAGAGGTGAGTAGGATGTCATCATCTGTGAGGTGCCCCTGTCAACCTGGGTCCAAACTGCCCAACCTGGAAGCCAGGTCGGTGGGGCTGAACACTGAAAGCTGGAGCAGCACTTCCAGGGTTGGACAGAAGTTGAAAAAGGATCTTGAAGAATACCACAATTTCAGACATGGGCTTCTAAATCTAACTAGCTCCTATTTTAGGTGCCCCTGTCAGATTTACCTATAAAATTTTGTTCAGACTGCGAGCCTGTGGCCAGAAAATGGATGTGAATAAAAATCCTGTGATTACTTAGCTAAAATCTGAATCTCACAGCTCTATACCCTGTCTTAGACCAGCACAGTTTGGGGCTGAGCATCTGCTTTTGCATGACAGCTCTGCCCTTCTCCTGTTGAGCCTTTGTGTTGCTGCGTGAAGGGTACTCAGCCTGTGATGAGAATGGGGTGGCTTAGAGCCAAATGAGACCCTCTGAGGTGCTCCAGGCACGGATGGTTTTGTGGAATTAGTAAGGTGAGAACGACAAAAATAGCCTGTGATATTTTGACAAAGGCAACTTTCTGATAGCTGCCAAACCACTCATCTCTTCTGTTGAGTCAGTCACAAATTGCGTTTGTGTTGCTCCCTGCAGTACTCTCTGACTAAATCTGCAATAAAACCCGAGGAAGTGATCAGTGGCAACTGAGTGGAGCAAACATCAATCGGACCCACCAGATCACACATCTTCCTGTCTCCTCTGGAAAGCAATGGTCTCAGTTGGACAGTACTTATGAAGAGCACAGAGGCTTGCTGGTGTCAGACAGTGTCAGAAGTCTCTTGGCCAAAATGCTGAGAAATGGTCAGAGTGTTTAGAGGAGAGCAACACGTCCAGGCACTTAAAGCTGTGTGAATTGGAAAGCCCAAAGGCCATTGCAACCTGCTGGTACGCTGAAGCCAAGGACATCGTGTCCTAGTGACGTGCAAAGACAAGTATTTATAAGCTCATTATATCACCTCCCAAGTGCAGGCACTTTCCAGGCTGAAGATTTGCAGGCAGACGTAACTTTGTGCAGACTTCATGGAAAATCAAGGATTACATACCATGCTGGAGTTCATCAGGTGCACCACAACTACCCTAGAAACCTCAGCCTTTTCTTTACTCCTCCTTTCTGGATGATCCCTGGGATTCCTGTCTCAGGATGTCACCCAGTTCCCTTGAAAATGGAGCTGGGGCTGTGTCCTTTCAGCACCTTTGCACCAATATCTCTCTGAGATGATGGACCAGACACCCAACATTATGGCACCCAAGACTCTGAGTGACACTTTGCCTCAGTTTGCCTTCCTTGGATCAAATGTCTTTCAGTGCTGAGTGTCTTTACCTGGCAGGCTTTGGCATCATTCTGTCTCCTAGTGCATAGCATTCTTGTAGAGCCAGGGCCAGACCCTCAGCCAGGGCCTTTGAGGCTCTTCCCATTACCTGGCTTTCAGGGAACATGGAAAAATCATAGAATTCTAAAATCACAGAATGTGTTGGGTTGGAAGGGACCTCTAAAGGCCATCTAGTCCAACCCCCCTGCAGTGAGCAGGGACATCTTCAACTAGATCAGGTTGCTCAAGCCTCATCAAGCCTGGCCTTGAATGCCTCCAGGGATGGGGCCTCCACCACGTCTCTGGGCAACCTGGGCCAGTGTCTCACCACCCTCAGTGTAAAGAACTTCTTCCTAATGTCTGATCTAAACCCACCCTGCTCTAGTTTAAACCATTGCCCCTCGTCCTGTTGCTACATGCCCTTGCAAACAGCCCCTCTCCAGCTTTCGTGTGGGCCCCCTTCAGGGACTGGAAGGGGCTCTAAGGTCTCCCCAGAGCCTTCTCTTCTCCGGGCTGAACAATTCCAACTCTCTCAGCCTGATCTGATGCAAGTGCTGGTCCAGACACAGGAGAGAAGCTGGTGATGGGAACACCTGAACAGCTGTGAAAAGGGATTACTGATCTGTTTGCCTAAGAATAAAAAAAAGATGATTTTCAGCTTTTATCTTAAGTAGTATTGGTGCCTGAGGTTGAAGTTAGAGAGCCAAGGCGATGGGCACACGTGGTGAAGACAATGGCTGTGTCCGAAAGAGACAGGAGTGGACATTTGCTGCTGCCATGAATGTATGAAAGAATGCCTGAGCAGAAACATCCTCTGTTGACCCTGCACAGAGCATTTATGCAAGGCAGGAGCTTTCTGAATGCTCTGGCAGCTGGAAAACCTGCGGCAGGGCAGTGCAAGGTCTCTGGAGTCTCCCTGCAAGCCCATGCTCTGCACATCCCCTCCTCACAGTGTGTGCCTGCTGCTCTGCCGACAGGAGAGGCCATCTCCTGGGGGAGCAGAAGCGGTCTGCAAGGGGTCATAGGCTGCCTGGCCGCAGCAAATGCTGGCAACTAGTTTTCCAGCATGGCTTATTCGTGTCCAGAGAGTGAAACTGCAGCTGGGTCTGCTGTAACATGTTCGAGATGAGTGTGAAGCTGTCTCTACGTCTGTGCTCTTTCTTCAGGAAACGCCATACTTGGATCAGGACAAGTTTACCTTCAAATAAACCATGTCTGGATTGGAAGCCATGGGGAGGTTCTGCTTAACACCCGTGAAACAAAGACATGACCCCGGTTCCCACAGGTAAATGAGATGAAAACCTTTTTTGTTTGTTTGTTTTGTTTTGCTAGGGTTCTATAGGCACTCACGGGAGTTATAATTTCTGTTCTTTTTATGTTCATTGACAGACCTACCACCTCCAGAGCGAGCTACACAGGCCGTTAATTGTGCAGTTTCCATTTCATGAGGGTGCAGTCCCATGTCCACAAATAAAATGGACAGACCTGAGATATTTTGCTGAAGAGATATTTAAAGGTAAAACAATTACCGCTCCATCAGCAGTAAGAAGTTTCCCAACCATATTCCCATCCCATAATACACAGATCAGAGTAAGAATGGTCCCATGAATACCCATCGCTCATCACAATAACCCTAACAAAATAATTTGCTAGGAGTAATGGGATGAAAATGAGAGAAAGGATGGTTAAGCTGACTGTCAGGAAAACTCTCCCTGGAGATCAATTTTACAGGGGAAGAAGTTCTGGGAGGGAAATGATTGAAACTTCAGTTCTTCAGATATGATCTGGGAAAATAATAGAGTTTTCATGTTGGTGACCAAGCTTAAAAATCCAGTGAAGTTTGTTTTGGAAGGAATTTTTGTTGTTCTTGTTGAAAGCACAGGATTTAAAAAAAAAATAAAACATTTTGGGGCAGTCTGGAGTGTTTCCATTGAGAGGCAGATAAATATCGTACTTTATTTTTGGGCTATTTGCCTGATTTATGGAAGTCTTGATCTTCTGACACCAGCCACTTTTGCATCAAAAAGATGCAATTTAATTTAAAAAAAAAATTAAACTCGTCTTGCATTTCCATAGCACAGCATTTTTGTTTTGAAAGTGTCTAGATAGAACACTTGTGCATTTTCAATTTCCTCCATTTCTTTATGTCCAGAACACTAACTGAATTTGTTCAACAATGATATGTAGTTTCATTCACTCTGAATCCCATTTTTGAAACAGTTTGCTTATTAACTGCATCCCTTTTTTTTGGTCTTGTTTTACTTGAGAGGCTTAAAACGAGCCTAGACATAGCTGAGCGGCACACTGGTGCAGAGAAGGTAACGGAAAGCTCCAGACTGCTAAAGAAAAAGAAAAAAGGAAGACAGAATCAGAAAGCCGAGATGGGATTTTCCTTATCTTCCTCACATCGCATGACCTGCTGAGCACATATCATAAACTGGAGCAGCATGAAATGAGTCAGCCGTCAGCAGCACAGCACAATTAGAAATGTTTTACAGTCCACAGGCACCAACACGGCAACTTCGGTGAGAATGATTTTTTTTTTTGACGACGTCTCTTTGATGACCTGATGTCAATCAAATGACAGCAAAATTTATCCCACCTACCTGTAGCTGCCTAAAAATTCAATGTCCAATCTATGAAACTAATTGGTAGGGAAGGATTCACACCCTTGACAGGTGATTCATCCCTCCTGCGCTGGCCACCCATGATAGCCTGGGATGAACTGTCTCCCTCCCAGCCTGCTTATCTTAAAGCAAACATCTTGGCTTAGCCGGCAGAAAGTTGGAAGCACTCAGCCCCCTGCAACCACAGCAACAGACATATGCTAATTACTTTTCTTGAAATATATATTTTTTCATAAATTTAATTTTCAGTGTTTGCAGCTTGGGCTCTTTCCCAAATAAAGCAGCCAGTGATTGAGCCTGGGTTTATTGCTTCCACAATCCAAATTACAGCTATTATCGCCATCTACAACCTGCAATTATCCTCAGCTTGCCTATTTCATTTCTTTATCGAAACATACTTTGCGCTGATGAAAGGTGATAGACTGGCAGCCTTGGAAAGCAGCGTCTTCTTGCTGCACCACAGATGCGGAACGGGAGCGCAGACAGGCAGCCTCTGCGCCAGCCCTCGCTCACGTTACAAGACGCAGCTGCCCGGCTGCTCACCAGCAGCAGGGACATGGGGAGCATCACCCTGGTGAGAGGTGGCCTCGGTGATGCACCTCAGCCATTCCTCCAAGGACCAGTTCTCCCCAATTTCTTGTGCTTTATTCTGCCCTCCTGCAGGCTGGTCTGGGGGAAAACTCCATGTCACACACACTGTCCTGACATTTTATCTATCCAGGTGATTTTCCCTCTACCACAGGGCTTGATTTCTCCTCCCCTAAGAACAAGCTCTCCAAAGTGCCTTCCTTGAAGCTTCTGCCAGGCCAAGGCTGCTGTCTAGCTGGATTTCCTGGGAGATACCCTCTATCCCACCCAGTAATTACATCCAAACAACCTTTCCCCATGCTGAGAGCAGTCCAGGAGTAGGTTCTGTGAACTAGCACAAACTGGACTGTTGGGATGCAGAAAGCCCATTTGCATCCACCGCATGGACCCATACTAATTGCAGAGCACGTAAGCCCGAGGTCCCACACCTTCCAGAAGCACTGGATGTACCATTTGTGACTTTAGGGTTTTTTTGATGTGGGAAGTGAGACTCTTTCCACAGCAGCTGGCTTTTCTGAGCCTGCACTGAGACATGCATGTACACATATCGCTGTCCAGAAAATCTGAGGCAGAAACGGGGCTGCACTGAGAATAACAAAATGATATTTCTAAGAGGCTTGATCCAAAGTTCCCATACTCAAAAGAGCAAAATGCATCCCCAGTCAAGCACGGTCTGAAATGCAACCAAAATCGCTCCATTTTAGCAGTAAGGGGAATGTAGAGATGGCTGTCTCCCTTAGCATTAATTCTGAAAAAAATCACTCCCGGTACGTTTCTCCATAAGTGCTCTTTGTGTTTTCAGAAGTTTTGCATGTGTTACTGCTCTGCCCCTGCCACCTTCTGTAAAGCAGGTTGTCTGTATGGATCCACAGCGATCCCCTTTGAGCCCAGCATCCTTCCCTGCACTTGGCATGTATAAAATTTTCCAAGGATCTTAATTAGTAGAATTGGGCAACAATTAAATACAGAACCGTCAGTGGGACTGAACACAGTGTTGCTCAGGTGGGGAATGGGATTAGCCTGATGCAGACGGTGCCAAGCAAAGAAGTCAAAGCCTTGCTGAGTACGTGCTGATGCACATGAAGGCAGAGCTCCTGACACACTGTCACTGGCCCACTTCTGGGCCACTTGTGTGGACATACTCAGGTGGTCCATGCTCTAGCCAGAAGAAGAGCTTTGACTGGTGCTTGTACCAGTTTGGTGTGAATCCCTCGACTGCTCATCTGTGTGCTGTCACTTGGCAGTTGTGCTATGAGTTAAGCTATCTCTACCTTGGTTTATTTGGGATGGAGGTAGGAGGGAGTCACGGACAAGGACACCACAAGTCATGGGGAAGGAAGGCTGGTGGGTCAAGTAACTGCCAGCAGATGCTTCTCTGACTCTGTAACATGGTCCCTCAGAGGGGAAGGAGAAGCACCTCTTTCTCATTTGGGAGGATGTTAGTCATTTCACCAGCTGCCATTGCCTGCTGTTAGTATGCATGTAATGCCAGTGCTGCAATCCCAGAGACCTCAGTGTAGGTGTATTTGCTGCCTCAGATGTTTTGAGAATCTTTTTGCCTGAAGACTTGGATAGAGACATGAAACGTAGGTGCAAAATCCAAATCCCTACTTATAGCAAAAATCTTAACAGTGTTCTGATCCTTTTCAGCTGCCTGAAATATGCTGGGTTTGTTTGTTTGTTTGTTTTCTACCTTGAAGTTCTCTATTTGCTCAAAGATCTCCTTGAACAATATTTTCTTCGATTACCCTTTAAGGGTGACCCAACTAATAACTGGAGGCTGTTCTTCACTGCGGGGCATCTTCCCAACTGCCAGACTGGTCCTTTTGTAGAAGAACTATCAAGATTTGGTGGCCCAAAAGCTAGAGCGTAACTCCAGTTAGTTCAGTCCCAGTGGGATGGGAATGTCCTGGCCCCATGTCCTGAGATACTTCAGATAATGAAGTGCCCATTACTTACGCAAAAGTACCTTCCTGCAGTAAGGATGTATGCCAAACATTCAACTATACAAGCAAACTCCGTTTCATCCCACAGTCTAAATTCTGAGTTATTTTAGGGGGCCGTCTTCCACAAAGTCGGAGGCAAGTCCCTATTCCCTCCCTCCCAGCTACCTTTTTCCAAGTAACCATTTGAGAAGCAGTGAGATCCTTCCCTGGGAAGAAGGAGATGTGCCTTGGGATAGAGCAAATAAATACCCATGTTTCTTGCAGCCTGGATGAGTGTTTCTGATTTAAGATAATAGGCTGGTTAGTGTTAGCACTTGCTATTACGTATTTTCGCGTGGCTGTCCCTGCTGTCCCCCACATCCCTTTCTTCTAGAGATGTTCAAGATGGACTTTCTTTGCAGATAATACAATTCATCTACATTACAATGAAACAAGAGGCATGCTTGAGTCCTGTATTCTGGTACAAGGTGGACAACGAAACAGCCCTGCCTTTCCTGACAGCACCCTTAGTGGTATCTGCTACTACCGGTGTTCAATTAAAACTTAATCACAACAATTTTGGGCAGTGGGCAAGTCTCTAAATGGAAAAGGCAAAGTGACCTGATAGGCTGTCCATGACAGGATCAGTGGCAACTCAGGTAGGTGAACCTCAGTGTTGGAATGAACCTACCTAAAATGCTCTGATCTGCATTTCAAAGTAACTATTTTGTAAAATGTCCAGTCTGCTAAGAGGGAACAAACAAACAAATAGTTTAAAAAAGATAAACCAATTTTCTTCAATTACCAGGTTAAATTGTACTCTTCAATTGAAATCCACTTTCTGCTTAATTCAAAGTAGACCTCCGAGTCGCTGGGGTGACCCACCTCTCCGCTGAACTCCTCTACCTGCCAGCTGATTTTGGTATGATACTCTGACTGTCCTACTTAAGACAAAATACTTAGTTTGGGGACTAGAATGACCCTACATCTCAGAGGGATGTGGTAGTAGAGGAGACACCTGCTTTCCCTTTTTGTTCCAGTGAGTAAAACACAAGTGGAACAGATTCACCATGAAACATGGAGACATTGTCCCATGTGTGAAGGCTGAGCGCTGAGACATGGCTCCTGGCTATGCTGATGCTGGATGTAATGGGCTGTTGAGTGTAAAAACACGCTATAACTTTGGTTTCCAAGCTGCATGCGCATATTCCTCAAAATGGCCCAAACTGGAATAAAACATTTTTGTTTTTAATCACTGAAGTGGAATTGTTTAATTTTTCTTTTTGGCAAGGAAACTTGAAAAAAATCTGCTTTAGTTTGGATCAAATTGATTTTTTTTTCACTTTTTAACTTGGTAGTTGAAGTGAAAAATCAATTATTCACCCAGCCTTACTCCCAACACATGTCTAGGAGCAGAAACTGTTGTTTTTATTCAGTAGCAGGTGCTCCGCAATTTGAGCAAATGAATGCTGGGGTAACAGGCTGCTCCATTGCCTTACCTGACTCTTCCCGTCTCGCCTACTGAAACCCAACCACGGCTGCAGGGAAAGACCCCAGAGTGTTTCATTTCCTTGATGTTGTGCCACGGCTCTGCCTCCTGAGACAGTCTGTCCAGAAAAACAAAACAGGGTCTTGGTTTTGATCCTGATGGCTGCTGTTTTTGGTTTTCTAGTCTATGTTTTAACATTAACACAAGTTTCTTTGGACAAGATAACGAGGTCCCTTTGAGAAGCACTCAGATCATTTCTGCCTCATAATCTCATATCATAACGGTCTCCAAAGGAAGGAGATTGTCACTAAATGTGAAGTGCTAATGACTGTAATGCTGTGTCATAATAAGAAACCAAACAGAAAAACAACTTCATCAGTGGCACATCTCCAAATAAACAGCTCTGCTGGAAAGAAATCTCCTTTCTGCATGTTTCAGGCATTCCTAATTCTGCTGTCTCTCTTGTGTACCATCAGTGGTGGAAATATCCAGGCATTTGTTTCACAGCTGTCATGATGCTAAACGTTTGGCTATCCAGGAGGTTAATATCTGTTCTTGAAACTCTACCTATGTCATGTCACTGCTATGGTTGTGGGTTTTGCTACAGTACCGCTGGAGGACAGTAGCAGTGGAGAACTCTGGAAAAAAGCATAATTCTCACCCATTTCTTCTTTTCTCTTGATGGGAAATAGGAAGTGAGGAGGGTCGAGAGGAGACCCAACCTTGACAGTGCTAGAGCTTATCTGCTGTCCTCTGGGTGCTTTGTAACTAGCAGGTGATCTGGGCCACCAAATTCCATGGGAGCTCCTGGTCCACTTCTGTGCTGGTGGTAGTTGTGTAGTAGATGAGTGTCCTCCACACTATCTTCTTCCCTGTTGGATGTACTGCACATGAAAGACAGAAGAAGACTATGCCTCATTCCCCTTCCCTTCATGCAATGCTGATCTGGAGCAGGCAGAGCTGGGTGAGAGACAGAGGCAGGCCAGAGACTCTGAATCTTTGCCGAAGTCTGTCTCTAGCACTGAATCCACAGATGAATCCTGCAGAGCCCCTGCACCCAAGGGGAGGGTTGGTGTTGTTCCTGTCTGTCCAGGAGGCTAGCCTGTGTGGGCATGCTCCAGTGGGTCCTGCTGACCTCGGGATGACCTTCCTACAGGGACATCACTGATGCACCACTCAGTTAAGAAGAAGAGTGAGTCACCAGTGGCTAGGGCAACTCTGTCTTATGCAGGCTAGTGAAGGAGGGTGCCTCCTGTTCTGATGTCCCACCATCTTCACACTCAAGCAAGGGAGCTGCCTGAGCCGCCCGACCACAGCCGGCAGCACAAGAAGGTGTGTGCTCCCACCTTCTCCGCTCCACTCCCACCACAGCTTTCAGCATTGATTGGTGCTGCTGCGCTATGAGCGGTGGCCAGTTTGTGCTAAAACTACCCACCCAGATCTGGATGTAACCTCTCTCTCAAAGCTTTTCCTGTGCAAGGCGTCCAGTGAGGAGCCGAAAGGAAATCCGTCATGCTGCAATGGCAGGAAGGGCTGGCAGCCAGGTCTAAGGAGAATATAAAGCATCCGAGCTGCAGACTGCAATTCCTGCCTGCTCCTTTGGCCTCCTTTAACCCTGTCCCTGCTTGACGCTTCCTGGGCTTTAACCAAAATGAAAAGTCTGGCTCATAAAACAGCTGGAAAGAAAAACTGACAGCGAAATAATAAAAATATCAAGAGGTGAGAGCAGGCATGTGCCAGCAAAGTAAGCACTGTTGAACACACCACAGTCAGGGCGAGTGTCTGTGGGCTCTTGTATGGTATTAAAACTGTCCATCTTCACAATGGATGCTTGGAGTTTCTGTCTCAGTGGGTCCCCAGGGGATGACGGAGGGCTCCTTTTTCCATTTTCTTCTAACAGCTGCTGGAGGTGGCTGTGCAAGTGATAAATCCTGGTTGTGCTGCTGCAGCACTGGCCAGGCAAAGAAATACCATGTGGCTGAGCGTGGTCAAATGACACTAACTCAGATGGGGACGGGGAAGCACTGGGGACAGCAGAGGGGAGCTCTCACTCCTTACTGCATCTTGTTGAGGTTTTAGTTGATGCCTCAGGACCCCAAACTGGATTCAAAACACTTGCCAGGAGGAGTAAATCTGCCCTGGCTCGGGAGGTTTTCAGTGCCACAGCCTCCCCTGCCTCCCCTCCCGTGGTTGCAGCTCCTCCTGCACATCTGCTGACTGTCATGGGAGCAGGAGCCCAGCAAAGGGCCAAGTAGATGATTACATGATGGCAGCATCTTTCATACGAAGCCAGGGTCGTTCAACCTGGAGAAGAGAAGGCTCAGGGGGATCTTATTGATGTGTAGAGACACCTGATGGGAGGGTGTGAAGAAGATGGGGCCAGGCTCTTCTCAGTGGTGCCCAGTGGCAGGACCAGAGGCAATGGCCAAAAACTGAAATACAGGAAATTCCACTTAAATCTAAGAAAAAAAGCTTTTTGTTTTGAGGGTGGTCAAGCACTGGAACAGGTTGTCCAGAGATGCTGTGAAGTCTCCATCCTTGATAATATTCAGAACCCTACTGGACACCATCCTGGACAGTCCGCTCTATGTGGTTGGACTAGGTGATCTCCAGAGATGTCTTCAACCTCAGCAGTTCTGTGGTTCTATGAATGTAAGGAACAACCCACTGGAAATGAGGAAATAACATTGTATTTAAGTGACATTTAGAAAAACACTCTTTACCTTAGCCGTTCATTTATTTTTCTTTCCACTAGATGTTACTGCTGCTCTCATAAATAATTCAGGTTCTGTAAACTGTAGTATATTATTTAAAAAGGTACATATTAATCACCTTTAGTGCATTCTGGAGCTCCTATGTTATTTTTAATGAATTTGTAAAACACTCTTTAAATGTATGAACAGGATTAACTTTAATTCGCCGGCCAGTCTTAACAGAATCAATATTTCATAGATTTCTGCAGACTACTCATATTTAGTTATTCAAGGAAAAAAAATTTCCCATTGATATCTGAACAACACATGTCCCTGGTGGTGTAAGAATTTGAAAGAACCATTTGAAGCTTGAATTTCAGATATTTCCGCATACAGGACTCCTGGACCGTTGACACACACATACTCTGCTGAGTCTTTCTGCACACACACAGCAAAATCAACTTAAAGCTTCCCAAACACCTCCTGATAAAAAAAAAATCCCTCCTCCTCATCCCAAGATGCAATGGAATGAAATTTCTTTACTTCTTTCCTACTTTGCCAGTGTCTTTTTAATAGGAGTTGTACTTGTGGCCAAATAATCCGTCAACCATTTCTTAGCTCACACTTCAATATCTCCAATATCTCATAAACAGAACATGAGATGAGACTGTTTTAATTATCTGTGTCATAAAGAGAAAAGCTTTTACTGTCTTGGGAAATAAATAAATAAATATGTATATAGTGCCATATCAAAAAAGGGTCTTTGCATCACCAGCTTCATTACTGTTTAATAATGTAAAAAATTCAGTATGGAAAGTCCTCCCCTGATGTGCAAAAGTAACCTCTAATAACTGGAAATCATTTAATGATCCTTTTAGCAGCACAGTATATAGAAAAAAAAAAGGCTTCTGGGGATATGCCTCAATATTTCTACATGCTCAAGGCTGCCAAAATGAAAGATCTCCGTAGTGCTGGAACACCTTTCCTAAATTAAGAAAAGTGATTGAAATTGTTTATTGATGAGTATGAAGACAAAATTTTGATATACTTATGGCATACTGTGTTATTTTGTACTCTATATAAAAGCTGGTAGTTAGGGGTGAGCACATATTCATTCTCATTTCCTGTTAACTTGGAGTCAATAGTAACTACCAAAATTAGTATTAGCATAGAATCTACAAATAAATATAAATAGTCAAAAGATCAAAAAGTTTGATTTTTTTTTTACTTTCTGAAATAAGCAGTGTCACCTTTCTTGTCTTGAAAATAATGAAGCAGATGATAAAAACTTTGTAATGCATAACACAGACTTTGTTATTTCCACAGCACGAAGCATCAGCAGTGAAGAAAACCATGCCCAGCCTATACTAATAATTTTCCTCACATGAAGGAGAGCTAATATGTTGTTTGCAGCATACATACTTCTTTTGCCCTACCAAGATTTGGCATTTTACCGATAAGTGAAGCCTGACAAAGAAGTGTTTCTTTTGTTATCACAATCACAAAACCTGTATTAATGATTACTGATAATGCTGTGATATACTTTTGTTTCTGCAGCAGTTACCTTCTCATTTTCTATATTTTCATTTTCCTCACGCAAGTTTCAAGAGTTCTTCTCTTAAAAGTTCCATGATAATTATATAAAAATAATTATATACAAAAATAATTTATAATTATATTCCATAAAATTCTAATGCCATAATTTTAGCATTTGCACTTGTTCCATTTGCATACTGCCTTATATCTGATTACCCACCTCAAGCAATTGAGAACCTACTTCCATATAAACTCCAGAAAGACTTATGGAAATTACTGTTATATTTAGTGATCTATGGGAGAGCTTCTCAGCTGGGAAAACAGGAAGCTGCTTTCTTTTTAGGGGTGTATTTTGACTTGCTGCAGTTGCTTGTGTGACAGAGAAATCGCACTGTGACTGAGTCACCGCTCTTGGCCACTCTGCCCACTCTCCAGCCCCAAGTACACCATGCCAATGTACCACAGGTACCTGCCTTGGCCAGTCAGTACTTAACTATGACATATTCGTGGATTAAAAAAAATCATGGAATCATAGAATCATGGAATGGTTAGAGTTGGAAGGGATCTTAAAGACCCTCTAGTTCCAACCCTCTGCCCTGGGCAGGGACACCTTCCAGTAGACCAGGTTGCTCAAAGCTCCATCCAGCCTGGTCTTGAAAAGATTGCCTACATAGTGTTATCTCAGCTATAAACTATCTAAACACACATTTCAAACAGGTCATATATCTCAGTGGAAATGGGAATAATTTCTGGGAACTGCCCTCCCAGTAACGTGGTTCTCAAGATGCTGCTGTAGATATGGTTTCTAAGTATTTGGGATGAAGTATACTGAACTTAACCCCAAAGTTTTGGGAAAGAAGGTAGCTTTCAAGGAAGATCTGAAGCCCTCCCCACCAGCCAGGGATGGAGATTTTTGGAGCACCAGGCTCTAACATTCAGATCCCGTCAGAGAGAGATGACCTTGTACCATGTCTCAAAGCCCTGCCCTACCCATTAGACTCCCTAAATCCCTGCAATAAAATGTCAGAGTGTCTAGGTAGGCTGAACATTTGCTGGTTTGTCTCCACGGATCTGTCTGGGAGACTTTTCTTGTACGCTTTTCCCCTGTTTGATTGACAAGTACAGAAGCAAAGTCTGAGGATAATAAAATCTGACAGGCAAAGTCTGTAACACAACACCATACCTATGATTTTTAGTGCAAGTGCACAAGGAACACTGTCTTCAGCAACACAAAAGGAGAGCCTCCTTTTTCCCCAACTTTATGATTAGTTTCTGTTAAAAGACAAGGTTTCTCCAGGCTGAATGTGACACCGAGAGCAAGGTTTAATCAACAGCAGGACTGCTTACTCTCCAGGCTTTGAGTGATTGATACGGCCTTCCTGTAACTCATGTAACAAATGAAGTAAGGGTCATCTCTTGTAAGAAGGAATAAACAATCACCTCAAGGAACAAATCAAAACCATCAGGGATCAGCCTTTAAATTAAGGGACAAGAAGCCAGCATAACTCTGGCTGTTGCTTGAATGTGGTTCGTGGTGGTTCCCGTGAGAAGGGCTGGCCCATGTAGGCATGCCTTCTGCTCCCCTCTCTCCCAGTTGGGGCAGGCAGTTTTTTTGAGTACTGGTAAGTGACACAGTATCAGGGATAACTTCTTCCCAGACAGAATATAGACGCTGCTGGAGTGGTCCATAGGTGACCCAGCCACCTGCAGTGTGGGTGAAAAAGGGCTGTCCTCAGGGACAGTCCAGCACAGCCACATATCTGCAGCCTTCCTGCTACCCCAGCTCCTTCTGGCTCCTGTCTTCAGGAGCACCAAAACATGTGGTGTTACCTGGACTCACCTCCAGCCCCATAAAATTTGAAACAAGCAGCCTTGACAGGTTTATTCCAACAAAGAAAAGCAGTGGGAGAGAGGCATGGCTGCAGCAGCCCATCTTGATCAGAGCTGGCACGTACCTAACTAGTGTGGGTAGTAACACATACAAACAGACTGAATATGGGGTTGCTAGGTATGCTGGCTGCCTATCTGTGCAGCCACCTTGTCATGAAGTCTGTCTTACTGGTGATGAATGCTCCAGCAAGATGACCATGAGTCAAAGCTGGTGCAAGGAGCCAACCCATGTTGGATTCACACCCTTAAACACCATTCTCCACCGGGTGAACCTCCCACTTAGTCTGGCACACAGCTCACGACCCCAGCCTGACATACCCCTCTGTCATGCGCAATGAGAGAACATCAGGCTAGGACAGAAAGCGGCATCCTACTGTCAGGGCAAAAGCTGAAACATGAAAGCCAGTGATCATGTTTTCAGATGAATTTCTTATTGTGCGACTGCTACTGAAAAGTATGATTCCAAGAACTGTTCTGTCCCACACCTCGCCGCAGTGAACTCCTATGGGTTATAGTGTGCTGTGACCAAACAAAAGGTATTTCTGCTTTTTCTTTTCCCAGTGCAGTTGCTTCTCGCTCTGGCTCCTTTGTGCTAGGAGAGGGGATGACTCTGCCCATTTCATTCTTCTCCAGAGCATTCATTGCTCTGCATCCTGGTACACGTCTACAGCAGTCTCCTCTTTGAACTGCACTGCCGCACTCCTCCCCTGCTTGACAACTTTCTAATGAACTTGGTTGCTTTCTCCGGACTTTTCTCCTACTGTCTTATCTGTGATTCTGGAATTGGGTAGCCTCTGGACGCTTTTGTTGGCCAGTCTGGGGGCAGTGGCAATGGCTCACAGATGGCCCAGAAATCCTAGACAGCACAGAAAGAAGATATGGAAGGGAAAGCACATGTATTTAGGTTCACAGAGGGGCTGTGAATTATGCTCAATATATAATAAATGTAGCAGCTTATCAGAAAGGTCCAACTCATTTTCCTAACAGCCTCTCTCCCTGTCTCACTGGAATAGATTCCACATTTCCATCATGGCTCTGTTTTGCTGGGTTATGTTCCAAGGAATAAATTGAACTCCTCCCTGTCCACCCCGGCCACCTGAGCTGCTGCTTGCTTCTGTTCTCAGAGAGATTAGGGTCTGATAAGAAATATACCCTGCAGTTTATGCCTTGCATAAAATTGCTTTTATGCTGAATGCAGTACGTTACAGGATAGAAAAGCTCCTGCAAGAGCATGACTCTCTTCACACGTTTCCGCAGAAGGAGGTAAGGAGAGAAAAACGAGCTTTGTAACCTTTTCAGATCACAAATAGGCAGTGGAGTCACCAGGGATAGCAAATGAGTGCCCCAGGGCTTCAGATAGGGGTCTCCAAGCCTAGGAACATCGGTGGGGATGGCACTTCTTTGCTCACCACCTTTCCCTCGGGTAAAAAGGACTTGCTTCTACACTCTGGATTCAGACACTGCAGACTTTGCCCTTCAGTTTCTCCCCACTCAGGGTTACCTGGGCCACATTTTCCCACTTGCCAGGACTCATCATGCCCCAATGAATACAAGGTGAGCACTCAAGAAGATCCCCAGTTGCCCTGAGATAGAAATATAGACTGAGTGAGTTATGTCCAAGGGCACAGGATTGGCACAGATCAGTGTTCAGACAGGAAAATGGTAAATGGACAACTTTCCCTGGCCTTTCCTGATGATGGTGTCACCGTGTCAGCTCATTGTTGACTTGAATGAACATGCAAGTCATGTGTGATCATGCCAGAACATGACATGCAAGAGATGAACAGCTGTAGAGACAGAGTTAGCAGTGTCTGTGTCTTCTTCCATTAGTTTTTGGAATAAACTTATGCAGGGATCAATGAGGATGCTCAGATACATGGTAAGATATTCACTGAGGGATTTATTCCTCCTAATTTTTAATGCTTCTGTCTGATCACATCTCTGTGGGCTTTTTTTATAGTATCTGGAGAGAAAGTGGCACTTTCAGGTGCTGTTCGCTGACCTATTTTATACTTTAGGACAAGATTAATGGTGGCTCGGGCTCTGCTGTTTATACTGATGAGAGCTCCAGCGGCTGCAGAGGGACACATATGTAGCCAGATGAATCCCACCCCCCAGTAATAGCGGGATGTAGGGGACATTACACACTGACAAATAGCTAGACAGACGGTTAGGTTTTCACCATTTTCTCAGAGTTATTACTTCATATTTTCAGCAGACAGCATAGGTTACACCTGCTTCACATCGGAGTGTGTTGTTTACAGACATAATGGATTAAATTTTAGCTCCAAATGTGTTGTGTAAGAGCTACATCATGGCAACAGCCAGGAAATATTACAGAGACATCAGCTGCATTGTGACCACGGCTGAAATTCAGACACCCTTGGAGTACAACTATTTGACACTGTACAAAGCTGTGTTGTGGGAAGCAAATTAGGAAATAATTATTCCTTAATAATGTCTTCAGTTCAGGCTCTAGAGGAATTTAGGTGAGCTCAGTGTAATTACCTTCACTGGAATTTGACCAGAACTTTCTTTCAGGGCAAGAAAGCTGATTTGTACAGAAAGCAAGACATTAGCTTTTTGTTTCATTCCAAATGAAATAGTTGAGATCACATCTCTGTCATCGCCAGGAGAAACAGGAGATTTTCCTCCTAGCACCGAAATCAGTCCAGACTGCGAGCACCGAGGAGGGCAGTTCTGCAGAGCCGTGGACATCACAGCTTGGGGGGCCAACAGCAAAACTGCTCCGTCTCTGCGTGGGCTAGCAGGGCCAGTGAGAAGCACGTGCAGACGGAGGGTACGTGGGTCTCTCCAGTGGGAACAACATGAGGAGGAGGGGCAGCTCCACACTTGGTGGATGGAAGGGCTATAATGGAAATAAATGGTGATGAGGGTCCTCAAACACCGGGACAGGCACAGAAGGGCTGTTGTACTCCATCCTTGGAGAGATTCAGAGAACAACAGCACAAAGCCCTGAACAACCTGATGTTGGTGCTGCTTTGACCAGAGGTTGAACCAGAGACCCACAGACATCTCTTTTGATCACAAATCCTACCTTCTGCTCCAAGGTAGGATCTGAGGGGAGCCATGAGCTCTCCCCAGCTGGAGGACTGGACCAAATATCGGTCAACGGGCAAAGAGGACCCTGCAGCCATAAGGGCAGGGACATCACCCAGGGACATGCCAGAGGTAGTTAAACCAGAGGAGCAGTGAAGCCAAACGTGTAGTGGCAGGCATTCACTCGCTCACTGTCAGGACGGAGAGGAACATGATGAAAAGGTCACTGGCTTAGAGCAGCCAGGAATATCAGAGATTGTTCAAAGATAACAATTTCACTTTCTGTTTGGCTGAGTAGCTCAGTTGCTGTTTGTCCCTTCCCTGAGATGTCCCTCTGACAGCACGGGCCCCTGACAACTGTTGCAAGAGAAAACAAATGTATAAAACTACTTTGGTTTGCTATTTAATCATCATTTCTCCCTGGAAGGCTGTCAGCATGCCTGGGTTGTGTGTGGGTTAAAGATGTGGTCCCTTCTTTAGTGCCTGTCATCTTCCAGCAGGCTTTGAACATGGATAACAGACAGTGCCCATCTTCATTAATGTCTCTCAGGCCTTTTTCACCAAGGGCCAGGGGCCAGGGAATTACGTCTGTCATTGCTGTAAAACAATCAATGTCAAAAAAGAGAACACATCTTGTTTTGATCAAGCCCATGTTACAATTGTGGCAGGAGCTCCTAATGACCCAACACCAGCTCAGGGCCACTGTGTGGCTTCCACAGTTCAAGATCCTGAGGAGACAGTTTTCTTCTGTCCCTTTCTCCAATTTTCCCAACTCTGTAGACAGGGATTGCAACTGAGAGATCTTCCAGCACAGGGGCACAATGCTTTGCATCAGCAAGTATACCCAATGCTCAGCACACTACTTTGCTCAAAAGGCCACTGTGTGATTTACAGAGCTCAGCTTGTCCAAGCGCGCCACCCACTCCACATGTGTAGAGCTACAGCTGCACCTGGGTACACAAACAGGACATCTGCTGACAGCAGAGCTGCATCACTTCACAGCTCTGGCCAGAAGAGCCTGGGATGGGGGCTCTAGTCATGCAGCCCTGCCTTTTTAACATAGGCAAAGAAGCTTAATTTTATACAGTAAAGCGAGCACACACACTAATGCTAATTGACTTCTCTAATGAAGTGCTACCAGTGTTGCCAGGCTTGTGTTTGTTGGGCACTCGTGCTCTCACTTCCCCATCGATCACTGGGTGCCTCATTGCTGCATCAACGGGAAGAGGGAGAAGAGTACAGAGAGAGAATGGCTGTACGAGGCCACGGGAAGTCCATCCTGCCTCCCAACAGCAACCACCACCACCCACACTGGGACGAGATCCACGTCCTGCTGCTGCTCCTGCCCTCTGCAGTCTCCCATGAGGTGGTTTGAGAATAAACTCGAAAGAAGACAGCAAATGCTTTTTACTCCCTGCATCTGCCACCTCCTTCCCACTCTGACCCACAGAGCAGCCATACCTTCCTTCTTGCCTCTCTTATAAAGCATACTGTGAGAAGCACTGACCCTATTTATCTTGTTTATAAGGGGGCTATCTCCTCTATTTCCTCCAAGGTCCAAGCCCTTTTTCCTATCCTGCCCCACTCTCCTTCACCTTTGTTTCAGTCCCAGCCACAGAGCTTTCAGGCTTTGTCCCCTCCCCATCTGAGGTCTCCCTAAATTATGGGGCTGTCCGCATTTAGTTAGATCCTGTACGACCAGGTTGAATGAGGAGCGTTGCAGTGACTGTGGGACCTGCTTCCTCTCTCTTCTCTGTACACGTCTCCAAGCAAGACGCTCTGGACCATGTCCAGAAGCTCCCTTGATGCTTTCTGAGGGAGCTGCCCTACCAAGCTCTGGTGTTTCCCTTGTCTGTCTCTGTCACCTTCCCTTTTTTCTTTTTTCCTATAGTCGCGACCTCTACTTCTCTCTGAAATTTCCTGGACTATCCAATTGCTCCTCATGCAGAAATCCTTCTGTGACCTTGTTAACTCTATTGTGCTTTTCTCTACCTTTTTCATGTCTCCTGTATCTCCTGTTTCAGGTGGGAGGGACCAGAACTGCACACAGTATTTGGGTAGAGGTTTATCATGGATTTACCGGTGTTCACATATGTATTTTTATTTATCTGTCCTCTCTTGTCCTATTAATTCTGTAATTTGATTTGAATTTTTGTGTACTGAGCTGATGTATTCATGGAACTAGCTGTTATAGTCTCACTACCTCACTCCTGAATGACAGTAATCAACTCGGAGCCCATCGCTGGAGATGCGTAATTAGTATTTTCCTCCATGCACTTGACTTTATATTTATTTACATTAAATTTCACCTTCCATTTTATCACATTGTGCTTCTATAATTCTTTCTCCTTGGTCCCCTGAGCAATGGTGCCTCAGCAGCAAACTGCTCCCTAAGCCCTCGCTCTCGTCTCCAGATTGCTTATGAGAAAGCCGAGCAGCACAGACCCTTGCACAGGAACCCAGGCAGTTCCACTGTGACCCTGCTAATTTACTTCTAACCCCGTTTCTTTCTTTCAGCAACATATTCATCCACACGAGGACCTTCACCTTTCTTCCTATGGCAATGTAATTTCCCTAAAAGCCCCTCGTGAGGGACCTTACTGCATGCTCCTCAGACTATGAGTAGACTGAATCGACCAGGTCTCCTCTGGGATGTGACTGCGGGCTCCTTTGGTGGTGGTGATCAGTAGGGGTTTGACTTCCCCTGAGAAAAGCTGCACGGACTCTTTCCCAAGACATTACCTTTAGCCACTTCCCTAAAAAAGCCTGAAGGCTCTGGTCTTTTAGACTACTTGTTAGCTAAGCCAGAAAACCTGAAAAAAATTCTCAAATCCCGTGACGGTTTTAAACCAGAGGTTGCCTGTAACAGCTATTTTGTCCTTGAGTTCCCTTAGGACTCGTGTGCGAAGGCTGTCTGATTCTGAGGAGGGTTCCTGCCATTTCATCATTTTGTTCTATAGCCTTCCTGCTTGCATTTCAGTTTAAGCTACATCCTCTGACAAATAGATCCAGCTGAGGGGCTTATTTATTCTAAGACAACACCGAGGTCTCTTCAAACCCTCCGTGCCCTTTGCAGTTGATTAGCAGAGTGCATCCTACTGCAGGTATCAAAATGCAGGGCCAGACCTCCTGCGCCAGGCTACAGCAGAAACACTCTCTGTTCTGTACAACTTTGATGCAGTAAAACCAGAGGTTCAGGGCCTGAAAATTACACACACGCTCAAGGTTCAGGGCTTGCAACGCCCTGCGCTAGGAATCTGTCAGAATAGCACAGCCGGGCTGTGAAAGAGCCCACGAAACCTTTATGGTGCTGCATCTTATGATTCACCAGTACCAGACACAAGTACTTTAGCCTAGGAAAAAACTCAGCATCCATTTTCTTCCCTTTGCCTCTTCATCCTGTTAGATTAAGAGATGCCAGCCTGATAAATTGCCATCATATTAATTTATTATTATGTGGAGAATCGTAAATACCTGGCTACCACTATGGAGTCCACGTATCTCTCTGATGAATGGAGAGTTTCTGCTCCAAAAAACTTGCCATCCAACCATATGCTTTGAGAATGCAAATGAGCACTAATGTAGCAGGCAGCAGGCAGCAGGCTGGCTGTGGTCAGTGGTTTTGTGACTGTCACAGCACAGGTGGCTTTGGAGGAGGGCTCATAATATCTTCTGAGAATGGGTGATGGGATTTAATAGTACATAGTGACAGAAGGGTTAATTCATGAAGCAGTGAAAGAAAAACTCTAAACAGACTGACCTGCAGGGAATTAAAGAATGGGATGAGACAATGACTGATGGAGAGGGAAATGCTCAAAAATGCACTAGTGCTGCAGTGAGTGAAGACAAGGAGCTCGTGGGGCTGAGGTTGTGGAAATGGGCAAAGCCAATGGCTACCTGGTGACAGAGTGTGTCATGGGCACGTCCCTCACTGGGCTATGGGGTGATGGATGAAGGCATGGGGGGTGGACAAACATGTCTGGGCAGAGACTGGGCAGGAGGAAAGAGCATGGGCCAAAGGCTCAGCACCATCAGAGGCAACAGGAAACTGCAGCGGTAATGGAAGGTGTAAGGACAAGATGTAATGTTCCATTTACACCACCCGGAGGCCGGCAGGCAAGCTTCAGCCTGTGGTGTTGGTGAGTATGGCTGAGTACAGGGAAGCAGCCTTACTATATCTGTCTTTCTCATGCAACATTTGCACCTCCCCATGAGCTTGCAGCACGCCAGCCATGCACAGGAGAGACTGTTCAGTATTTTGGATGAGTAAACTCCTCTTGCCTTATGCTCACCCCCTCCCCACCTCAAGTTTTCTTACCCTTCTACTACTTGGATCTCCCTCCTTCAGCCTCTGCTGCCCAGACTCAATGTCAGGAGAGCCAGGAGGAGCAAATGCAACTGCAATGTCAGAGTTAAGGACCGTAATATATTCCTCTTGTGTTAGCTTGTTTGCTGCCTTCTTTTATTAATTAACTTTACTAACTCAGAGCCCTCCTGGGAGAAGCCAAAAGTAATTGGACTGTTTCATTTGCTCTCTAGGAACTGCTTACTAATGCTAAAAAAGCCCAAAATCTTCTAAAACTATGGAGCAGAACAGAAGTTTCCTTCACACAAACAGTTGAATTGCAATAGACCTTGTCTTCAAATCTGCAGGACTGGCTCACCACGAGCTCTAACCACAGCAAGTGTTGAAATCTTTTGGAGATATGGTGGAGCCAAGTAGAACTGTATCTTGCTAAAGGAGACACTGAACTGCCCTTTAGCAGCACTGAACGATGCTCTGAATCATTTGTCTCCTTTATTTTCCTCCTATTTCATATATGAATTCAATTTCCCCTGTATCTCACAAGACAATGAGGTGACCTGGTTGTCCCATTCCATGTACAACAGCCCCTGGCCCTGCCCTGGGGCCAGTTCAGGCACCTTATGCCATCAGGTATGACCCAGCCCACCCAAATATTCCTACTCAGAGGGTGGTGCTTCTGCTGAAAGGGTAAGATCTTCTTAACTCTTGTCCTCTGGGAACTGAAGGGGTTACTTCGTGGTGACATTTCTGCAATGGGTCAGCCAAGGTGGTGTTAGAGGCAAAAGATTTTGTGCATGTTACAACGAGTTCCTGGAGAGCTGGGGTTTGTTCCCACCTCTCCCACTTTGTCTTCTAGATCTAAACACTTGAGGAGCCCTTGATGTAATTCAATCAATCAAGGGGACTTTTGCCCCTTTCTCCCAGACTGTGGACAGACCTTTGCGGTTTTCAGTCCTTGCAAGTTTGGGGGTGCACTCTGAGGCTTGAGGTCAGAGTTGGTCCTCCAGACAACAGTCAAGACATTCACATGTGTGACATGCCATGGGCAATGTTGGAGAAAACATACCCTGCAGATTTATGGACAAGAAGGTGCTAAGCACAGTGCAGAGGATGATCAAAATGGACCATGCAAGGATTTACACATGAACATGGACTTCTACTCAGCTCAGGTATCTGACAGAGTCATTTGCAGCATCCAGTTTTTAAAGACTCTGTCTAGAGTCTTCTGTTAGAATAAATAACCCCCAAGTGCCTTCAAAGGAAGACTGCACAGTTTACAAAGCAATTCTTGGAGACTATCACCACAACACCAAGACAAGTTCTGAAAGAAGAACTGATCAGGTTCAGCAGTTGACGTATGACTCAAGACTGGTCCATCAGGCCTTTGAACCTCAAATTCTTCACTTTTTGTGGAGCTTTTGTGGAGGACTTTCTCTCTGCTGCTGCTGCTGTCTGCAAGACCTCTCATAGCTGCAAGACCAGCTATGCACAGCTACAGCTGCAGTAGAGTCCAAAAGCCTGGAAAGGTGGATCTGCTAACAAGAAAACACCTTAAATACAGGGATGGAAAGAGAAGAGAACAACTGAGATGACAGCAAAGAAAAATGAATGAAGACAGTTAGGAATTTATAATAATAAAGCATACTCCCTGAAAGGTAACATTTGAAGTTGCTGACTCTTCAATTTGTCCTTGCTGCATTAAGGATATAATATAGTAATCCAATCAAAATGCCGCTTTGAAAATGTCAGAACAAGCTCCAACAAACACACAAAGAGGATATCCTGAACTTCACTGGGGAGAACACAGGGAGCAGAAAGCAGCTGGGAAGAGGTGAGAAACAGCTCTGCACAACTCCCTCTAGCTCTCCCAAGACTTTTCCACCCTCGTGACTTCCTCAGCCAGCCTATGCGTGCTGTCCTGCCGAGTCCTCTCTGTTGGAGGCGGAAGAAGATACTCTCCTTGCTGTTACCTTTCTCCTGGTGTGGGGTTTCATGAATGCAGAAGAAATCCCAGCTCTCTCCTCACTCCCACAGGTGTTGCAATCCTGTCAAGGCTGCAAAAGCTGCTGAGGTCCCATTACAATGGATCGTACACCACCACAATGAGGAGACCTGGTGCTTAGCCATAACTAATGATACAAGAGAAAGGACAGGCAAAAGGTGACAAGAAACCAAAGACAGAGAGAACCCCAAAGTGCTCTAGGGTGGAGAGTCAGTTTTCCAGCTTGTCTGCCAACTTTGCTACTGCCACAGCACAGTCCCTTGTCAGATGCTGGACAGAGCTGGCTCTGGTACCTATCTGAGACAAATAACCCTACCTGACGTGGGCAGGTGGATCCAGGGTGACCGCTGGAGCAAAGGAAACAGAGTGGAGGCTGCTAGCTGTGGTGATCTCGTCACCTAGTGCCTTGTACACCCTTCCTCTTGATTCTCTGTAGGCACTTCAGAGACATCAGTGTCCCACATCTGCCCCGCCTTCTCCATATTCTTTTTCTTACCACTGCTGACCCACGGGGGTATTCCTTGTGCCTTATCTCTGTGTTTTATTTTTCATAATTAGTGCAATATAGTGGTATAACCTATCTCCAGCCTTTTCTGCAAATGCACGAGACAAGTCCAAAGAAGCCAATACTTCCAGTGGAGAATACAGCAGGCTAAAGAAGTGCTGTGTATGCCTGAAAAAATGCCTGATTATTTTAACTGCAACTGAATTAATGGGGAACTCAGGAGTTCAACTGATAAGCACACAGGTAATAATCAGCAGTAGTGATGATGGTAATCCTTCAAGGGACAACGAAGAGATACAAAAGACACCTGAGGTATTGCATGGTGAAAGATATGCAGGACAGAAAATATCTAAATATAGCTTCTAAAAGTATGTGGGATGAACTGCGCTGACATAACTACAATGTTAGTGCGTGTTCAGCGTACGGATAAAATCATTAACAAATTAAAAAGAGCATAACAACCCATGATGGACGATAATAGCCATTATGAATGCATAATTCAGTATATAAGGGAGCAACTCAGTATCTCTAATGAGAAACCTCAGGTCAGTTTCATTGTATTTAGACTGCTGGGAAGCTGGACCACACTATGCACTGCTTACTCGCTGATACACTGGTCCTGCTGAAAAGGACCTGGGGGTTATAATGTATGCCAGAGTGAGTATGAACCAACAGAGTGTTTGTTATTGCAATTAAAACAAACTGTACCCTGGGCTATGTTTGGGAGAAGAGTGGCCGGCATGCTGAGGGAAAGTGTTATGACCCTTTACTCAGCACGGGGGAAAGTACGCCTCCAACACTAGGTCCAGTTTTGAGCTCCCCCGGTTCAAAAGAGATATTGAGAAACTGGAAGGGATTCACCGGAGACCTAACAAGGTGGCCCAAGGCTTTGAGCACATGTCCTACAAGGAGACACCGAGGAGCTGGGATGGTTTCATCTAATGAAGAGGCGGCTCAGGTGTATCACCTAATAGCTGTATACAACGACTTGAAGGAGAGTTACAGAGACGATGGAACCACACTCTTAGTGGACCCTGATGACACAGCAAGGGACAATAGTCATTGACATAGCTAATAGGGTAGGAAAGCTCTTTATTTCTTAAACCCTTGGTGAGGGCGGGGTGTCTTGGCTACCTTCTTTCAAAACAAAATTAATGGATTCTCTACACCAAACACGCTGATGATCTGCCTGTAGCCACATCCAGAGATCTTTCCAATACAGGTTTCTACAACTCTAGCAACCGGTGGACCACAGCCTCTCACATACAGGATATTGTTATTACAACCATTTGTGCGAAGTCAGAAGGTTAGAATACGTAAGAATAATTAGGCAGAAATACATCACATAATATACATTAGTCAACTCCGTTACTAGCTATATGTGTAATGGAAGAGGAGGAATCCAGGGGATTACAGAATCCTAGAGAGTCCTCCACAGCTCCTTCCTTTCCTTCCCACCTCCTCCTGATTTGAAACTTGAATAAATAGAGCAAGACACACACCAGAGCCAGATATTTATAATTAAGCCAGCTGTCCTAGAGATGTTGCTGGCATCACTGGTTGAGGAAAGCTGGTTGATGATCTTGCCTCAAGGCTTGAAGGTTTTGCCAGGATCACTGTCACTACACAAAGTCTAACCCCAAAACTAGGTGGCCCATGGGCTGTGAGTGGCAGAATGGTGACTCACCAGCTGAGACCTGGGGCAGGTCCTCACTGTGTGAATGCTTCTGAGGAGCTGCTGGTTAGTCCCATCATCTAACTCCAACAGGCTCTGCTCTGCACCTCTGAGACACTTAAGTGGCTAGCGGACATGTATTCATCATCCTCCCAGCTCCTTCCACCTCCTGGTGCCGGAAATCCCATGAGCAACAAACCTTTTACCTTCTCTCCCCCAGTGCTGGCACAGTCTGACCAGCAAGAACATCATCTCCCCTGGCTCTCTGTGAGCAACTCGAGGATAAGGACTGAGATTGTCTAACTTAGAGAAGGAGCATAACACAATAATGAACAGAAGTGATGGGAAAAGGAACAAACAAGTGTAAAAAATGGCAGGAATAGACAAAGACACAACAAAAAAGGGCCAAATGCTGACACAGGTGCTGACAGCCTGTGGTCCCCAAGTCCAGCAGCACACAGCCGAGTGAACTGTATGAGGCATTTGGGCTTCCTGAGGCTTCCCTGAGCACCTTCTGTTCTACAAACCCATCTTTGCATGGACCTGGGATGCTGCTGGTTCACCCTTTCTGCTCGTGTCCTGGAGGGTGGCAAATGGTGTGAGCCATCCTGTTCGGATTGGAGCTCTCTGGGCCCCAGATGTTGCACTCCAGAAGCATCACAGCTTCTTTTGGGCCAGAGGTTTGAATGTATGGGGATTAGAGGCCCTCAGGTACCCACTAGTCTGGCAGTACAGACACTGCTATCACTTCTCCTTCTTCTAGAGAACATTGCCAATGGCCAGTGGAGGGGCTGCAGCCCCAAGCAGCAGGGGACTGCATTACTGTGCAGGTTTCCTTTAGCATGCAAATATATTTCTTTTTACTCCAGGAGCTTGCTCTGCAGGTTGTGAGTATGCCTTACTGGTTGTGAGTAATTTATGTATTTATTATGCCCCCTGGCAGTGCTGTTTTACTAAAGCTGTCCCTTTTTTTATGTTGCTCTTTTATCCCTCTGGGAACTGGGCTTATACATCTTTAAAGAAAACAGAATTATTTCATATTTCTTAAATGGGATTTTAAGTGGAGTAATGCAGATGAAGGGCAGCACACAAACACAATAATGCTTTGTATCTTAAATAAAAAATACCTTTCTCAGGAAGGCATGCAGCGGTGATTTTTCTCTTGGGCTTTCCACAGAAAGTGCTAGCTGTTAAAGGACTTATCTATATGTCTCTAACCAATTCAGAGCACATTTTCCTACATAGTTCTGCTCTGTACTAAAGAGGAAGGCTTTTATCAAGTGTCTTTTGTGTATCCAGATGGTTTCTCTAGGTGCTAAGCATGGCTTAAGAAGATGCTGGAGTGTTTTCAGATGCAAAGGGAGGGAGAGGGGAGCATGGGTGCTCCCAGACACTGTTCCTGGGAAAGTCAGAGAGTAAATGAGATCCACCTTACACTTGGGGAAGATCTTGCTGCCCCTGGGTCACTCAGCTGCCTCCCCCACTCTTCCTCCCCAGGCTCAGCTGCCTCCCGACAAGAGGTGTTAAGCCTTTCCCTGGTGACGCCAGGAGCCTTTAAGGAACGCTGCAGGAATTTTGCTGTTGCTGCTATTTATAATGCCTGAGTAACGAAGAGAGCACAGGCGGCTTCGCAGAGATCTCCAAAATCCGTGCCATTCACTGCAGAGCAAGGGGAAACAGTTTTTACACGACGAGATGACAAGCTGAGGGTGCAGCAGGGATCAGAGCCCATGGCAGTGTCCTGCCCTCAGCTGCCATGTGCCAGGACAGCCAGCCCGCTCCTCCGCCAGCTCTGTCTGCCCAACAGATCGGGCTGGAAAAATAGGATGGTGACTCTCAAGAAAAGTGCAGGAGGAGCAATTCTTCTGAGTCTAACTTAGCTGTGCTCGTTTTAGAGAAAGAGGCAGCTGCTCCCTGTGGAGCAGGGGCTACGAGGGAAGTTGCATTTGCAGGGAAATGGTGAGCACCGTTTGCTGTCTTTGTGCCCTCCCGCCTGGCAGGGATGGAGGAGGGATTCCTGCTCACCCACAGCTCAGGCTCTACAAAGCAGGTACCTTCAGGGGAGCTGCTGACCCCGGGTCCTGGCATGGTCCTTGGGAGATGCCCTGTGTTTCTGGGGAGTCTCTCCCTGTCACCAGGCTTTGAGCATCCACTGCCTCACCTCAGACATGATCCTCTCAGATTCACCAGGGCACAAATGCGAGGGATTTGCCCCGAAACATGAGTTTCCACCCACTTTGTGGTACTGCTCCCTTCCTCCCACCAGCCTCATCTCTGCTCCTCTTTGTTCAAATAAAAGGAGTCACTTTTAACTACAGCCCTCTACTTTTTCCACTTAATTTTGTCTCTAAGCTGACTGGAGCAGACCAGGATCCCTCACTTCTCCCGAGCTACAGGAATATCTCTGAGCTGTCATTAAAGGACTGGGTTTGAAAATTGCCTTGGGCAGAGCTGCTGAGTGCCTCCTGCTCCTGGCCTGGCTCTGCAGCTCCCCCCTCCCTGGCTTCACACACGGGGAAGGACTCGGGGGTTCCCCTTCAGGCTGAGGAGGGGAGAGGGGCAGAGTGGGGACAGTGGCAGGCATCGGGGGAGGAGGGCAGCGGTTGTGCAGGGATGCTGAGCCACGCAGCCCCACGGTCACCAGGTTCACACCAGCCTCTGCTGCAGCCAGCCCATCGCTCACAGCAGGGCCCGTAATCGCATTTTGGGGAGGACGGCGTTATCCTCTCTGTGGTGAGTGCAGCACTCAGCTGTACAGGACCGGCACAAAATGAAGATGGAAAACCAATATTGGATCGCCCAGACTGCACCCAGAGGCTCTGGCTGCAATCACGGCACCACAACCTTGTTTCCAGCACACGTGACGTGGAACATCGACAGCGCAATAACGCAAAACCATCCTCTTGATCAAGCTGCTGCCCTCAATATTCGCATTTGCCAGTGCAGGGATCACAGAGAGAGGGCCCATCGGAGCCTGCCGTAACCATGGCAATGCCTCAGCCCAGCGCAGCTCCCTCCTTCCGGTGCATTCCTTGGAGCAATGACCCAGGCACCAGGAAAAAACCCATCCCATGGCCCAGGACCCCCTTGCCATGCACAAGACCCCATCACCTTCCTGGACCCACTGAGACACCCCTGTTCACTCTCATCATGGCTACAAGCAGGCAGGCAGTGGAGGTACAGTGCTGCAGACCCTTGAAAGGGAACTCCCCATGGCTACTCCCACTGTCCGCTGCTTTTTAACACCTCTTCACACTGACTGCTGCCTTATTCTGTCCCTCTCAATCATGCTGAGCCATGCTGGCCCCTCCTCCAGGCAGGTCATCCACAGGAGTCCTTCATATGCCCTGGAGCTGTATCCCTGAGGAGGGAGTGGTTGGACTCGCTGCAGCCTCAGTGGGGATGGTATGAATCTGGTTTGCATCTCTGTCATGTCACAGACTTGACTCGGGGTCTTACAGTCTCAGATAGCCCCTGACACCATCCACTGCACAACAGCCAGGAACACCTACAAGTATAAGGTCTGAATGAGAAGGATGAGGAGAGGAGGCACCTGAAAACTGAGGACTCCGGCTGAGGAAGGCTCTTGGTTTACGGCAAGTTCACAGTGCCAGAGTGTCCCCAGGGTGATTCGCAGCAGTCTGACATTTGCCTCCTGCTTTGTCATTAAAAAACCCCGGGTAGCAGTGAGATCAATGCTCTCCTGCCATTCCTTTGGCGTGGTAAGAAATGAACCTGCAGGCAGCCATCAGTCTGAAGTCCTTCTGGATGTGTTCCAGTGTCAGGAGAGAACAGATACAAGGAGCCTGCTGCTCTTTGATCCACTTACTTGGGCCGGATCCCAACTTTTCAGCTCAGGTAGTCCTTCTGTCTTGAGACTCTTCTGCCCAGGATGAATTAATAACCAGGAGAGGGAGCCTTGCTGGATGAATCCCTTCTGTTGGTGGTGTCCTGGGCTGTGGTTTTGGTCCAGTGGACTGGAAGCCTGAGCCAATGGTGATCATGTCCATCAAGCATCTCTCTCCTCTCTATCATGATCCCGGCCAACTGGCTGTAGGTGGCCCTGCCTGAGCAGGGAGGTTGGACAAGATGACCTCCACAGGTGCCTGCCAAACTCAACCACATGAGCATGTCCTCCTAGGCAGACAGCTCTGAGATGGAGGCATTTTATTGCCTATTTATTTCTGAAGTAACCTGCCCATTACAGAGCTATTATCACTGACACTAGTAAAATCTGGGGATCAGATCTAAAGGAATGAGATGTTCAGTCACAGCACAAAAAAACAGAGGATGACAAGCAGAGTCCCAGAGAAACACTGACACATCGTGGGAGGTGCAGCACCATGGAAGCACTGACCCTTCTCTGCTGGAGAGCAAGCACAAGTTCACCAGCCCGCAAACTTCAACAGTCTTCTCTCATATCTCCCCATAATTTATCACCCTGGTAAGGAGGACTAAATCAGAGCTACGGCAACACTTAGCTCTCAGCAGCGCCTTCAATCAGGGAGCTAAAAGCTCTATGTAGCACGCAATTAACCTTCTAGCTACTAAAGTAAATTACAACACAGGGTGAAGAACAAATCAGAGCCTTGCCTCAAAAAATGAGGTCTGGATTCTACCCTCTTGCTGATGCTCAGCCTGACTACATGTTCATTTCATTGGGACATAAATAGGAAATAACAGCATAAAGAAGGGCAAGAACAGAAGGCAGAGTGGTGCAGCCCAATGCACAGGGCATTAGGGAGGGAATGAGCCTCAGGGACTGCCTCAGGCACACCACTGCCTTCCTCTCTCTGGGTGGGCAGAGGCATCACCCTCCTCTTCATTTCTGGACACTTTTAGAAAGCGAGCTGGGAGCATGTTTGGGCCTGCAAGGTGCCAGATCTTTTCGACTGAAGAGACCGCAGTATTTTCAGAGAATGTGTACACAGTCTGATGAACATACACAGCAAAATCATGATTTCCATTGTCACCCCCCACCTACCCACTCTGGATTTATTTTACCAAACCCCAGAGCAGCAAGTGCCTTCAATACCAGCACCTGCAGGTCTGGGGACACACACTGTGGCCTCACATAGCCCCGCATCACTTCTCTAACCACAGAAAGACAAAGCCAATTTGACACCAATTTCATTCACAGGAATTGTCTCCGGTGACATCTGACCTGCACTATTTGATTTGTGTGCTTTGTAATCACTTCGCTATTTACCATCCTACGAGATGACACTGGACCAAGTGCTGTGTTTACCCCACATTCATCCCACTTGTTCCCTCTCCCTCTTCTATCCCGTGGTAGAGGACATTGAGTTCAGCATGGCATTATTCTGACTTCATGCTGCTGATGTCTGTCTTTGGAGTTGAAACAGCGTCACAATGGTGTCACACAGCAGCAATTCACACCTAGTGACTCATCCATTTCCATGCCCTCATAGCACACTCCTGTATCACTGATCTCCTTGTTAACCTTACTTTCTGTTTGGTTGCAGAAACAACTCCTTTAACCTGAAACACTTTGGCTGCTCCCATGGACTCTGGTCCACGAGCCAGGTATCAACCAGCATGCAAAAGCAAGGATGGACAGTAGGAGAGTTACTGGACAGACAGGAGACAGACACAGTGCACGCCTGCAGCACTCACATATGCATCCGTGGCTATGCCCGATGCTACAATTCCCATGTACAGAGCTGTTTGTTCATATCAAATGATCGCCTTCATCCTCCAATGAAATTATGACTTATTTCTTTACGCAAATTTGCAGGTATTGGAGTTTTCAAATAGAGGGAGTTTTAGCTCTCATTCTTTGAACCATTTACTAAAAATCAAGGACACGTTAGCTGAAACACTGATTCCTCGGCACAGACCTGAGGCAGGTCACAAAGCTGGTATCAGCTGCAGGCAGAGCCCCAGCCCTGACAGCATGTAAAGTGCCAAACAGGGACATTCTAAACAAGAAATGGAAAGGGAAAAAAATATAGAAGTTAAGCACTCAGCAGGGTGGTGCATGAGCAAATACCATTCACAGACTTCTGAATGGCTCTCAGATCCTTATGAGACGCCCGTGGTGTCTCAGAAACATGAGCTTTACAGGTTTTACTGTGCTCAGTTGCAATCTGTGGAAGAGGCGGATCCTCCTGTCCTGCTTCAGTGGTGCCACCAGAGTCACAGAATCACAGCAAATAGGTCTGGAAGGAGCTGCCTGGTGGCATTTAGCTCATCCCCTGCCACAAGCCAAGATAATCCCATCATGCTCAGCTTAAACCTTTGCATCAAAATTCCCCATGAAAGAGATCTCATCACTTCCCAAAGCAAAATGCTCCTCTCTCCTTCATCATTGGAAGTTTTCCCTCGTATCTACCCTAAATACATCCATTGCCACAACTTTATGCTAAACATAAATGGCAAGATACTTTTCCATCTCTGCAGCTACCTTTAGTACAACTGGCATCCTGTCTCCCTTCAGTCACTTCTTTACTTTCAGTGATGACACTTCTTATTTTCTTCAAAGATCTTGTTTTCTAGACCGATTATCACTCCCACTTCTGCACCTCCAAACTCATCCACCTCCTTCTTGAGCTGAAACAGCCACATCAAGGCTCAGGTTTCCAGGCGAAGCCTCACACGTGCTGAGTGGAGCAGTCACCGGTGTTGGAGTCCATGCTCGTGTCCCCCATTCAGATCAGTGTCTGTCTTTCCCCAGCACAACATGACATGGTGGACTCCTCTTTGCTGAGCTCTGGATCGCCTGTGACCCTGGGATGGTTTCCTGCAGTGCTGGGCGGTCCCTACCCTGCCTCCGGGCAGCTGGATTTTCCTCTCCATTGAAATCATGACACATGACATCCATCACTGCTTACCTGAGCATAAGGCCTGTTTTGCTGCCATAAAAGGGTATTAAATTGATTTTATGTGATTTGTTCTTGACAAATCAAACTTGTCTGCAATTCCCTGGCTTGTTATCTCCCAGGTGCTCACAAGTGGTTTGCCTGATAATACTTTCCCGTTCTTTTCCAGGTATTTCAGGCAGCTGGCTGGTCAATAGATCCCCATTTCATCCTTCCTTTTTTAAAGATGGGCTTTGCATTTATTTTTCCCAGACCTCCAAAACTTTATCCATTCTCCACACACTTTCAAACATAAAAGCCAGCTGCTCTGAGATTGATTCAGCCTCCTTTAAGCACCATACAGGGAATGCTGGCAGGCCCAGGCAGTTCAAGACCCTCTAATGTACCTAAGTGCTCTCTCACACATTCTTCCTCTGTTGCAGAGTAAATTCTTGCCCCTTTGTCACCGGAGTGTTTGTGTTAACTGTATCATCAACTTGTTTAGTGAGGGCTGAAACAACAGCAGGATAAATTCCTTTGCCTGGGACAACATCAGTCAAGACTTCTTCATCCCTTTGGAGTAGCGGTGGGCCAGAGAAGAGTCTCTTTGTCTTTTTCACATTATTTATTTCATTATAGAAAGCTTCCTCATTAGTCTTTATGTCCCTCACTAGTTGTGTTTCTTTTTGTGCCCTCGTTGTTTTGATTCCTCCCATACTTCTTCTCTTTGATATCTGCTCTTGGCAATCTGACTGAGGTCACCTCTGTGAAAGGGCTTCTTCCAAAGCTCGAGCATGCAAGGGAGCCCCAGCCTGCTCAAAGCGACACCCAAGGCTGCCCCACCTGCAGTCCTGGGTGTCAGAGACATGCTGCTCTCAGCCAGCTCCCCAGCAGCACATGGCACACCGGGAGGTCACAGCCTGAGGACATCAGAGCACCCTTCAGACAAATCGGCATGGTGTCTAAGCAGGGCCCACCCTCGGCTCCCCATGCCATGTAAATGCACAAGTGCGGTGGATTCAAGGAAAAGGAGACAAGGTCCGAGCTGTGACCCCATCAATACTTTATTCTTCCTGGGTGTCTCATCTCATTGCTTTATCTGACTCTCAACTCCAAACTGGGAATGTGACTGTACCCAGGACTCAGCTCTCCATCTCCCATGGGACACTAACTGAGCAAAACCCCTTTCCCCCATGGTACTGAGCTCCCTGCTGCTGAGACAGCGCATTCCTTCAGCATTGACTTGGGCAGGTTCCGTCCACATCATACTTAGGGATAGTTTTGTGCCCACCCAGAGAACGCACATGAATAGGGGCCAGTACTTTGATCTATATAAAGCCTGATGTGCATGTGAAAAGTATACTGCTATGAACATCAATTTAACCCAGCGCAGCTATAGTGATGTCTGTCCCAAGATAAATGCTCTCATTTTGATAACTAGAAATGGTGACAGTCATAGGCTAAAGACACACTAGTTAATTTTACAATAAGCCAGAAGGATTCTCTGCAGAATCTCTAAAATTTTCTAAAAACAAAGTTAAACTAATGCAAGGTTTTCACATGCAGGTGATGGCAGGGCAGGTATGCGATCTGTGGGGCAGATGAGGTCTCCCCAGCCCCTGCTGACTGTCCCCTGGCTCCAGGAGTTCATGAGCTTACCAGGGATGTGGTGCTTTTTCATCCTCACAGAGACCTTGGGATACAGCTCTGCACAAGGTTTCTGTGCTCTGCGCCACTTCTATTAATCACCGCCTTAGTCAATTATTTATCGGTCCCTCTAAGTTGTACTCTGTCATAGGCTGGGCTGGAGCAGCTTGTGCTTCCAGATAGGCTGTCATGTATGTGGCTATCTTTGGAGCTCATCCCCACCTTCCTGACTCTGACGGAAGAGATTAAGGGTACTTGTCACAGCTGTGCCGCTGCAGTCCAGAGCCGCTCTTGCCGCCCTGCAGCACTCCCAGCAAAGAGGACAAAAAGTAGCATTTGCTATGGGTTTAAAAGTCATTGACAGCTTTTGTTCCTGGCAGGGTAGGGAGTGGAATAATAGGAAACAGGAGCAATCAATCCCAGACTATTAAATAATGGCACTTTGATAGGACCATTGCATCAATTAATTCTAGAATGATCATTCAGTTTTAAGGCCATGTGTTGGCCTGCTATTTGAGCCTCTATTTCTGCTTTCTCATCTGTCACCCTACAAGACAAACATGCCCCAAAGGATGTCAGCAGCCTGGCCGTGATAGGACACGTCAATATGCAGACAAACGACCCTTCAACGCATTGCAGGCTGAGCACCCCGGAGGCGACCAGGGGGCGGTGGGCAACACCAGCCTTGGCACCCGCTAATCACGGTAATGAAAGAACACATATTGTACATCCCTTTGTTATTCATATCGGAGATTCCCCTGTGTTCCATCCCCTCTTAATGACTTCATGATGATGATGTGGTCATTAAAGATGGTTATTCGCTCAGGGCTGCTGTACATAAATTACATGAGTAAAACATTAAACAGAGAGATTCAGAGCTCTTGCAGAACCATCAGCTTTTCATGATTACTAATTAATCCAGGGTGAGATTAACTAGAGGCAGCAACACTGGTGGCTGCTCCTTTTAGGGGTGCACTGGGAGCCGGGCTGTGGATTGGGTTAATGCACCACCAAGCTGGGAACAGACCTGTGTGAGTCCCACCTGTTTTGTGGTCCTGGGGCGTTACCTCACGGTGGTCCTCGTGGTCATATCGTACAAACTACAGCGAGACCTGTCGGCCTCAATGCCTGGGGTGAGCAGCATCCCTGCCTGCTAACCCTGGGCTAAGGTGTCCCTCATCAAGGGTTTGGTGGTTGTGAAATCCTTGGCTCTGGACCACTGATAGGTCCTCTCTTTACATTCCTGAGTGCTTTTTCTGGCATTACAAGGCATGTTCCAAACTGTGGAGGGTTGTCAGGATCAACCTGAATCTGTCTGTGTAGAGCAGGACACACGTCCCTGATCTCCCCATGCCTCATATCCCCTTTGTGGGGGCTGTGGAGGGAGGGAGGGATATCCCCATGAACATAGCTTGGAAGAGTGTCTGCCCTTGAACCCCATAGGAGCAGAACTACCCCAGACCCCACAGGGTCTGGCTGCAGCCCCACAGCATGAGGAGTGCCCTGAATCTCCCTGGTACCCACAGGGACACGGCATCACACATCCCCGCACTGTGCCAGAGCTGAGGCTGCCGTGCTGCAGGCAGCGTGTTGAAATCTTGCAAACACTGCGTCCCTCAGGAATCCTGCTTCCTAATCTCAGTTATAGATCTTTTTATTTCCTCATCTGTAATATTTATGTCTGACCTTTGCCACTCAGACATGTGTGCATGAGCTATGGAGGGAAAACTGATGAAAGATTCCGGAGTCCTTCTGGGCCAGGCGGGTGCACAGTGCTGCAGAAAAGTCTACCAAAGTACTATTGATTTCTCAAGGATCCCCTTGGGTCAGCTATGGCCTCATCAGTTTCAGAGAGAACTAATGGGCTCTTCCTTCCTCTCCAGGGTTATGAACTTGTCTTGTTGACAGTCTCCTACCTTGCTGGGATGGATTCCTGGTGTCTTTGCTGGGCTTTAAATCAGGCACGTTCCTTTTCTGTGCAAAGCCCTTTCCCTCCCTGCTCAGTATTAAGAGCACAATGTTGCCATGCACTGTACAGATGGTGCTTTTTCCCCATTTTTGCTCATCCCCACTCTCCTCTGACTGCCAGATCCATAACTGCACACACAGAGCACCTCTGGCCACTTTTGGCACCGTCAGCAACATTCACGGGGAGTGAGAGCTGCCACCTATGTGCAAGTTTACTGCTCCTGCAAAACGAAATAGCCCTTGGTGGAAATGACCCATGCTGTGTTGTGTTTCCCATTCAGCACTAGAATATTCTGTATGAACCATGGCAAAAATGTTTGGGAAAATACACAGCAGCAGGAAAAAATGCGTGGTTCCTCAATGGATGCTTCCCATGACCTGGATGGTGACAGTCATTAGATAAAGGCAATTCCCAAGGATTCCTGTTGGACTGCTCACGGCATACACAGCTGCAAAACAGCTCAGGATGTAGTGCCTCCGACTGCCCCCAAAGCGCTTGCTATGTGCAGAAGTAGCATGAACCAGGAAATGGTGGAGCACAGTATGGGGCTTCAAATAATAGGCGCATCTGGACTCAAACACTTCCATACTGTGTGTCTCTGCAGCTCCTCCCCAGAAGAAAGGAAAAGGGGAGCAGAACAGAGACATTCCAGTGACTCCGCGTTGCATTAGCTTCAGTCTTGTTTGCTCCGGTAACATCTCTGGACAAGGTGAATCGAGGAGGGACCGTGGGTCCTCCATGTTCCAGGAGGCTTGTTAAATGGGGGTCCTCATGGGCAGAGTGAATGGAGCCAGCCTGCACATGACTAAAGCAGAGTTAATAACCTCCCTGGTTTTCCCAGCTTACAAATTGTATGAGCCTTGTGCCCAGAGGTCTCTAGGAGACTTGAGTGACGAAGGGGCATTTGCCTCCAAGCCTAACATGGATCTTCTTGCTGGGACAGGTGTCACCTTTGCAGGGTAGTTGCATCTTGGGATTCAGAAATTGGTCCCTGCTTCCACTCCTCCCTGTGATGTGCTGAAGAGCTGACGGCTGGGCATTGCCCAGAGTGGCACTCCAAGATGCTGGAAACGCACCCAGCTACAGGAGACGGGAATTAGGGGAAACCTGTTTAATCCACAGCAGCCTTCTCCAGGGATTCCAAGGGGGGATGAAATAAGTGTGAAGAAAACAAGCAGGTTTGTGCCCTTCAGCCCAGGAGCAGTGGCCAGGATGGTTCCCACCCACCCCTGCAGAAAACACCCAAGACAATGTTTTGGCAGTCCCACTGTGCCCCCATTCACTTTGTGGCAGCATTTGCCCATGGGCCCTGTCCTGATGCTGGGACCTGGAGATTTTCTGAATGTCAACAAGTTCCAGGCTGTATTTTTCTTATCAAAATTCTCCTTTGGTGGGTTTTCAGCACAATTTAAGTTCCCACGAAAATACATAGCTTTCCACAGGAAAAAAAACAAACAAAAAAACTTTTCTGATGAAAAAATGAATGACAAAAAACTCGAATACTTTGGCTAAGAACCAAAAACCATTTGCTGTCTAAATATCCCTAAAAATTGAAAAGTAGATGTTTTTCCCCCCTTGATACTTATTTGGGAAAAAATGCAGTGAAATGTTGGCATCATCTCCTGTCCTGCCCAGTTCTCAACAACGGGCTGAGGACAGGTCCTGCTCCTTTCCTTGGTGATGGGAGATGTTCTGAGGTGGAGTCAGGTCAGATGGAAGTGAGGGCTTTAATTTTGATGTCCATACGAGCAGAACAAGCAGGAGAGGTGTAATTCCTCCTCCCAGGACAGCTCTGCCCGGGAAAGCACAGTTTGTCGGACCCTTTCCAGAAGCTAGGCTGAATGATGATCACTTGTAAATTCCCTTTTTTATGCTTTTCTTGTGGAAAATATGGTCTGTTTTGTCAAAAATATCTGGAAACTTGGAAAACAAATTGATCTGACTGCAAACTCTCCTGCCTCTTCTTCTCGCAGTTTTCAGTTTTCTTGGGAGTGCTGGCAAGCTGGAAAAAATCCTAATTTAGCCAAAACTACTGGAGTGTGTTGAAAAAAAGTACTTGCAAACTCTGCACTCTATGGTTATGTGTGCGCAGCCTCCAGCACTCCTGGGCTGGGATGATTTTTTTCACTCTTTTTGTCCCAAGATGCAGGAGCTGTCGATCTGAGGTGCCGACACTTGGAGGAGCAGCCGAAGCTCTGCATTTGACGTGTAGCAAGAGGGCTCCTGGGCCGGGGGTGGGTGTTTGTCATGAAAACGTTGGAGATAGATAGGTACTATTTACTATGTTTCTTATACAGAGGCAATATTTTTGTGTACCCTTTTGCACTCCCAAATCCAAGGACTGCAGTCGCTGTTGCTGTGGGAGACTCCCATGCTCTTGAGTGAGTACTTTAAGACTTTTCTATAGAATTCAGCCTCTGCTGCAACAGGGTAGATTTCGACTGGACATTAGGAAAAAATTCTTCACAGAAAGAGTGGTCAGACACTGGAATAGGCTGCCCAGGGAGGTGGTGGAGTCATCATCCTTGAATGTGTTTAAGAGTCGTTTAGATGTGGTGTTAGGGGATATGGTGTAGGGGGGAACTTTGTCGAGTGGGGTTGATGGTTGGACTCGATGATCCCAACGGTCTTTTCCAACCTAAATGATTCTATGACTCTATGCTACTGGTGGGAACCTCACCCAGCCCTTACAAAGGGCTCTCCTGACCGTCACCTCCTTAAAAGCAATACAGAAATAAATCTCTCTCTTTACCTGCCTCTGGCTGTTCTGACAGGGGAAGCTCCTCTCCCTCGTTGCCTTCACTACTGGGAAAAGGTAAAGCTGAACAAGGGGTATTGCCTGCTGAGCTGCTGATGGGAGGAAGGGAGAAGAAAACCAGGGTTTTCGCTTGGTTTGCTTAAGCGTCTCTCCTGCCCGCACTGTTTTGTGGGGCCGATTCCCACGTGCGCAGCCCCCCGAGGGTGTTAGCGGTGCACAGCAGGGACCGTCCGCAGACCAGTGGGATAATACAAATCATAATAATAATGGGATCATTTGCATTGTGCTGCGCCTTTGGTGGAGGACATCAAAGCGCTTGACAAACACTTCAGAATCGATCTGGGGATTTTAGTTAGGCAAACAAGAGGGGAAAAAAACTCCAACCCCCCAAAAAAGCCCTCAAAAGCCACTTCGCGCCTTTTCCTCACTCTTTCTGCCTGCCTCCTCTGGGACTCACACCTTGTTGGAGGCAATATCCCAGTACAGGGGGTTTCAGACAGCACGAGCCTGCAGTGCTCACCCTCCACAGCAGTGAGGAAGGGGGTGAAGGAAGGACAGGGCATCGTCAGACGGAGTGACCACCTCCTGCTCCACATCTCGGGAAATGGGACCATCTCCCAGCACACACCCTCCTCTCTGCCCCACCACTGGCAGGAGCACCGGTGCCCAGGGAGGATGGGGGGGATAAGGCTTGTCTCCAGTGCCTTCCCCTCTCCCTCCTGTGTGCATTCGTTCAGTGCTGGACTCCATGGAGGTCAAACCTGTGTTCAGACTACCCTGTGCTCTACAGTGTGCTTAGTCAACAGCCTTTCCTTTGGATTTGTTTGTGTTCCACCGTGATTGGTCCTCCATCTCATTTCCCTTTAATAAGAGAGCGCTCCTGCCCTCTTCTTTCCATTTGCAAGGATCATCTGCCTTTGCTCACGGTGTGCTCTGCACATCCTGGGGTGTGCAGCCATTCATCACTGGTATCCTGCCGGCTGCACCCCAGCTCAGGATGCTGGTCGGAGACGCCTGGTACCTTCTCCAAAGCCCTGTGATTTCCAGGCAGGGAGATGCCTTGACGTGCTCCTCTCCACCTGTGAGGAGGTCTGTAAGCAGGGCAGATATCAGCATGTCCTGCTAGGAGACAAGCAAGGTGGATAAATCCTGTCATCCCCGTTCATGTACTGATCTGTTTGTGTAAACCTCTTCACTTCATGTATGGCCAACACATTCTTTAGTGTCCATATGGTGTAGATGTACATGAACAGCTCAAAAAACTCCCTGTCCCAGTGTCCCTCAGATATGAGCTGGGGCCCAAGACCTTTCAAGATAATGGTTCCAGAAAAGTCAAATATAGCAAAGAAGTGCCTTTGGAGGAACTTTGCTGTAATTATTAATCATGGAGTGCAGTAAGTGACTTCAAATAATGTAATACAAATATCTAATGAAAACTATGTATAGAATTTAAACTTAATTGAAAAAACAGACGGCTTTTGACACTGAAATTCCTGTGACCCTCCCTTATTTCCATTTCCACAAGCACTGATGGTAGGGTCTTGGCAAGGAGCAACTGGAAGCCTCCAGGAAAGTGTTGTCCATGCTTCTCCCATGAGGAGAAACAGCTCTTGCCACCTGCAGTCATGGTCTTGGCTGACCTTCAGCCTTCTCCTCCCTGTCCCTGCCACTGCCTGGGCACACGAAGGGTCTCCAGCCCCACCATGACTTGCCAAGGCTCCAGTTCCACAGCAGGATATTTGGCCTGCCGAGCAGAAACATCTCTAAGGGATTTCCACCTGTGCCAATGAGCAGGAGGGTTGATGGCTTTCTCCATGCCCAGGAGCTGTCAGCTGGGGATCCCCTCAATGTGCTCCCCAAACGCAGCAGGGCTCCAAAGGCAAAACTGGTGGTCTAAAGACATCCATGCCTAGTAGGTATTTGGTGTGTGTAGGTAGGAAATTATTTTTAGGAAAGAGAAAACTCAGTGTGCTTTGTGTACCCCTTCTGGAAGGGTGCAGGGTGTTTCTAAAGCTCATCTTTAACATCTATTTGGTTGTGCACCAGTTAAAAGTCCAGAGGAATACAGCCATATCAGCTTTGCTGTATAAAAGTAATTTATGAATTTATCCACTTCTTAACTTTCCATGTGCTGTCACATTTTTATTTTATATACAAATAAAAATATATTGGTGAGGAATGAAGTGCAATAGCTCCAGAATGGATGAAAACAATTTCACCAGCAGAGAATGAAGTGCAGGGGCTCAGCTGCATGTGGGAATCCTTGGTCTCCTGTTAGTCAGTGGGGGAATGAATCCTTCACTTTAACTAAATAAATAAAGAGACCAACTGCCTTGGAAAGAATAACACATTGTATGTCAAAATATATTTGAATGGGCCCATGCCAGCATCAAGCTATAAAACACAGTGCATGGGGCTTAACCGCTCCTGTGTTCAGAAGCTTTCTCATTTCTCTGTTCCTCAGAAATGTTCCCTAAATAGGTAAGCAGAGAAAATGAACTTTAAGAAGCTGAGTGTGTGGCTCTTCTCCTTAAAAGAGAAGAGCAAGAGCTCAGAAAAGGCTGACGAGGAGCAATGGAGCCCATGAAGGTAATGCCACGTGGAGATGAGGAGGTGAAGCACAGGCAGGGCCGGCGGCCGGAACAGGATGGGAGGATAAACGGCACCTTCTGCGCTTAAACTAGAGGCAGCAGTGGGGCTGCGGCCCCTATAAACATATATAAGCACATTCCCAGGTCCCTGGGGTGGGTATTGAGGAGCAAACAGGCCACTGTGCGATGCCAAAGCCCACTGTGGGTCCAGAAGGAATGCTCCAGCTGCTGGCGGGGCTTGGACCACATCGCCCTAAAGCTCCGATGGTGTCATGGCTGCAAAGATGCAGTTTGATCCTAGTGATGTAGGACAGCACGGAAAATCACAGAATCATAGAATC
>VWZL01001613.1:431-59327 GCA_013396915.1 Stercorarius parasiticus
CCAGGGTTGTCACCCACCCTGGGTAGAGGGCCCCGGCCCCGTCACAAACCCTTCCCCGGTTATATAAGCGGACACGTATGGCTCCAATCTAGATCATGGTATAGATACTGTGCTGGGGGGGGGGAAGTACCACGGTGTGGGTATTTGTGCGTGGAGGGGGAGCTGTGTTTGCAATACGGAGAAGAGCAAGTGATGGCGTGTCGCAGGACACCAGGCGCGGGTGTGCTCTCAGCCGAAGGAGGTGAAATTAGACAGGCACAAAGTCAGCGCAGAGTGAAAGCGAAGGGGCTCGAAAATCTAAACCCTAGCATCCCCTCCCTCCCATCAGTGGTTTCGGCTGGGGCTCTGCTTGGCACGTTTTGCATGCTTTCTCGTTAAAAGGAGCTGTTACGGCTTCACATGCCAATTGATCCTCACTATTTGTCAATGACCGGGGAGGCAGTTGGCAGCAGCGGCCGCATGCGACTCCGTGTCCGTGCGGTCACAGGATTTCCATCCACCACCGACCGCCACAGCTGCCGTCGGCATCAGCAGATGGGCTGGAATCAATAATTGATTGTTGTGTTCAGAGAAAGGGTTTGGGGTAGAGAAGGTGTGGTAAAAGAACAAAACGGAAGCGCTGGAGTTGAGAACAAGCGCGGGGAAAATAATTTAAGCAACCCCAGAGAGGAGGCCACATGCGAGGACGTGTGACAGTGGCAGCGGGGCAGGAGGCTTGTCCCTGCTGGGCTTTTGGCTCAGTCTGGGGGGTTCAGGAATAATGAAATGCTCAGGCTTTCCCCCTTATGTCCCATTATTCCGATTCTGTGCGGGTGGGCAGTCGCAGAGAGCACAAGTCCGGAGGAGGTGGGTGCAGAGGTGCATTAAAAACCCGCCGTGACCTTAGCTGAGACTCCAGGCTGGCTCGTCACACTCTGCCCCATCTTCCACTCTTTAAACACTGCTCCAAAGGCTTTCTCTCCCCTCTCTCTTGTCCTGTGACAAAGTGTGGTTCCTGCCCAGGGGAGCACACTAGCACATGGGATATTTCCAGTAGGAAGAGCAGCCAGCGGGGGCGGGGCAAAACTGGGAAATTGCTCCTTTCTGAAACCAGCCATTTCAAAATGCAAAAACCTTGCTATCTAAGACCTAAAAGTCCCATTCCATGTTACTCCCGCTGTTCCTGTGCCAGCAGAAAGGTATGAGGAGTTCATATTTGTAAATAAAATATTCTCAGCAGTTAATTCCGGGAGTTGTTTTCTTTGTTTTTTTTTAAAAAAGCGGTAATATTTTTTCATTGTTGAATGTGAACTTTACAGGTGGTGGTCTTAAAATTCCATAAATAAAACCTTCATTGCTAGAGAAGTAGGGAACAGAAAATACTGAAAATGACAAAAGCCATCCCCGTTTCTCTCTTTTTTCCCGTGATACATGTACGCTGTTACTTATTTTTACTAGAACTTCCCATAGAAATTTTAAAACCAGATGAAACCCCCCTGGGCGTAGTTCTCCATTTCTGTGTGTTTGGGAACCAGCCCGACTCCTGGGAGGGGGGTGGAAACTCCTGCAGCTTCTTGGGGCAAACTCCGCAATATCTGGCTCTCCTTGGCCGTTGGGAGGATGTTGCCGGCATTGGGTATAGAGGAAGGATCTGTGAAAACCAGAGCAGTGGAAGGTCATCACAAATCACTTACAGATCTGTCCCCAGTGCTTCAACTTGCTTTTCCCGGCTGAGGGCACGCCCAGGCACAGCCAAAATTGTTTCTATAACTAGTGCTAGGCCAGAGTATTGTTGTTCCAAAGACAAGAATAATGAAAACTTGTCTTTGTTTCCAGGCACGTTGAATTCCCAGCACTTCTGTGGAAATCTAAGAGGTGTCAGTGCTCAATATTGTTAAAAATCAGAGTGCCTCTCAGGAGCCCGTCACTGGGAAGGTGCAGAGCTGGGTACTGTGGCCGTTTGTGGGTTTAATCCATCACAGTGGTTTAAGGTGTCCGTGTGATGCACAGGCCCTTCGGTGTGGGATCTGTCCCGCCTGAGTGGGAAAGAGCTCTCCAGGTTGGGCAGCAAACGATGCTGCTGCAGCAGGAGATGGACTTGTATTGAGTGTCTGGTGACATTGGTGGGCAGGATGGTCATGTTAGGACAACCAGGAACGGCTGACGCCAGGGCAGGGCCATCTCTGTCTGAGCAGATCATAGAATCATAGAGTGCTTTGGGTTGGAAGGACCTTAAAACCCACCCAGTGCCACCCCCTGCCCTGGGCAGGGACACCTCCCACCAGCCCAGGTTGCTCCAAGCCCCGTCCAACCTGGCCTTGAACCCCTCCAGGGATGGGGCAGCCACAGCTTCTCTGGGCAACCTGGGCCAGGGGCTCACCCCCCTCACAGCCAAGAATTTCTTCTGCAGGTCTCATCTAAATCTCCCTCTTCCAGTTTAAAACCGCTCCCTCTCGTCCTATGACTACATGCCCTTGTAAAAAGTCCCTCTCCAGCTTTCCTGTAGGCCCCCCGGATGGGAGGTGCAGGGGGAGATGACAGGAGTTGATGGTGGTGTAGCTCCGGCCTGCATGGGTTGTGCTCCAGCATGTTGCAGGGATTCCCAGATCCCCTGTGCCGGAGTGGAGAACGAGGAGGGGGGTGGTTTATTTTGCTCCCTCATATTTGTCCCACTTGTGATCGCCCTGTCCAAGTGCTCCACAACATTACACGAATTCTTCCAAATTTATTGTATAGAATAACCGTTGCCTCGCTCCTATTTTATGGTGACCGGTAGGCTGAGTGAACCCAACAAGGAGTTGAATTTGGGTTAGTGTCTTTGCACAATAACAATTTTGAATAATTCTTTGTTCAGAAGTTGGGCTTTAAAAAGGGGAAGCTGAAGTGCTGCCCTTGGGCTGGCTCCGTCTGTGCGGATCCCCAGGTCCCCATGGGATTGGTGACAAACGCGAGTAGCTCTAAGCAAGGCCAACGCGGGAGCCCAGGGTGGGTGCTCGCGGCTGCTGGGGTGACGTTCCAGCTGTCCTGCTGCCGCTGCGGGGACTGGAAGAGCCCCCAGCGCTGGGTCTTCAGTTCCTCTGGTTTTCATGAAAGCATCTTTCGGTATGTCCTGGTTTAAGCAATACAGGACTGACTTTTCATGCCCAGGAAAGCTGCACTTTTAGAAGACTAGTGTCTGAGTCGGTGAAAATATTTACTTTATCACCAGCTCTGGGGTGTGGGTTTCAAGGACTCAGTGCTTTTGGGGTGCGGGGACAAGGAGGAGTGAGACCTTGACCAAGCTGCCACCAGGATTATTTCATACCATAAACATCATATTCAATATAAATCAGAAAGTTTGCTGCGAAGGTGTCTCTCTTCCTTGATGGTGGCGGTCCAGAGAACTCCTCACCCTGGTGCCGGAGCCCTGAGCCCTTCCCTTCCTCCCGCAGCCGCAGCGCTCTCAGGGTCCCACCTTGGCTGTCCCTGCGGGGAGCGCAGGGCTCCTGCTGGGGAAGGGGATGGGTATGATCCTTATACCAGTATCAGGATCAATACTGGTTCTTTAGTGTTATTAATGTTAATTATTTAGTCCTACTCTTTCAAAGCTTTTTATATTTCAACCCTCAGGTTTCTATATTTTTCCCGATTCCCCTTCCCGGGTGGGGAGGGGTCATTGGGTAAGAGAATAATTGTCTAAATGACAGTAAGTTGTTGTGGGTTTCTCAAACCATAACACAATATTAATATGTTTTCTAGTATTTCTACTTTCGTGGTTCTCTCTCCTCCCCACGCTGCTGTTCGTTCCCGTACCCGTAGAGGGGCGTGCTCACGTTCAACCCAGAGCAGGAACGTTCCTACTCTCTCTGGGCTCTTCAGCTCCACTCGCTTTGCCGGGAACTTCGGCAATCTTCTACCTGGGGTAGGGAGAACAACCAGCAACAAAAGGATAGCTGTTGCTTGAAGGTGAAAATATTGATGGTAGAAAGCGGAAGGGAGAGGAAAATGTGACACAGGAGCTTTTCTAAGGGGCAGGTTCCTCCCACACCCTGCCGGTTGCGTTGCTGTACCTGCTCATTGATAAAATTGCCCTGTTCCAGGCCCAGAATTTACCGCAGACGGAGAAGATCAGTGAGTTCTCCCAAAGGCCATTTCCAAGCACGGGATTGCTCATTCCTGCAGGGATATTTTGGTTTGGCTTGAAGCTTTTTTAAGGCTCCGGGGCAGTAGAATTTTGGGGGGCTGTTGCCTTTCTGCCCCAACCCTGCGTGTTCAAACCAAAAGCCACGTGTGTCTGCCTGGATCACATAAAAACTCCCATCGAAGGGCTTTCTCTCGAAGGAACTGAGAGACGTGAATGACTGAATCTTGCAAATTAATAAATGAGGAAATGTATTAAAGCAAAGATATTGCCTCAGAAGTGTTTTTTTAATTTATTTTGACAATCAGCTTGAATAATTTATTAGAATATTTCATAATGTACCAGTAAATGGACTGCTGGGAACATTTAGAAAAAATAATTAAATCTTAGCAAATGGGCAGCTCAGTACAGCATTTTTTCTGGTGTAAAATCTTTGAGAAATGTGTGTGTAGAGATGCAGTCTGGCCCCAGGGAGCTCTGAGCACCCAACTCCAGGACAAATCCCTGACTCCCCCAGAGTCCCTGGGAGTGGGGCCATGGGCCTTCGGAGGCAGGAGGAACCTCAGTGGGGTTGGAGGCCACCAGAAAGGAGAGGAGATGGTGGGCATTCATTAGATATGGCCCGTTATTAAAAGGATTGGAGCCTGGACGAGTCCCAGTGCTTGTGATCGGCTGCCAGGTCTACCACCAGGTGACCGCAGACAAATTATTTTCCCTTTCTGCGTCTCTTCCTGCAGAGAAACTTTTCTACTTAAATCCTGACACCTTCAGGATGAAGATGGGTTGGTATTTGTTCATTCAGTCAACATGCGGATAAGGACTTTTAGTCCTTATTTTAGTAAAGGTCTTTCAGGAGTAGTTTTATTTTTAAAAAACAAACAATTAGATAATGCCTGATGTTTTCTGAATACCCTCTGGTAATGAACTGAAACACACGGAGAGGGGCAGGAGTGAACGCCAGCTCACCCTCTTGACTCTGCTTCCCGCGGAGGCCCCTACAGCTGAAAGTTTTGCCAAATTAGGCAAAATTCACCCGAGAAGCAGATGTGCTGACACCTGCCTTCGGTGTGGCTGGTTTGGGGGGGATTTTGTGTTTTTTTTAGCAGATATTCGTCCACTCTAAACTCACTCTGTTCTTCCAGTGTATACTGAAAAATATTATTGTATCCTCACGTGAAAATTTGTTGTTGCATTGAGGTTTTCTTCCTACTGAGAAAAACGTTAGATCTTGACGGTGGGCATCCTTGATGCTCTCACTGTTTTTTCCTTCCGTAACACTCAGATTGCTCCTCGCCCCCCGCTGAACCTGCTGCTGGGGCTGCGGGTGCGTTGGCCCCGCACGGTGACCCGGGGAGCTGCTGGGACGGAGATGTTCCAAACCCTTTGTCTGTATGGGTTTGGTTTTTTAAATAAAACCAGCTCTCAGAAATATCCTGTCTGTGTGCGCTGGGTGAACGTAAAGATCAGGGTTGGTGGTTGGAGCTGCACAGCATGGCTCGTCATCCTGAGGATACGCAACACTGAGCTATCAAAGATATAAAAAGTGCTATACAGGTCTGATTTAAGGAATTAAATAAACCTTCCACTCCCATCCTTTCAGTTTAAATCCTAGTTTTGTCCATTATCATAATGAGGGATCATTTGCTGGGAAAACAAAGTCAGGACAGGCAAGAACTTCCCAAGAAATGAAATCGCAGTTATGGATTTATATGGAAGAAGTGGGAGCCCAGAGAGGGAGCACCCGTTGCTGGAGCAGGAGTTGGGAGTGAAGGACCGGTGTCGGTAGAGCATCCGCTGTCTGCGCTCACTGATGGCCGGGGCCTCTGCAGCCCCCTGTGCTGCGCTGCTGCGTACCAGATTTGGGGGGGCGATGTTGTTTTATTTTGTTTTTTAGCTGGCCACTTAGCAGATCAGTTGGTTGCTTCCAGTTGCCGGCTGTGTAATTGTGCGTTGTCCAAATCAGGCAGTCGTTTGTGCCGTCGTTTTTTTTTTTCCCTTTTTTATGCTGTGTCCCTGAGCTACTTTGGTTTCTAAATTCAGGCCTCGCGTATTTATCTGTGCCATTCAATTAGACCACATCCCCAATGCTGCTCTATAGTTTCACAGTATGTGGGAAATTTGGTAATTAAATGCATGCAAATGCTGCAAGAATAGAATAAATTAATTTTTCCTTAATATCATCAGACTATTCTGTGATGTTTCTGGAGATAATGTGACCAAGGTGGTGGCTTTTCTCTCCCCCTTTTGCCATCTTTTTTGAGTCTTTGTTGTTATTACGCCAGAAATACCTGGTCAAGTTGATGGGAGAAGAATCCCAGCCCGCGCTGCGTGGTTACAGGAGGAGGGAGATATATTCTTAAGGTTTTTGGATCTCCAAATAAAACGGGAGATGGAAATAACATTTGATTAAGTTCTCCACGTGTGGTGCAGCTTTAGGTTTGCAGGTGAATTAGAGCGAAGCAGTTGCGAGGAATAACCTGAAATCCCACGGAAGGGCACTTTGCACCAGATGTTCTGGCTGCTGGAAATGCCCCCGGTACTGCGCGAAGGGCTGGGATCTCCAGGTTTGCTTAAAAAAAGACTCCGTTATTTCTGTGCTGTGTCTATTCATGAATTCCGCTGCGATCCGTAGAAGGTTGTGGTTCCCGGGATCAGAGTGTGCCTGTGGTCGAGGCTGGGCAGACATGTCCCAGCTCATCCTTTGGGCCAGAGCTGCCTCCGGCTCTGCCTCTGTCAGCTCTTCCCACAGAAATAGTTCTTCAAAGCCAAGGGCTGTAAGGACCATCGGTGCCTAGCGTTATGCCAAAATACCTGAAACTTAGCGCTTCAGTCCTATAGCATGGTTTTCAAGGAATTTGAAAGTCATAGACTCATAGAGTGCTTTGGGTGGGAAGGGACCTTGAAGCCCACCCAGTGCCACCCCCTGCCCTGGGCAGGGACACCTCCCACCAGCCCAGGTTGCTCCAAGCCCCGTCCAACCTGGCCTTGAACCCCTCCAGGGATGGGGCAGCCACAGCTTCTCTGGGCAGCCTGGGCCAGGGGCTCACCACCCTCAGAGTAAAAAGTTACTCTTCTTTCAGAGATTCCAAATGTCAAATACATATTCTGTTGCTGCGCACGTGTTAGCCTAAAAGATCTAACCTCGCTGATGATGTTTTTTTCTCTACTGACGGGACCTTATCCTGCGTAGTTTTTGGATTCTTTCTGTGCCGTACACTCATGGGTATTTTGCCTTTCCTCTCCAATTTGTCACCGCTTTGGTGGTTGGGTTCCTCCCCGTTGCGCTGAGCTGTGCAGAGCTGGGTCCTCTTCCAGCCCTCAGCTCTGCAGTGCTCCTGCATCAGCTCCTGGGGTTCCTCTACTCTCCTGGCCTCTTCCCAGGGTGTGAAAAGCCTGAGGAGGTACCAGTGGCTCAGAAACGCGATATATTCTTGTTGCTGGAGCTTGGCAAGAGGTGCAGAGCTGCAGAGGGTTCGTAGGTGGCTGGGTTCGAGTGAGTGAGCGTCCCCCAGCTCCGCTCTGTCATCGGAGCAGCGCCGAGCGAGGTGCCCGTCGGAGGGATGGGGGAAGGTCCTGTCGGGGGTCTCTGCTCCTCAGTGGTCGGCAGCTCGGGGAGGTTCCCCTCCCAGTCCCTGTCCCCTTCCGCTTTCTTCTCTTTGTCATGGAGAAGCGCTTGTTTGTTTTGCAGTGTCTGATGCTAAGATGACTCTGTGTCTAACCCGCATGTTGCATAACTTTAACTTTCAGAAATTACTATTGTACTTGATGAAAGTCTTTTTAATTATTTCATTCTTAGGGCCTCAAATGAATAGAAACTCTCATAATTACATGTGTGTGTGTGTGTAACGAAAGGGTGAGATTGGACTTCCCGCAGTGGAGATGAGCCCACTGAGGTCTTGCTCCTACCTACGGAAGTGTTGAGTGCGCTCCCTGGCACAGCCATTCCAACATGTGCCGAAGTCGTTACGGAAACATCTCCTTAACTGCGATAATATCTGAAAGGACGTGAAGGAGCGTTTTTTTCAAACGAGCTCAGCACGTGGATGCTGCGCCCTCCTAAACCTAGCCCCGGGTTACTCCTCCTTCGTGTTGTCTTGAGGGAGTGCTGTGCTCAGAGCCAGCCCTCTTTAGACACCACCCAACACCTCGTCCCCACCCTGCAAATAGAGCTGACTTGGAATTTTTATCTAATAATCAGTTTTTATCTAATCATTAGTTTGCTAGAGGGCAGTGAGTGGTAGAATCATTTTTGTAGGAAAATACTGTTTTTGAGGGTTCCTTTTCAGAACAGTTTCTGTAGTCTAGAGCAGAGATTGTGTTCAGGAGGCACCTGAACGAGGAGAGCCACCGGCGCGGTGGCTGGAGATCAGCACCTGGGGGTGTTGGTGGGTGAGAAGCCCAACACGCCCCAGCAACGAGCACTGGCAGCCCAGAAACCCCCCACAGCCTGGGCTGCATCCCCAGCAGCGTGGGCAGGGGGGCGAGGGGGGGGGATTCTGCCCCTCTGCTCCGCTCAGGGGAGACCCCCCTGCAGTGCTGCCTCCAGCTCTGGGGCACCAACAGCAGAAGGACACGGAGCTGTTGGAGCGGGGCCAGAGGAGGCCCCGGAGCTGCTGGGAGGGCTGGAGCCCCTCTGCTGGGAGGACAGGCTGAGAGAGCTGGGGGGGTTCAGCCTGGAGAAGAGAAGGCTCCGGGGAGACCTTCNAGCTCTGTGTGTGCCGGTTCTGCCCGGGCTGTTGGGTGAAGCCATGGGATGGGCAGAGATGGGATGGGCAGGTTCACCCAGAGCCCAGCACTCGCTGCGCGTCCGCCTGTTGCCGCTGGCTCTGCAGTGCTGTCTGTCTGTCTATTGTCTGTCTGCTGACAACTGACCTTATTCTGCCTGTGCTCTTTGCTCCCCGCAGAGCTGACCGGTCCGGGGTGCGACATAACTAAAGAAGCTGCTGCAGGATGAAAAGATGGCAGCACGGCTGCTCGCACCACCAGGCCCTGATAGTTTTAAACCCTTCACTCCGGAGTCTCTGGCGAACATCGAGAAACACATTGCGGAACTGAAGAAGAAGCAGCGTCCAAAGCAAGACAGCAGCCACCGGGACGACGATGAAGACAGCAAACCAAAACCAAACAGTGACCTTGAGGCGGGGAAGAATTTGCCTTTCATCTACGGGGACATCCCAAAAGGCCTGGTTGCTGTGCCGCTGGAGGACTTTGACCCTTATTATATGACCCAGAAAGTGAGTCTGCAAGAAAGAAGTCACTAAACCGCCTCTCTCTTAGGAAATTGCAGGTTTGGGTATGGTTTGAGTGGAAGACAAAGAATGGAGTCTTTGGATGGGGCTTGTTTGGTTTTTTCTTGTTATATATTTTTCTTTGAGGTTTAACAGAGATGATATGACCAATCTTTAAGCATCTGCTTGGATGGAGTTACGAGAACAAGGTCTGGAAACTAAAGATAGATAAAGTTGTGCTAATGTGCCAATTTTAACCATGAATGCAATAAGAAGGATTTAATTGAGGGGTAACAGTTTTAAGTGTGTATTTCATTACTTGCATGGAATTCTGCTGAATTTGGTCGTTCTGAAGCAGCTGGACATAGAGTCATGACAAGACAGAACTGAGATAAATTAATTAACTTACTTTCATCTTTGTAATTTTTATTTTTAAAATATTTGCTTGTGGAATTAAGGTGATACGGCAGGAGGCATCTATGGGTGCCGCCATGTATTAAGAAACGAAGCGGTGTCGTGAGGGAGTGGTGAGTAGGCAAAGACTCTACTGGAGATGGAGGGGAGGGATCTTCTGCTGGTGAAATAGGGAAGAGCACAGTGAGTGATTTTCTCAGAAGGCCAGACGGCTTAAATCTGAGGTTCTTTTCTACTGTTTAATTTCATTGCTTGCTTTGATAGAAATTTAATAAGCTGAGATGATTACCATCTGTAACTCCAGCTTGGCTGAGCCACTCGAGAAGCTGGAGTTTGACCATGTATGTGACAATTGTTTGATGTGACTGTTCCAAGCCTGGGTAGAACGGCTGTCAGGGGAAATTGTCAAGTTTTATGACTTTGTGTTGGGGCAGACATTGCCTGCCACGCTCAGAAGTGATTCTGTGACTGGCAGGGCATTATTCACACGAAATCAACTGAATTTGTTACTTAGGTTGGGTATAACCGATGAGTTTAATGCTCATTTGTTGAGTCGGTGGTGCCAGGAGCGGAGGTGCCAGCTCAGAACAGGGCTTCGAAGGACAGAGATTTGTGCCCGTGGTGAGTACGGGCAGGCTGGTGTTGAGGTGGTGATGTGCTGAAGGAGATGTGTGGGCAGCTGCTGTTGCTGGTGAGAAGGCAGCTGACCTTATCCCTCAGAAATATTTTCTCTTTACTGAACAAAGATTTTCTCTTTGTTAAACAAATCTGGCGCTGACCGGTTCCGGCGTGGGCAGGCTGTGGAAGGGAGACGTGCAGCTGGAGAGCGGTTCCCAGGGTCTCTTTGGCTGCGTGGCTGCTTGCACCCGACCAGAGGAGGTGTTGAGAAACGTCGCTGCAGCCCCCAGCAGGAGCACTCGGTGCCCTCTTGGGGCTCACATAGTTGAAGAGATGTGGGAGAACTGGGCCATGTTCTTCCTGGCTAAAATAGGAGAGTGGTGCCTAAGGGCAGTGGGCACTGCCACGTCCCGGAGCGCTGTGCAAGGGCTTCGTGGTTGTCTTGGTGTCCCGCCAGAAGTCGGAGGGCGAGTTCCCCATCAGCCCTCACGCTTTATCAGTGTCTGTATTTGCCTCCCAACACAGTGCAACAGGTGAGATGGGGAGGGACTCTGGAGCAGGGAGGGGAGCCATGGGACGAGGGGGAAGGGTTTTACACTGCAAGAGGGGAGATTGAGATGGGATCTGAGGCAGAAATTCTTGGCTGTGAGGGTGGTGAGCCCCTGGCCCAGGTTGCCCAGAGAAGCTGTGGCTGCCCCATCCCTGGAGGGGTTCAAGGCCAGGTTGGACGGGGCTTGGAGCAACCTGGGCTGGTGGGAGGTGTCCCTGCCCAGGGCAGGGGGTGGCACTGGGTGGGCTTTAAGGTCCCTTCCCACCCAACCCATTCTATGATTCTATCAATAAACCTTTCCTTTTTAGAGAAAAATAAGCCACATTCCCAACTTTGAAGGCATCTGTCGTGTCTCCAGGAGAGAGCTGTCTCTGCTGGCTCGCTGTGCGGGGACACGAGCTCTTGGCTGAGCTGGAGCAGCTGCAGATGGAGGGGAAGGTTCTGGAGATGGGAGACAAGCTGAGACAGCCCTGCCAGCCTCCATCGCTGCTCCGTGAGCAGAGCCTTGCTCTCCCCATAAACACTGGATTAACATTTTACTGGCTCCGTTCCTTTTGCATCCACCTCAGCGTGGCCATAGCTTTGGCGTGTGCTCCTTCTGTGCTGCTTCAAATAGTCAGTGACTTCCCACAAAGAGTTTTTTTTAAGGCCATTAAAAAAGGCCCTTCTCTGAATCATCAGGAATTGCGAATCTGCTTGAATCATGGGAAGTTTTCCAAGATTTTTTTTTTCCCCCTCCTCTCCAGCATTTGCCAGAAGGCTTTGCATCATAGCTCTTCTCTTTTAAAGCTGGACGTACGGCGTGCATGGGAACAAATCAGCTGGTTGCTTTTCCTTGCAGTAGGACACAGTGATCTTAGTTTATCTAAGGAAACTGAAACTGCATTTTAACTGAGAAGCTGAACTTTCCAGTGGCCTGATAACTGATATTTAAAGGAGAAACAGTGTGACCTAGAAACAGAACCATGGCACAGGGAGTCAAAACTCCGGGGTTCGGAGCCCAGCCCGGCAAGCGATGGTTTTGTCCGAGCTACTTCGCTGTTCTCTGCTGGGTTTCATTTTGCGAACTGAGAGTAATGACTCTTGGGAGAATCAGGAAAGTCCCTTTGATCACAGGTAGCGGATTTTGGAGCTGATTTAGCTCCTTTTTCTCTTTATGTAAGTACCAGAGAAGAATTTTTCATGATTCTTTGCTTTGCGGATAGTAATCACCTTCCAATTCCTGGCCTGAAGCACATGGTGGAAGCAATACTTGCCCATGATATTTGTTGTGGAAACATGAAACATTTCAATTTAAAAACCCAAAAGGTAGGTAATGAGCTTCCTTGTTTATGTGTGCAAACAAAATTCAGGGAAGCTGCCTGCGTGAGCGTCCCTGGCAACAAAAGCAAACAGCCGATTGCCCATAGTCTAGCCTGCCTCCGGTGTTTGCTTACGCAAGAGGTAAGGACCATCATCCTCTTATTTCCGCAACCTTATTAGTATTTCTATTTTTTAATATTTTTTCATCTTTTAGACCTCTCTTTCCTTCCATTTATGGCCTAGGCTATCATTCCTGCTAAACAACTCCTTGCCCTGTTCTTTCCCACTGAATGTGACTTTTGCCCAGTTGTGGTCATTTTCCTCAAGGAACTTCCATTTCACTTGATTCCTATGAATCTCACACGTGCTACAGAAGGAGGTAAGGGTGTTAGTGCTCCTGCAGTGACCCCATTTATGAGGCAGTAGAAGGTCCCTGAATATCCTGGGGGTTGAGGCCATGTGTAAGCTTAGGTGGATTGATTTCAAAGGAAGAATCAGCCCTGCAGCTGTAGAAGACTGTATGTCCGTGAACATCGGAGGCGAGAGCGGGACTGTCCGAGGTCACCTATAGCTTGCAGATGAGCACCTGAGGATCTTCCCAGTGCGGATGTGCCAATGGAGTGACTTGCAGCTTCATCAGGTCACATGCGCAGTTTGGAAAGGGGCCCTCCGGCCTAGAATGTCACCTTGGCTGCGTGGAACTGGGGAAGGTGCAGGGGGGTGAGAGCCCAGCTGGCAGGAGGCACGTCTGGCTCCAGCATGTGCCTCCAGGAGCCTTCGATGACAGCTTCTGCGGGGCGAGGTAGTGGCCCTACAAGGTCACGACGCCCTTAATGGGGTTTGCATCTCAGTGAAGTCACTGAAACAGAGGGAAGAATTGGGACCATCTCAAAAATCAGCCTTTTATCCTTATTTCCAAAAGCTAATTACCTTTTCCAGGTCTTGCATGTTTGATTTTATTTTTTCTTCTACTCCATCTCAGGGGGGGACAGGGATGACTTGTCCATCTAATATCTCCCGCCTTTTACATTCCCTTCCCTGAATAGGATAGCAGACACGGAGCTGTTGGAGCGGGGCCAGAGGAGGCCCCGGAGCTGCTGGGAGGGCTGGAGCCCCTCTGCTGGGAGGACAGGCTGAGAGAGCTGGGGGGGTTCAGCCTGGAGAAGAGAAGGCTCCGGGGAGACCTTCCAGCCCCTGCCAGGCCCTCCAGGGGCTCCAGGAAAGCTGGGGAGGGACTCTGGAGCAGGGAGGGGAGCCATGGGACGAGGGGGAAAGGTTTTCCGCTGCAAGAGGGGAGATTTAGGTGAGATGGGAGGAAGAAATTGTTGGCTGTGAGGGTGGTGAGCCCCTGGCCCAGGTTGCCCAGAGAAGCTGTGGCTGCCCCATCCCTGGAGGGGTTCAAGGCCAGGTTGGACGGGGCTTGGAGCAACCTGGGCTGGGGGAGGTGTCCCTGCCCAGGGCAGGGGGTGGCACTGGGTGGGTTTTAAGGTCCCTTCCAACCCAAAGCACTCTATGAGTCTGCGATCTCTCCGGTAGGCTCCAAAGGAGCAGGAGAGGATCCTGCCCCTCCTCGCTCTCCTCCCTGCTGTCACGGCAGAATGAAGAGAGGGCAGCATTGTCCCCCCTGTCCTTCCTGGGGGGTGGATGGACACGAAGTGTCACGGAGTCATTTGCTGTCGTATGGCCATTCTTGTGTCCAGTCCCAAGCGTTGCTGTGGCACGCGGAGCTTTGGTTTATGGTCGGGATGTGCCAAGTGTGGCGTGGACCAGGAGCCAGGAGAGTCTCTGCTGCCATCCCCTACGTGGCTGCGGCCCCCTGGGGTGAGCGGAAGGGAGGAGAATTGTTTCTGCTTCTGCGGCAGAGTGGATTTCCTTACACAGGCAGACTGTGATGTCACTAAAACTTAAATCCAGATCAGATTCTCAATATTGCATATGGAACAATCTTCATTTTTAAAAGTATATCTTTCAGTAATTTTTTATTTGATACATTTCAGAAAATGTCAACGGTTTTTCCTACGTTGAGCTTGAAACAAGAGATTAAACCATGAGCAAACTGTGGCAGATACTTTTTCTTTCCTATATAAGCTTTTCAGTGGTGAAGAATAAGTTAGAAAGAATAAATTTGTCCCCTTTTAGGTGGGATGTAAAAATAAATATTGAATAACGTGGTTTCTGTATTAGAAAGTACACCTCTATGAGCCAAAACAGACTTGAAAAATATTTTGCGCTGACGTTTAATTCTGTATGTACTTCTTCAGCCTGCAGGGTGCCAGTTCCCTGTAAATTAATTTTGAAAATAGCTGTGTTAAAGTAACTTGCTCAGGGTGTCATCATCAGAAAGTCGTCGCTCTCTCCTGCTCGGCTCTGCGAGTATGGCAGTCATCAGTTTCCACGGTAGGAACATGGTTCCATATGTTCTTAGGCTGTTCATAAAGCTGTTTTCTCCTTAAATCTTCTGCCCACTCCTCGCTTTTCAGCCATTACAGAAATGCTTAATGTAAAACCTGCACGGAGCAAGAGCGTTTTAAATCTTCATAGAACTGGAAAGCTTTTTGCCATCGCTTGGTCAATTCTGTCATGCTCTCCAGCACAGCTTCTTTAATGCATTATTTTGCAAACTGATTTAGAGAAGACTTCTCTTTTGTGACCTTACTTCTTTTTAAATGAGAACTATTTCTAAGGTTTCTGTAAAGCGTAGATTCCCAGCCAACCTTAGGAAAACTAAAGTGGACGGAGCCTTTTTCACAACTCTTTAACAACGAAGTGAGACCTTTGGAAGTTCAGCCAGCTTTCCTCTCTCAGAAGACGACTGCAAAATGCCGTTCTCCAGGTATCACCTTTCTCCCAGTTTTCGGCTTTGCCTCAGCAGATCGTAAAAGGGCTTAAGGATGTTTTTGGAGCTGAACCAGCAAGCGTTTTAAGAGCATGCAGCCATTTTGAAATAGAGTTTTAATACGTCAGCAGCATAAAGAAAAACTAAGATAAGGTTTTAAATTGCCAAACACTTCTTGGCTTTTGTGCTCCTCTGTCTACTGACAAGGCCAAGCGGAGATTTACCCGTGATTTTATGGGACACGCAGGGGAACTGGAGCCAGTGGATCTGGGAACCGTTGGAATCCGTGAGCAGGCTGGAGTGAACGGCACCTGGTTTTCGTCAGGTTGTACCAAGAGGCCCATCTACAGTGGGCATCATGGAGAGGAGTGAGTTCAGCCAGCGTTGTGGTCTGAAAAGAGCAAGCTGAGCAGAGCTCGTCAGAGAAGACAAGGAGCTGCCCTGTGACGGACCGAGCTGGCAAGCGGAAGGTGGAGTTCGTGTTTGGTAGGCGATTGCCCTGCTCACCAGATGGGACAGACCATATTACAACTGGGAATGCCACATTTCTGGGACGATCCCTATTGAAAATGTGTGTTTCTGTGTAACCCCACAGACTGTCTCAGACCCCTCATACACCTTCCCTGACCGGATCCAGCTTGCTCTTCTAGTGCAGGTCTAGAGCCTTCGGGTTGGTTTCCATCTTGCATGCACGTCCCCATGTCTGTGTGTGAAGAATGGTGTTACTGCTGGCTTGCTGGGCTCTGTCTGCGCAAACCATCGGGCTCCAGCACAGTGATTTCTCCCATGTAGAAATGGAGGTGTAATCACAGAATGGTTTGGGTGGGAAGGGACCTTAAAGCCCACCCAGTGCCACCCCCTGCCCTGGGCAGGGACACCTCCCCCAGCCCAGGTTGCTCCAAGCCCCGTCCAACCTGGCCTTGAACCCCTCCAGGGATGGGGCAGCCACAGCTTCTCTGGGCAACCTGGGCCAGGGGCTCACCCCCCTCACAGCAAAGAATTTCTGCCTCAGATCCCATCTCAGTCTCCCCTCTTGCAGTTTAAAACAGCTCCCCCTCGTCCCATGGCTCCCCTCCCTGCTCCAGAGTCCCTCCCCAGCTTTCCTGGAGCCCCTGGAGGGCCTGGCAGGGGCTGGAAGGTCTCCCCGGAGCCTTCTCTTCTCCAGGCTGAACCCCCCCAGCTCTCTCAGCCTGTCCTCCCAGCAGAGGGGCTCCAGCCCTCCCAGCAGCTCCGGGGCCTCCTCTGGCCCCGCTCCAACAGCTCCGTGTCCTTCTGATGTCCCCAGAGCTGCAGGGGGGTCTCCCCCGAGCGGAGCAGAGGGGCAGAATCCCCCCCTCGCCCCCCTGCCCATGCTGCTGGGGATGCAGCCCAGGCTGCGGGGGGTTTCTGGGCTGCCAGTGCTCGTTGCTGGGGCGTGTTGAGCTTCTCACCCACCAACACCCCCAAGTCCTTCTCCTCAGGGCTGCTCTCCAGCCATTCTCTACCCAGCCTGGGTTTGTGCCTGGGATTGCCCTGACCCAGGTGGCCTTGTTGAACTTCAGGAGGTTGGCAGGGTCCCACCTCTGCAGCCTGTCCAGGTCCCTCTGGATGGCATCCCATCCTTCCAGCATGTTGACTGCTCCACACAGCTTGGTGTCATCGGCAAAGTTGCTGAGGTTGCCCTGAATCTCACTGTCTCTGTCACTGACAAAGCTGTTAAACAGTGCTGGTCCTAGTACTGACCCCTGAGGAACGCCACTCGTCACTGGTTTGCACGTGGACATGGAGCCCTTGACCACAACTCTTTGAATGCGGCCACCCAGCCAGTTCCTTATCCATAATGAAACCGAGCCACCTCGCAGAACCACTGCATGGGGGTTTTGGGGAATTTCTGTCTGTGTCCAGCTCAGTCGCATCAGAGACTTCATTGCTCAAAAGCTGTGGTAGAGCTGAGACCTTGGTGTTGTGCTGGGCGCACAGCGGGAGCCTGTGAGCATCCCCCGGTCGTGGGTGTCCTGCTCTGAAGGCTCTGCAGGGGACAGTGAAGGACAATTTAAAGGTAAATCATCTGTGAGTCTTGAAAAGTTGGTGCTATTGGGGACGCAGGGTGTCCTGGTATGAGGTAAAACAGAACCAACTTTCTGTTCAGTAATTTTACTTTTTAGCTAGGCCTCTTCTCACCCTCTGAAATTAACAGCACGTTGTGCCGAAAACGGTTCGTTCTCAGAGCGATAAGACCAATGTTTACAGTTTGTGCCAAGGAATGGTACACAGAGAGGCTCTTGCTTACACTTATTGCCAAAACAACCAAGGTCAGCTCCTTTCGTTATTTGCCCCGTTGGAGGGTCGGAAGGGGAAAAGCACAGAGGGGTCCCACCTGAGAGGTGGAGGGGACAGGACAGGTGACCCAAAACTGGCCAACAGGGTGTTCCATCGCATCTGCCCCATGCTCAGTATAGAAGCTGAGGGATCAACGGGTCAGCCTGTTCCTTCAATGGCTGGCGTCCGAGGAGGACCCTGTCTCTTCATCTGCCTTTGATCCCGATCCGTGCATTCCTGACTCCAGATCCAGAATCCAGTTCCCATCCATTGCCGAGTCCAGTCTGGGACTTTCCCAATGCCTGCTGGTGACGTGATCATCATCCTGGGAGCTTACTACAGTTTTGTGTATATTGTATAGATTTAGTTATTTTCTTTTTATTTTATTATTAATATTTCATTAAAGTAGTTTAGTTTCTTCTAAACTCGTAAATCTCTTTATCTCTCCTCCTCCTCTCTGTGTGCGAGAGGTTGGGTGGGAGCATCTGTCACCGGCCATTGGCCGATTTGGCCAAAACCACGACAGAGGGACAGCTGGTTCTTAAAGTTGGGTGTCACTGGAGCCAGTCTGTAACCCACAAATTTGAAAAGCTCATGGCCTTTTAGAATATTGCTACATGCCAAGGTAATCTGCTCATTAATTCTTGATGCTGCAATTTAAGAGCTGTCTGGGGTTGTCTTTGAAGTGCTTTTGTTGGGAGATGCATTAGTGGTTCTGGTAACTAATCTTTCTCACTCAGTGCTGGACCGCAATCTCATGTTGATTTCCTTTGCAAATAATTTACTGCTCAATGGTCTAATTTGGCCAAATGAGCTAAAATCTGCTGCTTCACTTGCGAGGAGGGAAATGACGAATTTTGTGAGTGAGTCCCCCGGGGAAGCTCGGTGGCGACGCTGGCAGAAAGCCCTGGTGGGTTCCCTGCTGCCGGGCGGAGGGCTGGAGCCTCGCAGGGAACGGCAGACGGGAAAGTGGTGCCGGGGAAAGGGCTCTGGCTTCTCACTGCGCACAAATTTGCTTTTTTTTCCCTCCCAGCTGAGCAGTTGGCGCGTGGAGTGTGCGGGTGTTGAGCAGCTCCAGCTCGAATTGCTGCTTTCCGGGTGTTTGTGCCGGTGGTTTCTGTGTTTTGGGGCTGGTGATGGAGAGCGGAGATAGATTCCGCCTCACCTTTACCTGATTCATTCCGCAGCTTCTGTATAAAGTAGCAAACCTTAATATCTCGCTAATTAAAGGCAAGGAGAGCAGGTGTCTGTGCCGGTGGTTGGCGCAGCACAGTGGGATGTGCTCAGAATTGTCCCCGCGCGGGGACAGCGGGCGTCCGGCCCCTGTCTGCGGGGGGACTCTGCCGGGACGTGTTCTCTCTGCCGACCTGTGTCGCGGATGGAAACATTTGACACGGTTACGATTTAGTAGCAATTCAGAATTTATTCATGATTTGAGGTAGATCAAGAGTTAAGTTTTAGCAGCACTTAATCGTTAACCGATTTAAGGATTTACAAAATGATTTAACAAAATAATTGAATGGCGACTTAGTTACAGATCTGAAAGTGGCAAGATTCACGCTAACTTGAGGTATCCCAAATGAATACGTATATATGTGTAAGCACGAACATACAAGCACACAACACTTGAGGGGTCGCACACACACCTACACCCGAGTTTTAATTGTTAGGACTAAAGGTCCCTTCACAATGGGTGACTCCAATGAGCCAATGGGTCCCCCTTTTACACACGCGCGGACAAGTATTTGGATCCAGTAAAATACAAGAACATCCACACTTGTCAGAGCGAACGTGCATGTAGAGGGGCGGATGAAGGAGAGGCCTAGAATTAAAATTCCCTTCCTCCGAGTTTGGAGCAAATACTCCCAGTGCACCGGCGTTCCTCAGTGGGCGATGACTGGGACTCAATGGCGTTGCCTCGCCCCGACCGTCCAGTCCCCGAGGTGTTGGCCCGAGTGGCTGCTGACTCAGGGGAGGTGCTGCCCACAGCCCGCTGCCATCCGGGGGAGCTCAAAGGGTCTTGCTGGAATCCCTTCTCATGGGGTCTGAGATAATTGGCTTTTGTCAGGTATTTTTCCACTCCAGCCCAACACAGACGATGGAATATTCTGGTAGTTTTCACCAGTTGTTAAAGTCCGGAACTCGCTGGATCTGCAAGTTCTGGTGTCAGTCCGTTTTGGGCCATGGCCCGGGTGCAGATGTACCAGGCTCTCGGGGGTGACAGTCCCCAGCGATGGGGGAGCAGGAGCCGGCGTGGTCGGGGGTGCCTCAGCACCCTGGGCCTTCATCTTTCGCCATTCATCCCTGATGTCCCCTGGGTTGGGAGGCGGCCTAGGGACGGGGACTTGCACCAAGCACCGAGTGGCCGAAAGGGGTGGGGGGGGTTGCACCCCCACGACCCACCGATGTCTCCATGCGGGCCAGGGGCCGCCTGGCAGAGCCGGGGCCAGGTCTGGGGAGGGGGCGCGGAGGGACGGGCGGGAGTCGGGGCTCTGCGGCCGGTCCCGCTCCTGCCGTGGGCCCTGGTTCTTGTCTGCGGGTGAGGGATAATGGTGCGGTGAAGGAGTGTCTCGGACGGGACGTCTTCCCTCTGAGGTGTCTGGGAAACGGACGGTTTGGAGTAGAATTATTCGGTATGTACTGGTAGGTATATTTTACCCTAATGGGAACTTCATAAAGGCGATTATTCTTTTAAAAAAGCAGAAAATGCTGGTTTTTACCATAGCAGTTGTTCATCTTTTCTTGTACAATTCATGCTTTGACTTTGATGCATTAACTCTCTCTCTTTCTCTTTGTTTCTGTCTTTGTCTCTCCACAGACCTTTGTAGTACTAAACAGAGGGAAAACACTCTTCCGATTTAGTGCCACACCTGCCTTGTACATTTTAAGTCCTTTTAATCTGTTTAGAAGAATAGCTATTAAAATTTTGATACATTCATATCCTTTTTATTACCGAGGTATTTTTGCCTTTGTATATTGATGGAGAACTCTCTTACCTGTTGTCTTATTGCTCGATTCAAATAGCATCTGTGAATTCTGCACCTGGTGAAGTTGGATTGGCCTCAGAGCAGACACAAAAATGTGGGTTTTTTGAAAGAAAAATCATGGTCCTTTGGACACGTCCAGTCAAGTAAACATTACGTTTATTTTCCCTGCTGGATTGCACCTTTCTGTGTCTGCTCTTCCGTCAGCGCACAGACACGGATAAGTTTTGGGACGGATGTGGTTTAAGGTTGTGCTTCCCGTGAAGAGGAGTTGAGCTTTAGCTGGCTGCTAAAATGGTTAAATAGAATTAGTGTCTGGAGAAGGAGCCAAAGATACCTTAGATGTGATTAGACGCTGACTAATTTCTTGCTCTTTTTGGCATCTCCCAAACTCCCTTCTCCTGGCAAGGCTGTCCCAAAACGTTCCGCTGCAGGGCTCCGGGCGGCTCCGGCGGCTTCGGGAGCAGCATCCACCTGTGTTATTAGGCGGGGGGGGGGGAAGGAGGGTATTGGATGGGCTGCTTTGCCCTGTTTATTTTTTTATTTTTAGAAAGCGACTGTAAAAGGGAAACCCGTTCATTTGTTGCTTTAGAGGCTTCTATATCCTTATGTCCTGCATCTCATCTCCAGTAAAAGCTTTTCCATCTTTTCAAACTCGATTTGGTATCTGAGTCCGGGAACGTTTTCCGTGGCTTGTGTCTCATATCCTGCAGGCACAGAGGGAGCCCAGATGTTTGGGAAGGTCCGGAGGGTTTTCTCTCCAGATGCTGCTTTCCTGTCGGATATATTAGCAGACAACATTTTTTTGATGTTACTGAATAAATGGAATTATTTGGGAAGACATTTCCTTTAGGCATATGAATTTTTAAATTGTTAATACATACCCGAAAATATAAAATTAACTGAATGGTGATGTAAAAATGCTACTTATATATAGTCGCCCCTGCTCCTGTTGCCCCTGGCTTCTGGAAGCACCTTGGCTCCTATGTGTAGTCCCCAGAGAACAGACTGGAAAGGGCTGGATGTCACTGCAGAAGAGCGAAGAGTGCGGGGTGGGGAGCCACCGGGGATGTGAGGAGCCACGCTCATGTCCCGCTGATCCTTGACTTTGTTCTACAGTATTTAGCATGATCATTATGTGCACTATTTTGACCAACTGTGTATTCATGACTTTTAGTAACCCGCCTGAATGGTCGAAGAATGTGGAGTAAGTAAAGCTTCTTGTGTTTTTAAGAATCTTACCGAATGTTGTTTTTCTTCGATTGAGAAATCTGTTCCCACTCACGTGTAAGTTCGCGTGGATGCGAGTTGTCTTTTATATCCACTCTGTTTAGACAAAAGTGTTTGTAATTCATCTTTTTTCATGACTACGATGACATTTCTACAAACTTCTCAGTGCGGCTCTCTCTCTTCCTCGTCACAGGTATACATTCACTGGTATTTATACATTTGAATCACTTGTGAAAATTATTGCCAGAGGTTTCTGTATAGATGGCTTTACTTTCCTACGCGATCCATGGAACTGGCTAGATTTCAGCGTGATCATGATGGCGTAAGTTGTGTTTTCAGATTATTTGGGGTATTTGTGGCGTGCGGGAGCGGGGTGAGACCTTAGGAAGAGGGTGGGTGCGTAAGGGAAAAGTAACTCAAGGCAAAGTGAAGTGAATCCCCAAAAGATTTCTTTCTAAAGAAAGCTTTAGCCTGGCACGGAGTCACAGATCTAAAACGCAACTCCATGGAGTTAGTGGAGCTGCTGCAAAAAGTATGATTTTCTGAAAACTGCCTTTATTAATATAAGAATTTATAATAACGCCTGGCATTGTAGGTTGCTCACGTGCCAGAGTGGCAGCTTGTTTATTGTCCTTCCTCGTTCTTTTCCCTTGTGCCGGATCAGCCTGCGCTGGTCCGATGGTGAGACTTCCTGGGGATGTCTGAGTTCGGAGCTGCGCCAGGAGACACACGCTGGATTTCTGGGGTTTTTCCTTCTTGGCCCGCGCTGGCCGTTGCTTGGGCTCAGTGCGGCTGGGGAATACCAGGGTACGACACTCGCAGTCTGAGTCGCCGCTGGAAGAGATGGTCCCCGTCCCCCCTCGCTTTTACATTTGTTTTTGGAATATCGCACATGTGCATGTTTGGGCTCCCGTAGTCAATAACAGTTGATGAAAACTGAGGGATCAGGTAGGACGGCTCAGGAGCCTAAATTTCAAGTGGGCAGAGCAATTTAATTCTAGTAAAATGCTTTAACCATATAAAATGCCTTTTTTTGGCTGAGTTCTGCACCCAAGGTTGTTGGTTTTCCCAAGTTTCAGCTCTTTTTCCTACTTGCCCTTTAGTTGTGTATTTAAGTGATATGCAAAGAGCTGAACGTTGTACACAAAAGGCAAATAACGGGTCTCTCGCTGGCACTGACGCACCAGTTTGACTCCGGAATGGCTTCTGCCTTACTGAAATTCCACTCTTTTTTGTTTTATGAAGCGCTTGTGGTGGCCTTTCTGCACCCAGAGGAATCTTGAATATTGTGCATTTCTTTGCTTTTTTGCACTGTGTTTCTCCCCAGACAGCACAGAGGAAATATTCTGAGGTGGGGTGAACCGTAACTGGGTTAACCTCACGCTAAGCCTTTTGTCCTCCCTGTATCTCAGGTTTGTCCCCTTGTGCAGCGGGGATAGTCATCCCGCCTGAGGCTCACAGACGGGTGGCAAAGCGTGAAGGATTAAAATGAAGGACCCTAATTAAAGCAAAAGATGATCATGCTTTATTAAAAACATGAAGTGAGGCGAATATACCTGAAACCACCGAACTGCGGTGATGTCACCAATCCCCTTGCATATTTGGCAGTTTTATAATTACCATTTTATGTAGAGTTAGCGTTAAATTTTCCAATCCTGTACAGACGAGGACGCAGGTTATCTGACCGTGCGCTTGGACGAGCTGATTGCAGCGTGGAGAGACTTAAACTGTGTTTTGGCTCCGAATTTTTCTGTGTCTGTCTCTCTTTTAAGTGCCAATTCTAAAGCATTTTAAACTACAAGCTGTTTCCTACAAGCAGACAGCTATATGAAAAGAAAGGTGACCCCAACAGTGCCATTAACTCTGGTTTAATTCTGCAGGTATATAACAGAGTTTGTAAACCTAGGCAATGTTTCAGCTCTTCGAACTTTCAGAGTATTGAGAGCTTTGAAAACTATTTCTGTAATTCCAGGTAAGGCGGCCTCCGGTTGGTGTTAGCTGTCGGGTGCAGGCCCTGTGAGTGATGTACTGCTTTGTCTGTAGTTGGTGTTTTATTTTGGTGTGTGTATTGTCATTGTGTTTTTGTGTGTGACCTCCCTCATTGCAGATATGTCACAGAGTTTGTGGACCTTGGGAATGTCTCAGCATTGAGAACTTTCAGAGTTCTCCGAGCTTTGAAAACTATCTCTGTTATTCCAGGTGAGAACCATTACGCATTAAAGGCTCGTCTTGCGTGTATCTCTCTCCATATCTCCCCTCCCATCCTGCACTGCTTATTTCTCCGAAATGGCACTGGGATGTTTTTGATGGGCTTTGCAGTCTGTATAAACAGAGCAGTTTGAAATTAAGGCTTCTGGGCCATCAAATTACAAGACAAATAGCCTGCTGTTCCATACTTCTTTATCCCTGCGCATGCGTGTGGCCACCCGAGCTCTGAAACGAGCGCCAGGCCTAAAGGTTAGCTTGGAGGGTAGACTCAGGGGAGATGTCAGGAGGAAATTCTTGGCTGTGAGGGCGGTGAGCCCCTGGCCCAGGTTGCCCAGAGAAGCTGTGGCTGCCCCATCCCTGGAGGGGTTCAAGGCCAGGTTGGCCGGGGCTTGGAGCAACCTGGGCTGGTGGGAGGTGTCCCTGCCCAGGGCAGGGGGTGGCACTGGATGAGCTTTAAGGCCCCGTCCCACCCGAACCATTTCATGACTCCATGAATAAAGGATCAGGCTCCTCAGGCTGAGCAGTTTCTTGCTCAGCGAGTCATCCCATTACCATCAGTATTTCTAGAGCTGGTTTAGGAATAAGTTTGTGAAGCAAGTGAGCAAAACCCAACCAAGATTAAAACCTTTCTGCGTGGAGCTACTTCAGTTCCTTGGAGTCAGACGGGATCTAGGCAGGTTGTCTTCTAGGTAAGGACAAGAAGCTCGCCTCCTGTCTTCAGGAAGGGCTGATGCCCATTTTGCAATAGACTAAGCTAAGTGGAGTGTTGGCACTACCAGCTTTTGCATTTGTATGTTGTAGTGGAAGTGGTTGCCAGCTGCCAATGCCATAGTGCGTGGCCCAAAGCTTTCAGTGAGCCACAAGTCCTGGTTCACATACCTGCCCCGTCACGTCCCCCTGAGCTGGGCTTTGCAGGACCATCACTTACGAAGCCACTTCTACTCTAGCTCAGTGTGGGAGTCAGAGGCCGAGCAATAGCCCTTCCTTTGTTGTACGAGACCATGGAGCCATTGTGGACTGAGAATATGATTCTGATCCCCATCCCGTATAGAAAAGTCTTGTGCAGATGGTTTCTCAAGAATGTCCCTAATTTCAAGGCTCAGTTTTCGTGGGCACTGAAGCATCTGTAGCTTTCCGTTTTTCAGGCGCTTGACCTGTCTCAAGGTGGGCACCCGAAATAATCACTGGATGAGTTTTGGTCTTCTATATCTTTGTGCTTTGTTTCCTAATGTATTAACTGATAATGGTTCTTTTGCTTTCTCAGGCTACACTTGCACATACGTTTGCCAGAAAAGAGCCTGTGGAATTGTAGGGGCCGTCACTTTTGTCCCCGTTCCAGACTGCTAAACCCATCAGCTGTCCATGGCTGTTGTGCATGATGTTCTTAATGGCACCCGCTTCCCTTGCACCGAATGAGAGAATGCTCGAGTCGTGTTCGTTCTTAGCCTTCCCTAACGTTTGTGCGCACTCAGAGAGCAAACGCTGTTTGGTAATTGCTGTTAGCAGTGCGCTAGACGGATCTGAAGTGCAGTTGCGGTTCTGTCAGCCTGCTACAGGTATTAACTGCCTTGCTCGAAGAAAAACATCGATGTTAAATTCAGTTTCGTATGTGTTTTGCTTTCATAATCGTAGCAAAGTGAAGACGATGCAACTTTAATGAGCTGGTTACGAAATGTGTGACAGCATGCCTTGTCTTCCCGGGGAAAGGAGCAGAACGGTTCCGTTCCGTATCGTTCTCTCCATCCTGCCCAAAACTAACAGACTTTTCCTTTTGTTCCAAAAGACAGCAAAGGCCGGGGTGGGGGGGGGGGGTCTGAGCCCTTCTAAATTCAGTGCAGCCCTGCTTTTTATTAGCAGGCTGGTTTGCTGCATGCTTTTATTAAAGGGGATCCTGCCCGAGAGCCGGGCACAGTGAACGCGCCGTGGCTGGAACTGTGGTTATTTGCACCGGTTTTGTGCTGGCGCAGCATTGCCCCAGCTGGGTTCTGCGGCATGTGGGTCCAGCACAAACCTTGCTCCCCTCTCCCTGTTCTGACTGACGATGCGAGGAATGTACAGCGTTTGTGTAATTAGCCTTTTGGATTATTGAATACGAACTTGGGCACAGGGTGCTCTTCCTGGGCTTTAGTGCTATCATGTCTTGGGGAAGAAGTGATTTTTAGAATACACTTAATATTAAAATACAAAGTGGTTCCCTTTCTGCTCCAGCGCATGGAAGGGAGTGGGAGTTTTAATACTGTGCTGAGCTAATGAGAAACTCATCTCAGTGTTAATTTTTCCCATAAAAATGGGAAACATTACCAGAGCATGACAAAATTCCAGGCAGGTAGAGGGTCTGTGTGGATTTGTGTGGCAGGAGTCGACTGTGGCACCTATGAGCTAAAGTGTCAAAATACTGCTTTCATGGTATGGCTTGGCAGGCCATGTGAAACTCTGTGGTGGTCTAAAGATATACTTTATTTTTTTTTATTGGCACTTGAGTGATCGGTGTTTTAATTGCCTAATGCCGTCAGTCCCGTGCGTTGGCAGCCTGTGACACCGGTGTTGAATGGGGCCGGGGGACTCTGGGTCTGCACAGCACAAGGGCAATGGCCCCGGCGGGGCTTGTCCTGTGCCGCGCTGGCAACGCCGGCGCTGCCGATTCCTCCTCGTGGTGCCACCCCCGGGGGAGAAACGCGGACCCGTGTGCGGGGCCGGGGGCCTGCGAGCGATCGCTGGAACGGCCATCTGCCAGAACGAACAGCAAAGAACCGCTTTGTGGGGGAGTCGGGCTTTGGCGTTGATTAAAAGTGTTGAAGATCAAAGTAAAAGACGTTTTAAAAAATTATTCCTCCCTAAGAATTCCATTCTATTTATGTATTTTTGAATCTTTATATTCCTGGTATGGCTCAATCCTCTGTTTTGGTAGAGAAGGGTTTCCCGACAAAGGTTTATTGCAGAAATAAATGACAGCCTTGGATCTGATTAGCCCCAAATTCAGCTGGAGCTGTGATTTTTAGTTTTTTTTTTTCTCCTTCCTCCCTTCAGCCTCCTTCACTGCTCACTCACAAATGCAGGATCATCCTACTTGACCTCGGAAAGGCTGATGAAAGCCCGAATTCTGTACGGTTTCTGCAGCCCAAACTCTTGCTTGTTGAGATCTGTCTCCCGACAGCAGGAGTGCTGCGTTCTTCCCCCGGCTCCTGGGAGGTTCCTCTTACAGACCAGACCGGTTTGGAGAACCAGCAGGGTTCTCGGCTTGTGCCTGAGCTCCCTTGTTTTATTGAGCCCTGCCCTTTACCGATCCCGATGGCCCGAAGAGCCGGCACTGGGGGTGCAGCCCTGCCCGTAACAAACCCCTCTTCTGAACGATGGGTCCGGCTCCCGCAGGGGACGGGGAAGCACTGAAACGGTGCAGTTCAGCAGTGGGAACTTCAGACGTAGGCAGGTCGAAAGGTATTTGGTCTTTGTCCGTTGTTGTAGTTTGTGCCGATGAGCCAGGTTTCACCGCAGCGGGGGGTTCGTAGCAGAACACCGTAATTTAACGTCTCTGTCTGGACAAACCCTCCCATGGCAGAGACTCCCCGCCAGGCTCCGATGTTCTCCATGACGAACGCTGGTGTCTTCTTTTGTTCTAACTATTGCTAGTTCACCATCGAAACCGGTGAGCTTGGGTCATCCAGCACCTTCCCTGTCCTGTGGGGACAAACCCAAGTGCCGGTGGCGGTCCCCAGGAAAACGGGTTCCCCGTTTTGTAGCAACAATCTCGTGCCACCCTATCGCGGTTGCCAGGTACTGTATGTATTTGAATTTTCGGTGTCTTTTTGTTCTCCAGGAGTGATTTCTAGTCTTGTTTTCTTCTCTGCAGGCCTGAAGACCATTGTGGGTGCCCTAATTCAGTCCGTGAAGAAGCTGTCGGATGTAATGATCTTGACAGTGTTTTGCCTCAGTGTCTTTGCTCTCATCGGGTTGCAGCTCTTTATGGGCAATTTGAGGAACAAGTGTGTCATATGGCCAATCAATGTGAATGAGACTTTCCTGGATAACGGCTCGAAGGGCTTTGACTGGGAGGAATACACCAACAATATGTGTAGGTATTTCTGCAGTGATACTCCCTAAAACCACCTTATTTGACGTAATGCTGCTGACCGGGATTTCTGACACGGCTTATAATGCGGCGTGTCCAGCTTTGCGCACTAAAAACCCCTTGCTCAGATACTTCTCAGGTTTTTTGTTAAGGTGTTTCCAGTTGGGCTCTTTTAACTAAATACTTTTGTCAAAAATACTTTTTTTTTTTTCCTGTTTTATTTCCAATTAAAAACTGTTTAAATACAGTAAAAGGGAAGTAACTGCCCACTTAAACCCCTGGGCTGCATGTCAGGTCCTTCGCTGAGTTTGCTGGTTCTCCGAAGAACGCGGGTGAAGCTGTTGGTACCTGTCTCTGCTTTGCAGCATCCTCCCGCGCCGGCTGGAAATGATGCTGGAGAATCATTTCAGAGCTGGAAATGATGCTGCGGAGGATCAAGGAACCAGCTTCCAAGTTTTTACAACTTAATTTCTTCCTTCCTTTTCACTTTGAGCTTCTCTGCTGTGCAGTCAGCTCCTTTTAGATTTTTATTCATAATGCTGTACTGACTGCCAGAAAGGTGTTTAAACTCGGGCACGGTTAAGTGGGGCTAATGTTATTTAAAGCTGAGCTGGTTTACCAATACATTTACCAGTAGGGGATCTAGAGGGATCCTCAGGGAAGGTTTTTCTAGCGCTATAGTATGTGAAATCCTCTAACTCCTTATGTGTGTGCATGTAATCTTTCCTTTTTTATCTTCTTCAGCAAATTTTTACATAATTCCCGGCGCCCCTGATCCTTTGCTCTGTGGTAACAGCTCGGACGCAGGGTGAGTGCTGAGCTTTATTCAGAGTAGAGACTAATTACCGTCGGTGTCCGCTGATGGTGGCAAAACCTTTGGAATGTTTCCTGTTGCTTCCTTTTGTTGGTTCTGGTCGTGTTCTGCATGTAAAAGGTTTCGTGTTTCTTAATCTAATTATTAATCCATTGTTACTGTCTGTTTGATTAATATAACGTAAGCTGACATTTTCCGTGTCCTCCCATGAGGCAGGTGTGGCTGATGGTGATCACTGGTGGCGTTATTTCCCTCTGAATCCAATCACAAGAATCACCAGAGGAGCAGGGGAGGGAGGTTCAGAAATGGAAAATTTCCTTGTGTTATTGGCTCCAACTGGTTTTTCACCTGGTCCTTCAGCTCTAAAGGCACTTAGGGCAAAAGCTCGTCCTTCTGGCTGATGTTGGGTGAAAAGCTGCAGGTTGCTGCATCTTGTTCACGTAGGACAAAGAAAACGGGGCTTTTCTGAGATCTTCTCTGTCAGTCTCCTTGTCTGCTGGTCTTACCTGACATGGAGAGCAAAATTCATGCCGTTTGTTAGGAGGGTTGTGAAAATCTCCATGAGCATGGATAATGTGCGCGTTGTCAACTTGCTCTATCCCTTTGACCGCCTCCATGCCCTGAAATGGCTGTTGTCCTCTTCGCAGCCAATGTCCGGAGGGCTACACGTGCATGAAAGCAGGACGGAACCCCAACTACGGTTACACAAGCTTTGACACTTTCAGCTGGGCTTTTCTGGCTTTATTTCGCCTTATGACTCAGGACTTTTGGGAAAACTTGTATCAGTTAGTAAGTAAACGCTTTGCTTCGGTGTTATCCAAGACGAGAATGTGGGGACAATACAGGAGAGAAAAATGTGTCGAGCTTTATTGCGTTGCTCGTGTCTGAAAGAATAACGGCGAGTAGAGCTGTAGTGAGGTAGTGGAGGGGAGTAGAGAGAGGAGGTAGCGAGTGATGAGGAGGAAGGGGTGTCACCGGGGGGCGGGTGTTGGACTCTTAAGCCCAGGAGGGACGGCAGGTCCCCGGCAGGTCCCCGGGGTGCCGGCGGCTGAGCTGGGAATTAACTCCGGAAGGACCTGGCTGCCTGCTGCAGAAGGTGGCTCCTGGCAGGGGGCTGGACTAGGTGACCTTTAAGGATCCCTTCCAACCCAAACCGTCCTGTGGTTCTGGGGTTGTGAGCGGTTCAGCTCTGCTCTCCGAAGGTGCTGGGGCACTTTGGAGGGCAGAGTGTTTCCTTGTAACCCGAGGACGGTTTGGGGACCTTGCTGAAATGGCTTTTCTTCTTTTTTGTTTGGTTTTAAAGGAGTCCAAGCATTGAGTTTCACAGTGTACTTGTGAATCCTTTCAGTTTGCATCTGTTGGATGTTCCCTTAGGAGAGGAGGAGGGATGTCACCTTCTGTGTTTATGGCTAATGGATGTGCAGCGGCTTAGTGCTTTGCAGGCGAAGTGCTGAGAAGTTAAATATTCAGCACGGCTATATTTTCTTAGAAGCATTCAGGTCAAGAAGCTTGGGATCAGTTCCCCTATCAGGTGTCACGCTGAAATTGCTTTCCCCTTTCCTTTTCTCTTCCCTCTACCATGCTGCTCTTCTTCCAGACCTTACGAGCGGCAGGAAAAACCTACATGATCTTCTTTGTCTTGGTGATCTTTGTGGGATCGTTCTACCTGGTTAATCTCATTTTGGCTGTGGTGGCTATGGCTTATGAAGAGCAGAACCAGGCCACGCTGGAGGAGGCGGAGCAGAAAGAGGCGGAATTTAAGGCCATGTTGGAGCAACTGAAAAAGCAGCAGGAAGAAGCACAGGTGAGTGTATTTTTTTGATGTGTTTACATATTTTAAGATTTATTTGCCCGTTATTACAGAGCAGTGGTGTATAACCAAAAAATGCGGCAGTACCCTGGCATCGTGTCCTCTGCTGACTGGGGTGACGTTGTTTGCTCTCAGTTCCTGGCTGCTGCTGGTTTTTCCTGAAGCTCGCTGTGTTTATTTTGTATGGGAAAACTGCCTTCTGTTAAGGAATTTTTAAACAATCCCAGAGTTTCTAGTTAAGTGTGGGAATGTCACTGCAAGACAGACACGTACATGTTTGTTGGTCCTTTACCAAATTTTTATAAACAAAGCTGAGGGACTGAGAGAGCTTTTACCACCTGCAAAAGTCAACAGTAAAAAATTAGACAAGTCCTGGCTACAAGTTTCTTCCAAGAGGAAGAATAAGCGTCTCAGTCCTGCCCCAAAGACTTGTTCTTGTATGCACTCAGCCACACTCTTAAAGCAGAAAATGGAGTATTCATCACGGTAAGATCTGATTCATTTTTCCTTTCTCTTGCCTTCACCCTCAGGCTGCCGCCATGGTCACTTCGGCAGGGACCGTCTCTGAGGATGCTGTGGAAGATGACGGTGGGGGGAGGATGTCTCGGAGCTCTTCCGAGATTTCCAAACTCAGTTCCAAGAGCGCCAAGGAGCGTCGAAACAGAAGGAAGAAGCGAAAGGACAAGGAACTGTCAGAAGGAGATGAGAAGTGTGACAATGAGAAGGTGTTCAAGTCTGAGTCTGAGGATGGCATGAGGAGGAAAGCATTCAGGCTACCAGATAACAGGCTAGGAAGGAAGTTTTCCATCATGAACCAGGTAGTTTTCATTTCCTTCGCTCATGTTTATGCTTGCTTCTAGTCAGGATAATATTGTAGTTTAGATCCTGATTAGCATGTCAAGGGAATCTGCCCACTGTCGTAAACTTGCCGTCGATCGGGAGGACACTTACGGGCCAAGTTTACAGCCCTTGCACACACTTACCCTGGCATATGTTGTCCTGAGAGGGAGGAATCTCACCAGAAAACTTCTTCACCGACTGCCAAGGGTGAACAACTCTTAAAGTACAGCCGCCGCCGAAGTGGCGATGGTTTGCATAGACCTGGAGAGGGAGCGAAACCACGTTAGCAGCACTTGTCAGCACTGCAGCACTTTGTTTCCGTACCCTTCACGCTTTGTCATTCTTTCTTTTCTCCCTCCCAGTCTCTCCTCAGCATCCCAGGCTCCCCTTTTCTCTCCCGACACAACAGCAAGAGCAGCATCTTCAGCTACAAGGGGCGGTTTCGTGACCCGGGTTCGGAGAACGAGTTTGCGGATGACGAGCACAGCACCGTGGAGGAAAGCGAAGGCAGGAGAGATTCCCTCTTCATCCCCATCCGCGGCCGCGACCGCCGGAGCAGCTACAGCGGCTACAGCGGCTACAGCCAAGGCAGCCGCTCCTCACGGATCTTCCCCAACCTCCGCCGAAACGTGAAGAGGAACAGCACGGTGGACTGCAACGGCGTGGTGTCCCTCATCGGCGGCCCGCCGTCCAGCATGCCCGGGGGACGCCTTCTGCCTGAGGTGAAAATAGATAAGGCAGCTGCCGATGACAGTGTAAGGAAGGCAGTGAGTAGGTAGCGTAGGCATGGCCGCCTCTCCTCTCTCCTCTGCCGAATGCTGCCCCCCGAGCGCACTGGGCTCCCCGGCAGGACCAGCGTCCGTCTGTCCGACCTCAGGCGATGAATCTGTACTGGATTGAGCACCCCACGCTTCAGCATCCCCTCTTCCCTTCTCAAACTCAGTGACCCACCTCCTCCTCCTCCTCCTCCCCCAGCTTCCTGGGAAAAAAAGGCTTGGAATTGAGCCCTTAATTAAAGGGCTAATAATAGTAGGAGCCCTTGGTGTATGTCGGGGCAATTCGTAAGGAGCTATTTAGAGCATGGGAATGGGGAAACCGCGCAAAGTCTGCTGCAAATGTTCTCCACAATAAGATAAAATACTTAAGGATTCAAGAGGGAATACAAACAATCTTTTAGCTCTCGCTAAAGTTTGCAAGGGAAGCTGTTAGTAAAATAAGGATTTTTTTTTTTTAATACTATTTTTTAATTTTTGAGTTTTCCTTGACTGGCTTTTTGTAATTAGTTGGCTGAAGTGGTATTGAGTAACCTTTTTAGTGGATCAGCATTTCAGAAAGCGGGAGGGAAACAAAGCTCAAAAAATAGAATATTAGTTAGTGGGGCATGAAAGAATCTGAACAAGATTGAAACAACATCATTCGAGAGAGACCTAAATCGATTTTTTTCTGAGAAAAGTCTGGTTACCATGACTGTAAATTCCAAGCTGTTTTTTTGTTTTAGTTATTTCGATTCTTGCAACCTGTTTGATCTTGATTAGTTACGTTAAGCCTCAGTTGCTCCCTGTTTTTTCCTCCCCTAGGTAGCATGTTAGTACGGTGTTTGCTTCAGTATTTAGTTCTCTTTCTAACACAGCATGGATGTGGCAGGAACGGTAACCTGCATGCCGCATGCGTAAAAGAGGAAATATTAGTTAGCAGTTATTTTGCGAACTCTTTATGTAGAGAGGGTTCAACAAGCAATTAAGCGTCGTGGTAGGAGAGCACGGGCTGCGCAGAGACCTCAGTTCGCAAGCAGACAGCAGCAAATTCCTGTAATGAGGAAAAAACCCCAGTTATCTGTTAGCGCACGAGATTGTCCCTGCCTAACAGGGACTGGCGTTTCCAGAGAGATGCTGGGAGGGAAACGGTGAGTCGTCTGTAGAAGTGCCTTGGCTTGGGGAGAGCGAGGTCATCCTTCACCAGGGCGAGGTCCAGACGTGGTTTCGTCTCCCTGCTGTGTCAGAAAATCAGCTTCATAATGGGCTGGAGTGGGAGAAGTCCCCGTTGGTTCTCAGAGGGTGATGTGACCAAGCTTCTCTCATCCTAATTTTCAGATGCAGATTTTGAAATAAATGTTAATACTGTCAAATGCTTGGTTCCTAAACCTGGTTAATGTGGGTGGCTCAAAGTGGAGTTCCCGCTCTGACCAGAGGGCTCCTAAGGTGGGCTGGGCAAGAGAGTCACTGCCGCTCTGTGCCATTTGGTAGTAGTACAGAGTGTAAATCACTTTGTCCTCCAGCAGTCTTCGTTAGAAATTTTCTTTAAAATATAGCCCATGATTTGTGTAAGGCTGCAAAGTGCTGGTGCTAGCAGAAGCGAGGGCTTGAGTGTTGGCTTGACCACTTAGCTAATGTAGGAAAGCGAGGAGGATGGCAGGAACAAAGGCGTTTTTCTCTCTTGGGTGCGTGTGCCGTATTTCTAGGCTGAGAGTTTGTAAAATACTGGGAAGGCTAAGAGTTTGTATTAATCATCATATGAATTTTGCAGGGTACTACTGAAATCGAAATCAGAAAGAAGCCTGGCGGGTCTCTCCTGGTCTCGATGGATCAGGTGAACGCATCCTATGGAAGAAAGGATCGAACCAACAGTGTAATGACGGGGTTGACAAATACCCTTGTTGAGGGTAGGTATGGCTTGGAGGTTTGCCTTTCCAGTAGGTACGTATCCATTGCCCTCTCGTGGTGTGCTGTAGGAAGACAGACCTGACCGCCTGGCCGTTACGGGTAGCTCCTCACACTACCTCTGCCCTGGGTTCCCTGTGCTGGAGCTGGGCGGGCTGTCCCTCTGCATGGCACAGAACACGGGTACGAACAGTGCGTCCGCTCAGTCTGTCCAAGAGGATGCCCGGTGGTAATGTTAAGCTTGGTGAGATGGGTTCATGGGAGCAGAGCGATAGCCGGTCTGTAGGAGTGGGGTGAGGAGCACAGGCTCCGGTCAGGCCCTCTCTGTCTGGGCATGGCTGCACCCCAGAGATCAGGTTTGAGCCTCGGGTACCGGAGAGGGGACACGCGTGCCCCTCAGACACACAGAACTCAGCTATCCCTGCTTTCGAGTAGTACGGATTCATGCACTGGCTTTGCCTAAACCTGCTTCTTTTGAGTCATTATTGATACAGAAGTATTTATTAGACTTTATTTTACTCGGTTTCCCGTCTGAATTACACAGATACAGAGGTAAAGACAACAGAGAGTTGTAATTTTACAGTAATGAATATGCAGTGTGGAGATTATAGAGTTAGTGTTGGACACAGGTGGTGTGTCTTCTGCCGTCTCCCGAGGACTGCAGAGACCCTCCTTTGCTCACAGTCCCTGGGAGAAGGAGGTTTGGGCTGCGCGGAGAGCCGAGATGTGTCAGCTGTCAGAAGAGAAGGAGACTTCTGGATGACGGAAATTCTGAAATGGACAGCACGCGGAGATGAGATTTCCAAATATGTTATGCAGGAGCCGGCAAGAATTTATGAACAGCAGCCATATGAGGTTGATGATCTCAAATTCCTGCTGTCTCCTGCAATAAAATTGTATGAAAACTAAATATACTTAGAAACAGAGCAAGGTTCTGCTGCTGCTTCCCTCCTGCGCAAACGCCTACAGGCTACAGTGCTACGGCCCTCCTTTTTAACTTTAGAAATTCCAAGGCAACTAAATACTAAGCAACCAGAGAACCAATGAGAAAGTGAGCGCAGTGGTCCTTTCCCTGCCCATAAAAAAATAAAACTTCAGCATGAACAGCTGTAGAGCCTGAATGGAACCATTGCAAGGCAAAGAATAGAGGGGGGAACTCCTGATTTTTATTTTTTTTCCCCTAAGCACTTGAAAGAAGCCAGGGTAAAAAAAAACAGAAATGGACACAACATCACGTTAGATTTCTGTAAATGGATGTGGTTAGTCTTAATCAGGTTATTCCTGTTTAAAACCCTTTGCAGCATTATGTCATATATTTCCTCTTTTAGACCACGTCTGCATTCAGAGCAGAATTCAAGTTATTTAAAAACTGGCACCAAAGACAGTTTAGAATCTGTAACTTTGATTCACGCCGTTTTACCTTGATGGGTTCCGAGTTAAATATATCCCTTCGTTTCAAATAATTTGGACTGAATCCTAAGACCCAGGCGGGCTGTTGGGGGGGGGGTTTAGAACTGCCCCTCCTGGAGACCTCCTGCAGACGCGGTGCAGCTCTCGCCGAGGGCCAGGGGAGAAGCTCAGTGCAAAGACTTGCCCGGACTCTCCTGGCGCGTAATGCGCCGTGGCCGTAAGGTTCACAGCTTCGTAACCCTTTGTCTTAAGCCACTGCTGAGCATCCTGCAGGTCTTTGGTTTCGAGTGCTGTATGTACGTACGGCAAAACGCGTCTTTGGCCCAAGAGTATTGTTGTGCAAGCAGGGAGACAGGAGAGGCGTTCCTGACAGCCAAGATCGGATGGTATTTTAGCCGTGCTGAGGGTCAGACGGATCACGCAGCTTTCGAGGTGGAGGCTGAACTCTTGTTGCTGTTTTGTTTTGGGGCTGCAGAGCTGGAAGAGTCCCAGAGGAAGTGTCCCCCCTGCTGGTACAAATTTGCCAACACGTTCTTGATCTGGGAATGCCACCCGTACTGGATCAAGCTGAAGGAGATCGTGAACTTAATTGTCATGGATCCTTTTGTTGACTTGGCCATCACCATCTGTATTGTGCTGAACACTTTGTTCATGGCAATGGAGCACCATCCTATGACCCCAGAGTTTGAACACGTGCTCTCCGTAGGAAATCTGGTAAGATACTATTGGTAAATATTCCTTACGGATCTGCTCCTACTGGGATACGTTGCTTGTTGGTGTGGGCTTAGACTGAAAGAACTGCTGCTCCAGGCTCTAGAAGACACTGAGCGGCGTGAGCTTGTCCTCGCTGCAGTCTGTGGACGCTCAGAGATGTTTGCTAAGGGTGCGCTTCCCTGGGCAGAATTTGTTGCTGCTTAAAAATCCATCTATTAATTCCTGGGGTGCCTGAGTAGGTCAGTGACGTTTGTGCTGCACGGGGGGAGAAAAGCCTGTTGTGGACAAGCACATGGCATTGCGTAGGCTGCACATTGGAATTGGTGTAAGAGATCGGATCGTTTCATATTTAGCCTGAAGATGAGAAAATGAACAAAAGCAAATCTCTGCCCGTTCTTTGTTTGTCTGTCTCTCTCCTCACCACTCCAGGTTTTCACTGGAATTTTCACAGCAGAAATGTTCCTGAAGCTCATCGCCATGGATCCCTACTATTATTTCCAAGAAGGCTGGAACATCTTTGATGGATTTATTGTCTCCCTCAGTTTAATGGAACTGGGTCTGGCAGATGTGGAAGGACTTTCTGTGCTGCGATCTTTCCGATTGGTATTCCATATTCCAGTTCTTTTTGAACGTTACTATCTTCGAGCTACTAGAAAGCTTTTTACATAAGAAAAGGCAAAACCCACTTTTTTTCCCGTTTTGGGGAGGACAGAGATGGAGTAGTGTCATTTTTGTGGTCTCTTTATACTTCACAACTGCTGTTTACAAGATCTGAGCAGCAGCTCGTTGCATTGAGGCGGTGAGGGGTGACTTGGGAGGTATCTTGGTGTAGAGTACTTCATGTGGGTGTGCGCGGACCATGTGAGAATGCACCTCTTATTTCATGCAGTCGGATTTGGTAGGTTGTATGTTGCAGTCTGAGAAAAGTGCTGAATACATACAACCTTCGCGTGCTTTAACTTGTGCCGTCACTGGTTAAGCTTTTGAAAATTACATTATGAAAACCTCAGGGTTAGATTTTTGAACACAGAGAACCACAACTGAGGTCGGATTTTCTAAGGAGCACAGTACTCGGGAGCTCCCGCTTACATCCAGCTTCAGAAAGCCTGTCTCCAAATGAGGTTCTCTGGAAGTTAAACTTGATGGTGTGTTCTGGATATCCCAGGAGATGTCCTTTTTTTCCCGGGAAGATGTGAAGCATTCAGGAAAGAAAAAAGTAGTTTTTTGTGATACACCCTTCAAATAAGTCTCCTGACTTCCTTAATGTTGCAGATTTTGAAAGCAAGCTGGAAGCTTCATGCTTTTCCTTTGTAAAGGGAGATGGGGGTTCCCACGGTGGGGATAACTAAGTACAAAGTACAGGAGGCCACATTCAAAGAGAAGTTCAGCATTCCCGGCTCCCACCGAGTTCAGTAGCAGAAGCAGGGGCTTATGTTGATGTAAAATACAAGATGGTTGCCGTCTACGAAGTTCTGCCTGATTTTCCTCTGTGTTTAACATGAAATTAAATTTTCGTTTGTCTGTTTTGTTTTTTGGTTTTTGTTTTTTGCAGCTGAGAGTCTTCAAACTGGCCAAGTCCTGGCCCACTCTGAACATGCTGATAAAAATCATCGGTAACTCAGTGGGTGCTTTGGGGAACTTGACCTTGGTGCTAGCCATCATCGTGTTCATCTTTGCTGTGGTGGGCATGCAGCTCTTCGGCAAAAGCTACAAGGAGTGTGTCTGCAAGATCAATCCGGAGTGTGAGCTACCCCGCTGGCACATGCACGATTTCTTCCACTCCTTCCTTATTGTCTTCCGTGTGTTGTGTGGGGAATGGATTGAGACCATGTGGGATTGTATGGAAGTAGCAGGACAGGCCATGTGCTTGATTGTCTTCATGATGGTCATGGTCATCGGAAATTTAGTGGTCAGTAAATGGTTACTGATGGTCTTTATTGGTTGCCTCTGGGTGGGGTAGAACATGGGGAGACCACAACACTAGGGAGTGACGGTTTATGAGTCTGTTCCAGCTCTGGTGGGGTCCTTCATGGCCTTTGACAGATGAACAGTCCTGTTGACTTCGGTAGCACCATATTAAGGGTGTGCTTTGCTTGATTAGGGCCTTAAACAGTTGCCCAGGAGTAAAGCATCCAAGCATTTTGCAATAAAAGCTGGAGGTACGAAGCCCTCAGTCAAAGGGGACAGACCCACACCTTGCCTGAGGGGGTAGAAGAAGCTTAAAAGAAGGAAAACCTGTCTTTTCAAATGCCAGAAGAGGTGATAATTTGGTACGCAGGGGAAGGTCCTGAGGTGTTAAAATTAGGTTGGAAGTTTCTTCTAAAGTCTGCCCACTTGCTCAATCATGAGGTATGGCGGTGTGCAAGAATCAGCTGGTGAAACTGCACGGCCTGTTGAGTGGGAGGTTAGACTAGATCATGATGTTTCCTTCTGGTCTTAAATTTTATGAAGAAAAGTCTATGAAGAAAAATGTAAGCAGGAATGAAGTAGTGTGAACAGTTGCATGTTTTCGAAGTAGTGTTGTGAGCTCTCTCTGAGAGGACTTGTCTCGCCAAGGGATTTCAACAAAATAAGTCTCGAGGGCAATCACTAGGCGCGGGCAAGGAAACAGAGCTGGGAGTGATCACTGAAAACGCCTAGATTTGGCCCGTTTCCTTTGAGCCAGGGATGGGACTAAACCAGTAACGCTGAATTTCAGTCCCTTGGATGGCTGCTGCCTAAATCCCTCTCTAACACCGGCAAGGGGCTCTGGGGCGGGGACCTGCTCCAAGCCCCTCTGACCCAGCAGAGCTGTGTGCCACACAGGGCTGCCCCGCTCACGGCACGCGTTGCAGGATCAGGGTCTTGTTCCTTGAGTCCTGGGAACCTCAGTAGGTCCGTGGGGCACCAGAGCTAGTTCTCAGTGTGGTGTTTAGAGACTGAGCTCCTCATTAACATCAGCAGGACTTGGGTGGTTAAGTACTCATCTTCAGCTTTGGAAACGTAACCCTGGTGTATCAGCTCTGCCAAGCGTCACTTCTTCTCCTTCAGGTGCTGAACCTGTTCTTAGCTTTGCTACTGAGCTCCTTCAGCGCGGACAACTTGGCAGCGACAGATGACGACGGGGAGATGAACAACCTGCAGATTTCTGTTATTCGCATCAAGAAGGGCATTGCCTGGACCAAGGCAAAAGTGCGGGAGTTCATGCAGGCTCATTTCAAGCAGAGAGAGGCAGATGAGGTCAAACCCTTGGATGAACTGTACGACAAGAAGGTGAACTGCATTGCTAACCATACGGGGGCTGATATCAACAGAGACATTGATTATCAGAAGAATGGCAATGGCACGACGAGTGGAATTGGGAGCAGTGTGGAGAAGTATATCATAGATGAAGATCACATGTCCTTCATCAATAACCCCAACCTCACTGTCCGGGTGCCTATTGCTGTAGGTGAATCAGATTTTGAAAATCTCAACACAGAAGATTTCAGCAGTGATACAGATCCCGATGGCAGCAAAGAGGTAGGATGAAATCCTAAAAATTCATTTGAGTCATTTGACCCTCATGCAAGTGCCTGGAAGCTTGTTGGAAGGGAGAACTAGAGAGTTCCAGCACAAAACTTCTGTTCATATTGTGATGTTGTCTTTGCACTGAAGACAGAAATTTCTTGTGCTAGTTGCTCTGTGGAGAGCCACAAATACTTATATATAATATAAATACTTAATACTGTCTGTCCTGTTAACACGTGATGTAACCTGTGTCAGGACCTTAGTGAGGTGAAGTGAGGAAGCAACTTCCGTTACAGTAAATCTGGTGAACAGATTGCTGAGTCATCACGATTGATATTTCTTGGGAACTAATTATAGATTGGATTGGGTTTTATTTTGTGTTCAAGAAACTGGATGAGACCAGCTCCTCTGAAGGTAGCACCATTGATATAAAGCCTGAAGTGGAAGAAGTCCCTGTGGAGGCACCAGAGGAGTATCTGGACCCTGACGCATGCTTCACAGAAGGTAAGCTGACTCAGTGTAGAAGGAATCATAGAATCATAGAACCCCGGGTTGGAAAGGACCTCAAGGATCGTCTGGTCCAACCTTTCTTGGCAAAAGCACAGTCTAGACGAGGTGGCCCAGCACCCTGCCCAGCCGAACCTTGAAAGTCTCCAATGTTAGGGAATCCACCTGGGGATTCCCTGGGGAGATTATTCCAGTGGCTGATTGTTCACTGTGAAAAATTTTCCTCTTGTGTCCAGTCGGAATCTCCCCAGGAGTAACTTGTACCCGTTACCCCTTGTCTTTTCCATGTGACTCCTTGTAAAAAGGGAGTCTCCATCTTCTTTGTAGCCACGCTTTAAGTACTGGAACGTGGTGATAAGGTCTCCCCTGAGCCTTCTTTTCTCAGGGCTGGACAGACCCAGTTTTCTCAGCCTTTCCTCATATGGCAGCTTCCCAGTCCTTGGATTGTCTTGTTGGCCCTTCTCTGGACCCTCTCCAGCCTGGCCACATCCGTCTTGTATAGCAGGGACCAAAACTGCACACAATATTCCAGGTGTGGCCTGACCAGCGCTGTGTCGAGTGGGATAATGGCTTCTTTCTCTCTGCTGGCGATGCCCGTGGTGATGCAGCCCAGCATCCCGTTGGGTTTTGCTGCAGCAGCACGCTGTTCACCCGTATGGAGCTTATTGTCCACCAGGACCCCCGGGTCCCTTTCCATAGAGCTGCTCCCCAGCAGGGTAGATCCCAGCCTGATGGGAAGCCACCGAGCTGTTTCGGGGACCTGTCTGCTCTAAGCTTGCCTTAAAGTTCGGTCTCAGTCTGGGTCAGGGATGGCTCTCAGCTTATTTTGAGACCCTCCTTGGACCCTGCATCAGAGGTGAACTAGTTCAGAAGACTGCAAAGTCAAGGCCTCGGAGATGCAGTGGCCGTCGCAGGGATGTAGATGACCTGTTGGTAGGGCAGGTTGATCTTTTGTACAACTGGTGCCTTGAGTACATAGAAGCAGAAGAATCTGGCTTCTGGTCGGGTTTTCTTTTCCCCTTCTGTCGCTGGCCTCAATGTCTTTCAGCAGCTGTTCCATTACGGGTATTCCCATGGCAAAGATATTTTAAATGGTTCAAGGTTATTTTATCAGCAAGTTTTCCATTCCTCTTCTGTCAAGTGCACGGATACCTCACCAAATAGAACAATCTGTTCACAAATTGATGTTAAGTCGGGTGCCCAGGTACAGAAGCGGCAAGAGTAACCATAAATTCCTCAAGAGCACAAGAGTTTTAGCTGAAACTCAGTGTGTTTAGTATTGTTGGCATCAAAACTGCTTCTAAACAGTGAAAATTTTATGTTCTTACATTAAATCACCTGGTACCAAAGAAAATTTGGGCTCATCCTCCTGTGTGCGCTGTCCCCGTTGCAGGTTGTATGCAGCGCTGCAAATGTTGCCAGGTCAATATTGAGGAAGGGCTGGGGAAGTCTTGGTGGACCTTGAGGAAGACTTGTTTCCTGATTGTGGAACACAACTGGTTTGAGACTTTCATCATCTTTATGATCCTGCTGAGCAGTGGTGCTCTGGTGAGTAAAATACAGCAATACTCGTGGCCCCGCGGCGTTAAGCGAGGTGACATCTAATTGGGAAAGCTCTGTATAGGAGATGTGGTGAAAAAGCAAGCTGTGATGATTCTTGCCTGGAAAACAACACGGCTCCATTGTGGGTACCATACGAAAGCCTTTATTAATGGTTTCTGTTTAGTTTAAATGAAAAATGAAGACTGAAAGCCTGCAAATCGGGCTTCTGCTCACAGCTTGACTAGAAACGTGAGCATTTTGGACAAAGTCAGGCTGTATCTATGTCTCATTTTGACATTATCAAGCAAGAACATTTGTATTTCCCTTCCTTCGCTTTCCCATGTCTGCAGAGCTTCTTGACCTCCTGGTGTTACATAGATACAAATAATCACTGCGTTCGTTTTCACACGGTACGCTGTTTAGTAGCTGGCGTTACACAACAAACGGCTTCACGCAGGCGTTGCTCACGAGTTTTAGGACAGAAGTCCACAACAATTCGGATCCCACGGCAGCAGCCTGGTTTTCTTCACGCGCCCAGCTTTCGTAGCAATTAACAGTCTGATTGCCAACGGACTCAGCCCTTCTGGATGTGCTGAGCCGTGGAGAAAACCTGCCTGTGTGTGACCGTGGTGATAGCTGTCGCTGAACGTTGAGATATAAAGGCTTTTACTCGGATCCCTGAAAGGCAGAGAAGTTCTTGTGTTATTTATTCAGCACTTTCTTTTTTTGGGGGCTTGATTTTTTTGGTTTGGCGTTGCAGTGTTGCTAGACCAGATAAGGTGCACTGTATAAGAAACGCAATTCCACTGCTCGTCTCAGTTTGAATGAGCTTCTGGATAACGACATTGATCTGTGGAATAAATCTGATCCAATGACACGAGCACCTGGTTATTTCCCAGGCTTTCGAGGATATTTACATAGAACAGAGGAAAACCATCCGGACCATCCTGGAGTACGCGGACAAGGTCTTCACTTACATTTTCATCCTGGAGATGTTGCTGAAGTGGTGTGCTTACGGATTCGTCAAGTTCTTCACGAACGCCTGGTGCTGGCTGGATTTCCTCATTGTGGCTGTAGGTATCCTCTCCTCCTTATTTCTGGTTGGAAAAAAAACGTTAGAAGAATGGTGGGGTAATGTTTTCTCCTGAGAAGTGTCCTAACTGAATTATATACTTCATGATTCAATCCCAGATACCTGTAAGTTTCCAAACCCAGGATGAAAGCCTTGGGCCAGCTGAGTGTTGCTGGTGTTCCCTGTGCAACTCTGGGATTTCTGCCCCGCCGGTCCTAACGAGCCTGCGGGGACAAGGGAGGGTTTTCCAACCCTTGGCTCTTTTGCTCCACTAAAAATACTGTTTCTAAGAGTCCTGCCTGCATGTTGAGCTACTGGAAGGTGTTAACAGTGGGAGAACTTGCGCAGCCGTGCTGCTCCGTGGTGACACCCTCTTTCTGTAATCACTTGCTTGCGTTGTAAACAACGGGGGATGATGAGGGCGGCAAAATCTCCCCACCCCACCACCTAACGAGCTCTGTGGTTCTGGGCCTTGGGCGCATGCATTTGCTTGTTGTGCCAAATGAAGTTCAACATCATCCTTCTTCTGGTAAAAAGATGTAATGCGCAGGAGAGGAAGGTCAGGACGGTATCAAACAACCAAGACAGCTTTGCTGATAAGAGATTGTAGCACGAACAGGGGGAGAGTTCGATCTGACGCTTCAGCACATCGTTGCCCTGGAATTCCCCTGCAGAACATCTTGGCAGGGAGAATAAATTTGAGAATTAAAAGAACAAAGACAGCAGGGAGAAGTCTTAGCAATAAATTTGGCTCTGAAGCACAGCAAGGGCATTTAAAATAAATGGAATTTATGTTGTCAAAGGTGGCAGAAAATGACGGAATTCAATAGGATGTGAAGTCTAAAGAATTGCAAAAGAAGGAACTTTAGACTCCCAAGCGTTTGGATTCTTTTAAAACGTTTCATCACATCCAGTTGTGAATCAGTGTTGTTAGTGAATGCCCCAAGAGCAAGTATAAAAAAAAACGATGTAAAATTTTTCCAAGCTTCTCATTTGGAACATTTTGAATATGATTCAGTTATGCCAAGTTGCTGTTCAGTGACATTATCACTCTGGAAATATTTCTGAGTAGGTGGAGGAACTATGCTTGGAACTCAGGGGCAGAAGTGACTCAAGATGTCTACGTTTCCTGCGGAAAACTGAATTTTTAAATTTTTTTTTTTTTTAAAAAAGTCCTCTCTGATCCCCTTAACACCTTTCTTTTTAACACACATCTTGAAGAAATAACTCTTCTTTTCTGAAAATAACCCTGTATCTCTCTCACTGCCCTAAGACGAAGCCCAAGTGCTAACACGGGAGCTCATGCGAGGTACCATCTATTCCTCCGTTCCGCCTTCCGGAGGGTGTTTCAGCAAACGAAATTCTTTGGGGCACCGAATTAAAAACCCGACCAGCAGCTGAGCACAGAAATAGCACTCACGGTCCTTGTGCTTCCCGGTGTGAGTTAAATTCCGGCTGTTGGGAACAAGCGAAGTGCAGGTTACTTGGCAGATGTGTCACGAGCTTCATCTGCTTCCCCAGTGTCTGCCTCCTGCTGGGGTAAAGATGAGGAACTTCCCCGGCAGGTAACGCGCTTACAGGGAGTGAGCAAGTACAAGGAGCCAGAATTCCCAGTGCTTTCGCAGAAATCTCGCTTTTCACTTGGGATGGTAGACAGGAGAGTTGCACATTTTTGTCTGCAAAGAATCTGAAATGTGAATTTAAGATGCCAAGATATTACTCGGCAAAAATCTCAGCTATGCATCGTGTCCTGTATCTGTTAAATCGCTTTTTTTTAAACGAGTTTTCTAATGTGACGTAGATGGGGTTCGAGTGAAGCCAGGATGGCAGCCGCAACTAATAGAGAATAAGCCTTTGCATCGTAACAACGCTTTTGAATGTTATTTTTCAGGTTTGATAGCATTGTCAAATAACCCTCCTGCTCTGATTCCCAAAGCTTGCTGGGTGCATTTGTGAAGACAAAGTCTTTTCCTGGGTAATAACGAAGGCTTCTGCTTTTCAGTCAATCTGGAATTCCCTTTGTCCGACATCGGTGCCTGCTGTGTCTTCTGTCGGAGCAGCCCCAGAGAATAACGCTGGAAGCCCCCTGAGAGCCAACCCCGCCGTTGGCCATGTCACGGCGTTGTGTTCGTGCCCTGCTGGGGAGCCAGGCGTTATCCCAAGGGGAAGAAGCTCTAAAAGCGAGGATTCAGTGAAGCCTCTACCCTGTGTTATATTTACGGGGTAAAACACTCAGATTTCTCTGTATACGGACCTTACAGCCCACACCTCCAAATCCTATCTGTGTTCTGAAATTTGGGACCAGGACGTCAGCGTCCCGGGCTTGGTCCCGTCCCGAGGAGGCTGATTTTGCTTCACAAAGGCTTCGCTGTAAATCTTTGGGACACCCCTGGCGTGTTTTGAATCAGTGTATTTTTAAAAGCAGAAAACCACGTGGAAAAACCACATTGTGATGTATTGCGACCGCTTGTTTTGGGGCAGATATGAAGACAGAAAAAGCATGGGGCACGTGCACAAACAGCAGAATAAGATGAAACCTCTAAGTTTTCCCGCATGTTCATGCGTTTGAAGTCTCCCTGAAATTTCCCTGGAATATGGGTGCAATAAGAATCGTTCTTATAATTCATTTCACCCTATTATCTTAATATCCCTTTTTCAAAAAAGAAAGATAAATAGGAAGTGTCCTATTCTGAGAATTAAGCTAAACCCCCCCACACCTGTTACAGGAGGAGGTCTCGTGTTTTTCCATTACTTGTTACTGTGTATTGATGTCTTTTTTTTCTTTTTCCTTAAAAAAGACATATCTGTTTCTTATCCGTGCCTGTAATGTGGTACCGGCCCAAAGTGGACCATAGTGGGATGCGGATGAAACGGTGTCTATAGATGCTATTTACGCATGGCCAAGCCGTGTCTGATCTAATCCAAAGAGTTTTCGGGGGGTCAGTGGGGGGAGCGGACCCCGGCCCTGAACGCAGGTGCCGGGTGTAAAGTCGATGGCCCCGCGCTGTCGGGGCTCGATCCTGCGGGACCCGGCACTGCCCCCAAACCGGCTGGTGGAGGATGTTCGATAATTCATGAGCATCAAGCCTAAATCTGGTTCCAGGCTGCTAGAGAAAATAGCTTGTGTGTGGTTATGGTGTTGAAAAAGGGATGCCGGGGGAAAAAAAGGGGATATAGGAAAAAAAACCAGGGATATAGGAGAAGAAAAGGGGGATATAGGAATAAAACCAGGGATATAGGAGAAGAAAAGGGGGATATAGGAAAAAAACAGGGATATAGGAGAAGAAAAGGGATATAGGAGAAGAAAAGGGGGATATAGGAAAAAAACAGGGATATAGGAGAAGAAAAGGGATATAGGAGAAGAAAAGGGGGATATAGGAAAAAAACAGGGATATAGGAGAAGAAAAGGGGGATATAGGAAAAAAATGGGGATATAGGAAAAGGGATATAGGAGAAGAAAAGGGGGATATAGGAAAAAAACCAGGGATATAGAAAAAAACAGGAATATAGGAAAAGGGGGATATAGAAAAAAAACAGGGATCTAGGAAAAGAAAAAGGGGATATAGGGAAAAAATGGAGATATAGGAATAAAACAGAGATATGGGAAAAGAAAAGGGGGCTATAGGAAAAAACGAGGGATATAGGAAAAGAAAAAGGGGATATAGGAAAAAAAAAGGGATAGAGGCAGAAAAGAAAGGGATATAGCGGGCGGGAGAAGGGATGTAGGAAAGCTGTCCCCAGCTGTGTTGTCGTTTGGTGTCTGAGGCCGAGGAACCCTCACCATCGCCGTGCGCCTGGGCTCGTCCATCCTCATCCTCCCCGGGACGGATGCGCGCCGAGGTGACGGCAGCTTCAAGCAGGCAAAAAAAAGCGCACGGCTGCCGCTGGGTGTCACAGGCAGAGAAGACACAGCCACCCCTGGGCTTTCAGGCAGTAGAAGCTGGGGTCGGCTGTGGCAGCGCTGGGCGGGGGGTCAGCACTCCCGTTTTCCAGGATTGTGGCAGAAGGAGAGTCCCCGCAGGCCGCGGGTGCTGGCGGGAGCAGGGTGAGCTGCTGTGCAGGTCGAGCGCAGTTCGTGCAGTGTGTGTATTTATCTGTATTCTTTCTCATAGGTACCTTTAACATTTGTCTGGCTTAAATTTAATGGGCGCCGCTGGGATCCTGCAGACAGTAAAGGGCGAGGGTAAGGTTTTTGTCATCGTTTGGGCTCTTCCTTCCGACAGCCCCCTTCTCCGTCTGTGTGTCTCTGCCTCTCTCTCACTTATCTTTCCCCTATGTCCTTTTCTTATGCCTTTCTCAACCGCATTATTTCCTTCCAGGTCGTTTCAGTCAAGTGAAGTAGGCAGCTGGTGTCATGTCTTCGGTATTTATTACGGGGGCGGCCCAGGCTGGCCGTCTGGGCTGGGCAATCAGTGCTAGGGGATTCGCTCTAACAGTCTGGAACCTTTTTTTTCCTTTTTTTTTTTTTTTTTTTCTCTATTTTCTGTGTAGGTCTCTTTAGTCAGCCTTATAGCTAATGCCCTGGGCTACTCGGAACTAGGTGCCATAAAGTCCCTTAGGACACTAAGAGCTTTGAGGCCTTTAAGAGCGTTGTCCCGATTTGAGGGGATGAGGGTAAGATGCCATTAGCAGCTGATCCTTCTGCATGCCTGTGGAGCGGTTTTTTTTAAGCATGCTAGAACTGATCAAAACTGGTGGAAAGAGAATTCCAAAGAGAATCATGACGCAGCCGCTGACTCGATCACCTCTACCGTGGATGTCCCCGCACCCTGCCCACCGCCGCACCCTCCCCTCTTAAGAAAGGGAGACGCATTAAGCTGCCTCATTACATTAATTACTGGCCCAAACCACATGCCATTTGTAGACGATGTTAACACTTGGCTGTTCTCATTTAGCCTGGCTTTTACCTCTAGCATCCGAGGGGGCTTCTCAGCTGTGACTCTTCTTATCTAGGGAGAATCACCAGGTGCAAAGAAGCAGAATTGGAACCACCGCAGTGTCTCCAGCCCCCCGAGGGGTTTGGCCGCTGGTGGAATTGGGCTGAAAGTCTCTTTCGGAGGGGTTTTTAAAAATGCAATCTGCCTGCGAGGGGGCGAAGGGATCGCTCAGGCCTTCAGGAAGGGACTGGCGGGGAGCTCAGCTGTTTGAAAAAAAGGCTTTGGTTTAATTCCTCTTGTTGCACCTTGTTGTTCTCGGTCCAGTCTGGTGGCGACTGGAAGCCTTGTCTGAGAGTGAAGCTTTTCCTTTCCACTCCCTCCCTTTTACCATGCTTTATGGTCCCCTGTCCTGTCACTGCGGAACCAGCAACGAAGCACAAGCAAAGCATTGAACTTAACAAGCTTTCCTCAAATTGTTAGACGGCACCCCTGGCTTGGGGACTTGAAATTCCTGCAGTGTCTCATTACTTTGCCACTAGTATTCTATATTTCGGTGCTTTTTTTCCATTTGGGATTGCAGTAGTCTTAGAAGAACATGCAAAAAAATTATATGTTTCTCTTAAGTAAAGGGTATGTTGGATTAATGGCTTTCCCAGGTGCTCTGAGAACAGTAACGTGGGTCTTCTGTGCTAAATCCCAGTTAGCTCACAACTAGAGAGAGTACCAGAGATAAGATTAGGTATTTTTTAAAAAAAGGGAAGGGAACAGCAATCGCACAGTTTTACTTCACTGTAGTGATTCCACTTGGATCCTTCTGATCTCCCTGGAATTTGCTGTAGAGTAACTGAGCACAAAACCCAGCGCGAGAGAGGGAACGAAGGGATCGGGAATCCTCAGGTCCATGGGAGGGAAGTGATAGGAGAAAATGATTCCATAACAAATCCGAAGAGGGTTGTTTCTTCCCTGATACGTTACCCTGCTATTATTTCTTTGTGTCACTTAGCCTAATTCTAAACCTTATTCTATAACACAGGCACAAAGGATGAAAACTTTTCCATCGGCACAAAGCCGGAGCTTTTGCGGGGCTGGGTTCAGGTCCCACCTAAGGGTACAATCACAAAGGAAAAAGCACTAACCCTGTAGATATTAACAGCTATTTTTAAGCCGTGCTGGAGAGAAGCTGTGATTTCTAATGCACAATCAGGAAATTCTCATGCTTAAAGTGGGGGATTTTCACCAGAGCTAAATTGGTAGGGATTTGTGACTGCAGCCCTGTTAGTTACCTAAACCCAATTATTTTTCCTTTGTTTTGACTTGAAGACAAGTGTTGCTGCCCCATACAACCAGAACAATTCTGCTGAGACAGAGAATAGAGATTTGAAATGCCTTTGCAAAGGAAACATAAAATGCAGTTCTTTGCTTTTCTCTACTCCATAGTAATCTGCATTTTCAAGAGCTTGCTCTGCTCTTAAATGATTCAGGAAGTTTGACAGTGATGCTATGAAACGTGCATGCGTTTTTGTCAGTCTGCACACAAAAGCCATGTTCCTTCTCTCGCATCTTTGTGAATACCGTATAAAATGAACGTAGTGTTGGTGACCTAGTGTTGAAGAGGATGTGACGCCTTTTTTTCGCTGCCCATGATGAACTGGAATAAAGCAGCGTATTAATAACCGAAGGGTCTGAAACCAGAAAGGCGTGCTGTTGTTGGAGCATCCTACCTGGGGGACAGAGCCCATCTGGAGGACCTGCCTCTAATTTGTGTCTTTATACCCCACTGGTGATGGATCCATGACGTCATTTTAGAGTTGGAATGCTCCTCACCGTCTAGATCACCGTTTTCTTCGCTTTTCCTTCCTGCGACGGAGGGCAGGAGCTCGCCGAGCGGCGTGTGGGCGGTGGCTGCGTCCGGCAGACGGATGTTGTAGGAGGAGAGGGGACGCTTGGTGGTGGCCAGCACCAGTTGAGGAGTCCCCAGTCACTGTGTACTGAGAAGTCTTTCAAAACTAAGGCAAAGGGGTAAAAACAGTTTAGATCCTGTTCATCTATTAAAGGAATCTAAATTAGGAGATCATAATAAAAGATTTAATATCCTGCTGACCTAACTCTATTAAAAGCCTGAGAGCTTACAGCCTGTCATGTGTTGGCCAGGGATGCTAAGGGACATGGTGCTCCCGCACTCCGAAAGGCTAAAATTAGGAGATGGTGGAAGACACGAGCTCTGACAAAGCTCACTATCGCTTCCCGCTGTGTTTGCCGCAGTTTGGAGGAAGGAACATGGCTTTTCTGTCTTCTTGAGCCTGCCTAGCTGCATGCTCAGCTGTCTGCCTGAGACAACATGATTGGCCTTGCTTGGTCACCAATATGATCTTGATGTTTCCAGCAACTCGCTGCTTAGTCGTAACAGAGCGACGCCGGGCTCGGTCCCGTCCCCTGCCCCCAGCGTCGGTGCCCCCCGGTTTGCTGGCGAGCTGGGTGGGAGCAGGAGGCGGCTTCCAAGTGACAACAGCCTTGTTTGCAAGTGGGGAGTGGCCAGAAGGGCCACTGGCTGCTGAGACCCCTCAGATCCATCAGCAAAAGTGTCCTCGGACTTGGCTCTGAGAAAATTGTAGCTAGGAGCCTGTTTGTTACTAAGAAGAGAGTCTGAGCCTCACTCAGTGATGTCCCCCTCTCCCTTTTGGCGAATGAAATTATTTAAAATAATTGTTGTTTAACTAAAGACATAACGATCCAAAATCGAACCCAGCAAATCTAACAGCCTGGCCTGTTTTGTTTCAAAAACAGAGCTTCGGTTGGTGGCTTTTGAGCAGAATTATTTTACCGCTTGGAATAAGTTCACTGCCAACTTCTGCGTGGAGTCAACGCCACAGACGTGTCTGTGGCCTTACCTCCTATTCCCCCCTCAAAACCAGCTGTATTGATGCTTGCTGTTTCCTGCCTTGTGTTTTATACTGAAACTTTTTCCCACCCCTTCCAACACAGGTGGTTGTCAACGCCTTGGTTGGCGCTATCCCTTCCATTATGAATGTGTTGTTGGTCTGCCTTATCTTCTGGCTGATTTTCAGCATTATGGGGGTTAACCTGTTTGCCGGGAAATATCATTACTGCTTTAATGAAACAGCTGAGGAGCGCTTTGAAATAGATATTGTTAACAACAAGACAGACTGCGAAGCGCTGATGCCACCCAACTCCACTGAGATTCGATGGAAGAACGTGAAAATTAACTTTGACAACGTCGGGGCAGGATATCTGGCTCTTCTGCAAGTTGTAAGTTTTGCTTTCACCATCTCCCCAGTAGTGGTAAATACAAGCCGCTGCTCATGCGCGTGGACTGCTTCCCCCTCTCCGTGAAATGTGGCATCCCGTTCATCCCGCTCGGGTTCGGGTCTGGAATAAAATTGCCATTTTTTCTGTTAGCCCATTGCCTAATGTGGGTCTCCCAGCAGAGCGGGTGGCCCCAACTCTGCTCTTCAGTCTCCCAAACCTTCCGTGAGACAACAGTAAACCTGGTTAGATTCATCTCGATTCATTTCATTTGGATTAAATGAAAAGAGAAGTGTATTTGTGTCTGTATGGTTGGACTCGATGATCTCGAAGGTCCTTTCCAACCATGAAGATTCAGTGATTCTATGATTTAAGTAGTACTGCAGTTCAACTTACAGGGCGATCAAGAGTGGCAGGGAACCCTTGACGGAACCCTTGACGTACCTGGCACGAATCAGACTTGGTCTTTTACTTGGGAAAAAAAATGTCTGAGAGAAGGTGTGTTTTCTTTGCTAGGCTACTTTCAAGGGCTGGATGGACATCATGTACGCAGCGGTGGACTCCAGAAAGGTAAAGTGCGTGACCACAGTCTCACCCCCCAGTACTTCACTCTGCTATTTCGCTTTGGTAAAATCAAGAGTGGAAATTGTAGAACTAAGCTTATGTTATGTATTTAATGCTGTGATTGTTTCAGTTGCTCTGTTAGTGTGATAAATTAAACGCCGCTCAAGAAAATCCCAGGGTTCTCCTGGTTGCTTTAGGGGCAGGGAAACTCCTGCTGGAGTAGAAATACGGTGACGAAGGGAACACAGTGAAGTGATATATTTCATCAGCAGAATAAATTATGGGGAGGGATTAGCTCAAAGGTGCTCCATCTGCACGGGAGCCCAGGTGTCGGTTTAATCCAGTTTTGGAATGTTGTCTGGGTTGGAGCTCTTTCTCCAGGCACTCTTCTTGTTCTCGCGTGCAGGAATCACGCAAATGCCATTACTTCCTTTTTGCTTTCTAATTTTTTTTCCCTTCTCAACTCTCGGTTTTATAACAAACATTTTTAAATGAATTTTCTTGTCCTACACCTAATGCAGGCTTGGAAACAAGTAGTGTGACCGTGTCAGGACAGTGTGAAAAATGTTCTTCTCTTTTTGATCAGCTGATGGTCTTACATGTCCCTCTGAGAAGGAAGACTTGATGTCTTCATTTGGACAGTGCTTGCCACTAAAATGATCATTTCCTTTGTGATTTGCAAATTACCTATTTATTTCATGGGCACTAACCTCATTTACAGTGAAAGTCAGTTTAAACTGTAGCATGTTTTATTTCTGAAAATTAGATCACCATCCTCCTGGTACATGCGTACGATACACATGCGGATACGTTTGCTTTACTGTGAACAGTGTGAGGACACAGTTTTCCATGTGTAACTACAGCTCTGTAAAGCAGGACTGACTGCTTACATGGGAAGACTTGAAACATGACCAGTCTCATTTTGGCTATATTTGTACGATGTCTTTGAAATGTCATTTATTTCTCTTCCCATCTCCCATTCAGCAAGAAGAGCAACCCAAGTACGAGGACAACATTTACATGTACATATATTTCGTTATCTTCATTATCTTCGGCTCCTTTTTCACCCTGAACTTGTTCATTGGTGTCATCATTGACAACTTCAATCAACAAAAGAAAAAGATAAGTGCTCTGTGTTTGCTGATGAGTCGGGGAGCTGAGAACTGGTAGAGGAACATTGAGTCTTCAGGATGATGGGGGTTTCCTGCAAAATAAAGGCCGAGGACCTTCGGCCTGGGGCAGGAGCCTCCCCCTTGGAGCTGTGGGCTGCGGAACCACTGCAACTCCCTACCCAGCCCCACTGAGCCGGGCACGAGAGGCTCAGGGAGCCCAAGAGGCAGCCCAAAGCTGTGTGTAAAGCTCTAGCCAGACGAGACATTCTCCCTAGACTACATTTTCGTGCATTTCTGGTTGCGTTTTTTTTGCCTTGACTAAAATATACAGACTGGAAGTAAGATGTCTTCCTTGCCCACCCCTCCCTCTCTGATACACTGCTTTTCTTCTCTGCAAGTGAAGCCGAGGATTTGCACGTATTCCTGCTAAATGGCCCGACACCTCTGCTGCCTGTTTGTCACTAATGAGCTGGAGGGGATGGGGAAGGAGGCAGTGTGGTAAAACAGGTTATTCATAGGAAAAAAACTGTTTTCTTTGAAGGAATATCAGTACGGCTTGGGTATTAGTATAAGTTATTTCTGTCTAAAATAGCTGCCACCAACTACCCATATGGCAGGTATCCTCATGACTTAGCTAGGATGTTGTTCCTTTCCCTTCTGGGGTATGAGCTGATTGTAACCAGTTTTCCTTTTGCCCCTTTACTTTGGAGGTCAAGATATTTTCATGACGGAAGAACAAAAGAAGTACTATAATGCCATGAAAAAACTGGGTTCAAAGAAACCTCAGAAACCTATTCCCCGACCTCTGGTGAGTATGTTATAAAGGGAACTGAAGGAAAAAACCTGCAGAGTAGACTTTCAAAGGAGCTTCGGCTCCAAAAGCATCCTTTGTTCTAATTCATGCCGGACTCCGCATCCCCATGTTCATGTCATTGTAATTCAGGTATGATCTGAGAAAGGTTAAAATGCTACAGCTGTGGTTGATGGTAATCAGTTGGCTGACTTGAATCGACAAAACAAGCTGAAAGCCCTCTCTGGCTGAGAGGCTCTCGATGGAGAGTAGGAGGCCTCCTGGCATTAGCGAGCGGGTCCTCAGACGATCAGGCAGCTGTCTGGGTTACGTTCATCGAGACCTAAGCGCGTTTCCCTGCTTTCTGAAAGGCTTTGTGTGTGACATTAGGCGAGTCCCTTAGATGCTGCCGTGGATAAGGCATCCTGCTGCTGGGACTAGACTGCTGCTGGGACGCAAAAAGTCTAGTTCAGATACTCTGCAGCCATCACCACTGCAAGGTAGACCTGTCTGCCTTCTCCAGCTGTGAATGGAAGGGCATCACCCTGCCTTTGGTCTCAACAAAGAGGAAGATGTGCTGGTAACAGGGCTGTGGTAGCATGTTTGGGGTATAAATACTAGCATTTTCCTATCTTGCCCACAAACAGGTTGAATCATGGCTAGAGTTTGCCTTGAAAGCTTCATAAGATACTGAAAAAACAATGTCCCCATCCCTGTTTCCACCAACCGTGAAATAATTTGTTGGCTAATGGTAGATTCTTGTTCAAACTTGATTGGTTCATTGTCTCTCTCCTGTTGCACAGAACCGCATCCAAGGAGCTGTCTTTGACTTTGTTACTCAGCAAGCATTTGATATAGTCATCATGATGCTCATTTGCCTCAACATGGTGACCATGATGGTGGAGACGGACACACAAAGCAAGCAGATGGAGGACATCCTTTACTGGATCAACCTGGTGTTTGTCATCTTCTTCACCTGTGAGTGTGTGCTGAAGATGTTCGCCTTGCGGCACTATTATTTCACCATCGGGTGGAACATTTTTGACTTCGTGGTTGTGATTCTGTCCATCGTGGGTAAGTGCAACACCAATTAGATAGAGGTCTGTGAGCACTAGGCTGTCTTGGTGTTTGCAGAGTAGAGCACGTTCTTGTCTTTGAAGGGGATATAGAGGTACCAGCGCTTCGAGGTTCTCTTTTTAGCCTTGCGAAGAGACTGTGGCAGAATTTGGCAGCTTGAAGTCCTGACTAATGCGCCCTCCTCCCTCTGTTCTGGCATTCATTTCCAGTTGTATGGAGTAAAACACTTGACAGTTACTCTCCCTGTCTTTAAAAAGGGTTTTACTCACCTCATCCGAATGTTATAATGCTTATTAAGCACTGAAAATAGCATTGCAGTGCTTCCTACATCAGCATGTGATTTGCACTCTTCTTTTCAGTTTGGTTGAATGTTGAATCAACCAGTTTCCTCCAACAGGCTTTTGGTTTTTAGTGGCTAATCCGTAAAACACGCATAACCTCACAAGTACAACAGGGTTACCCAAAAAGCTTGGCTGCGCCCAGCTCTGCCCAGGTGTACTGACAAACCACCACCGTTTAGTGTCCTGCGGTCTGAAACTCAGATCCAGGCTTGTCTGCTGCTTGAAATACGGTTTATCTTGCGTATTTTTTAGCACCTTCAAAGTAGAGTCCATGGCCTGACTCCCATGGCAGAGTTAGGCACTGAGAGCTAGACACCTCCAAGAAACAACTCGTCCATCCTTATCCAGGCGGAACGAATCGCTCTGCAGCTCTGCCTCCCTCCCTCTCCATTTCGGAGAACTGCTTAGGGAGCCAGAGCAGCTGGCTGAGACTTAGCTGCCTGAAGGTGAGGCCACTTAATCGCAGACCCTCTTTGAAAATCTGACCAAGGTGTTCTGCGTGCCCAGTGCCTTGACTAGGTTGAGAAGCAGCAGCAGACTGCTCATCTGCATTGTCACACGTCTCCCTTCTCTTCTTCTTTAGGAATGTTCCTGGCTGAAATCATTGAGAAGTATTTTGTGTCACCCACTCTATTCCGAGTCATCCGACTGGCTCGCATTGGACGTATCCTGCGTTTGATCAAAGGAGCCAAAGGGATCCGCACTTTGCTTTTTGCCTTAATGATGTCCTTGCCTGCCTTGTTCAACATTGGCCTCTTGCTGTTCTTGGTCATGTTCATCTTCTCCATCTTTGGCATGTCAAACTTTGCCTACGTCAAGCATGAGGCTGGCATAGACGATATGTTCAACTTTGAGACCTTTGGCAACAGCATGATCTGCTTGTTCCAGATCACCACGTCAGCTGGCTGGGATGGGCTCCTGCTGCCAATCCTAAACCGGCCTCCAGACTGCGACCTAGACAAGGAGCACCCTGGGAGTGGTTTTAAGGGGGATTGTGGGAACCCCTCAGTGGGGATATTTTTCTTTGTGAGTTATATCATCATCTCCTTCCTGATCGTGGTCAACATGTACATTGCCATCATCCTGGAGAACTTCAGCGTGGCGACAGAGGAGAGCGCAGATCCACTAAGTGAGGACGACTTTGAGACCTTCTACGAGATCTGGGAGAAGTTCGACCCTGACGCCACCCAGTTCATAGAGTACAGCAAGCTCACAGACTTTGCTGATGCTCTGGAACATCCTCTCCGCGTCCCCAAACCCAACACCATCGAACTCATCGCCATGGACCTGCCTATGGTAAGTGGAGACAGGATCCACTGTTTAGACATCCTGTTTGCCTTCACCAAACGCGTCCTGGGGGACAGTGGAGAGCTGGATATCCTGAGACAGCAGATGGAGGAAAGATTCGTGGCGTCCAACCCTTCCAAAGTGTCTTATGAGCCTATCACAACTACGCTCCGGCGTAAGCAGGAAGAAGTTTCGGCAGTGGTCATCCAGAGGGCTTACAGGGCTCGTTTAGCACGACGGGGCTTTATTAGCCGAAGGCCTGTCTCCACAAAACTGGAAAATGGAGGAACGAACAGGGAGAAAAAGGAAGGTACCCCATCTACCGCGTCCCTCCCCTCGTACGACAGCGTCACCAAGCCCGAGAAGGAGAAACAGCAACGGGCGGAGGAAGGAAGACGAGAAAGAGCGAAAAGACAAAAAGACGTCAGGGAATCCAAGTGTTGAGACAAAATAATAGAATTGTACAAATTAAAATATTTGCAAGTGAAAAGATTGTTTACAAACTTCATGAAATATATCAATACAGAACAGCTGTGGAGACACTTACCTGAAGATCTTATACCAAACATAGTCTGCTTCCTGTGTGACAGCGTTGCATCTAAAGCAGTGACCTACCACCTGTTTAAAGGACCCTTGTAAACAAACATTTAAACACAAAAAAGGAAAAAAAATGGATTTTCTATTGTTTGGGCAGGTGGATACTGCATGTTCCACATCAGTCAATGCAACTTAGGACAAACAAGCAAAATGAAACACACACACACACACTGAAACAAAACCCGCTGCTGGGATTCATATATTTTCCAAAGCAGCCAAAAATGGATTTTATTTTCCCATTTTGTTGATTATTATTGAAAGAAAACCCAGAAGTCACAATCTTAAAGGGTTTGTTCATGCAAAACTAGATTTGCATTTAGTTAAGCAGCAAAAAAAAAAAAAAAAAAAAAAGAAAAAAAGTAAAAAAAAAAAAAAAAAAAAAAACAGAAAAAAGTTAAAAAAAGCAAAAAAAAAAAAAGGAAAAAAGGAAACAAACCACCCATTTAGCCCATGCCATTTAATTGTCATAGTTTATTTGATATTTATTATCTGCATTCTACTTTCTACATGGGCTTTACTTGGTTTGGGAGATGGGGTAATCGGGTACCTTCAGCCTGGAGGCAGCTCGGGCTGATTCCCCCCCAAAAAAAAAGTGCTTGTTCAATGCATAGAAGCGACTTGCATGATGGCATGCCGTGACCAGGGACCATGCATGAGGAACCATTAGACCACGAGACACTCAGTAATCTGTCCACAGCAGTGTGTTTAAGCCATAAATTCCAGGCACTCCACTGACTACCGTACACTGTATTTGGAGATAAACTTTAACACTAACTGGCCCCTCTGCCCGTCCTTCCCGATCGGTCCTAGACCCGCCAGTAGGAGGAAAAAAAAAAAAGGAACCAACAAAAAGAAACAAGCGGAGGAAATAATTGTGTGTGTATGTTTAACGACTTGTCTTTTTTTTCCGTACAGCCATCTTTTTGCACACTGAAATATGACAAAACTAAATGCTGCTCTGGGCCTCGTCCGAGGGGAGGTGATAAAAACTGAGAATGGCTTGTTATACTCTGTCACTTTAAAACCAAAATCTAGGGCTTAAATACCAGTCAGTAAGTTCATTTGTATCCTGCAATATTTATCATTAATACCAATTATTATTCAGCCTCCATCCTGCAGCGCAGACACTCTCTTTTTTTTGGTTTTGTTTTTGTTTTTTTGTTTTGTTTTGTTAGAGATAAGTGCTGTGAAAAATCAGTGTGTTATCTCTACCGGAGACACGGGGAGCGTCCCCGAGGCCATCACGCTGGGGGACGGGGCCGTGCCCGGTGGCGTTGGGCCGTGCCCTGGCCCGGGGGGTGGCTGCGGGACCCCCGGCTCCCCGGGCCCTGTGGCAGCACTGGGGGTGGCTGCTGTGGGGGGACTGGTGGCCAGGAGGGCTCTGAGCAAGGAGTGGCCCCATCCCAGGCTCCGGAGCCTTCTCCATCTCCCCAGGCACCTCCATGGAGCAGGGGCCGAACTGGCCCCCCCGGGCCGGGTGGGGGCCGGAGCTGCCTCTTCCCAGCCCCGCTGCGGCGGTGGCCGACATGGCGCCCAGGCCCAGCCTCGCTGTTCCTCAGTGCCCAGGCTCGGCCCTCCCCACATCCTGCTCCGTGCTGTCCTTGTCACCGAGCCGGCGTCGGCCACCGCCCTGGCTGGCAGGTCTTTCTCCGTCAGGGCCAGGGGTGTCTGTGCGGGGGGACAGCGGCGCCGCAGCGCGGGCGCTCACCCGGGGAAGGAGAATGAGGGGTCGGTGTCACCCGATTCCCTGGAATCGCGGGGCAAAAACCCAAGAGGACAGAGCTGGATGGCAGGAGGGACCTCAGTTGGCATCACCTCACAACCCAGAAAATGACAGGAGGCACCTCAAAACCCCAAACCCAGCAGGAAGCCACCCAGCAGCCGCCGGGGCCGGCGCCCTCGCCATCGCCAGCGCGGCGGAGCCGTCCTGCACCCAGCAACGCGGCCAGGAGCCTTTTCTACCCTGTCAGCTCTTGCCCCAGTCGCTCCTAGGATGTCATGTATCATAACAAAGAAAAACTACATACATATGTACAGGCTACGTTGTAAACAGCACAAAAGAGAAAAAAAATAGCTGAGAAGTGTGGTTGAACTTTTTAAGAGAATATTATAAATACTGTAATATATCATTTTATTTTATCGGCATGCCTTTTTGTAAATACAAAGAACTACAAAAATAATAGAATGGCTTCTGGCTTATGCCATTGTCCATGTTTATTTTTATTTTTTTAATATTCTTCTGTTTTCCTTAGACTTTAGATAGCCAGGAAACGTCCCCCAAAGAAAAACAAAAAAAAAG
>VWZL01001613.1:59482-73751 GCA_013396915.1 Stercorarius parasiticus
ACCAACCCACCCCCACCCCCCCCCCCCAAACTAGATTTTAAAAAAAAAAAGCTTTATTGCAATTGATCTTTGCAACAGCAAAAGTATCTCTATCTTTGGGTTCCAATGTGCAATAAGTTGACCACTTCTATGCAAGATTTGGCTAAACTTCATAATTGTTCTTAAGCTGGGCTATTGGCTCGTAGGTGAAGCTTGGTACGTTTAGCGGTCGTGCTGGCCATTTCATTAAGCTACTCAATTACTTTAAAATAAAAAGTCCCTTCAAACTACGTCTATGTATTTATTTTTTTACCATCAGATCTGTATTAAATGCGAGAGGCCAGTGGTGCCGAGATTGAACGGGAGCGGAGTGAGCGGTTCTTCGGCTGTTGGTTGGCCGCCATCAGTCCTTCTGCTTAAAGAAAAATTTCCTGGGGGGGTTTTTTGGGTGGTTTTTCTCCCTGAGTTCCCTCCCTTGGGCAGAAGTTTCCTCCGGCCGCGGCTCCAGGTGCTGCCAGCGCCAGGTTCCCGCGCGTCGGCACCAGGGAAGGCCAAGGGCAGGGAGGAGACGTTGGTCAAAGAGCGTTGGGGTCATCGGCGTCATTCGCCAACCCCTGAATTCAGACGCCTACGCGGGATTTATGTTCAGGATGGTGGAAATAAAGCAAGGGGGGGGTGGTGTCAATTAAAAAGTCGTAGCCAAACATCAAGACGACAACTCTTCCCTCCTCCACTTACAAAATCCTCCCTTTTGGGTTAATTTGTGACTGTTCTTCAAAGAGCAGAGGGGAAGGGCGATCAAGAAATACCAATTCAAGCTGCTTTATTCACTTTTCCTGTTCACCTTTTCTTAAAATATAGAAGCCAATGTTGAACGAAACAAATTAAAATAAAACCATGATGTTACATAGAGGCCACACCTGAGTTTGAATTATTTAATTTTACGCCGCAAAAAAAAAAAAAAAAATTAAAATGTTAAAGCTGTAAAAGATCAATAGTGAAGATTAGTGTATTAGAAATTGCATGGTGGCTCATAACGATCTTACCCAACATGATTAACAATTGCGTTACTATAAGCCAAAAGAACTGAAAATAAATGTTACCCTTTTCACTGAACAAGGTAAGGTTGTCTCGGTGTCCCGGTTATTTGCCTGCATTCTCCTTCCCCTCCAGACTCCCCCATACGTCCTCAAGGCTTTTTTACCCAAAGCCTGCGGAAGGGAGCGGACGAGTTGCTGTCGGAGGGGTTTGGGGGGTGACTCGGTGCCGGGTCTCGGTGAGTGCCGGGGACGCGGCTCGGTCTCCCTGTCCTGGCACCAGGTCCGTGTTTCCATCTCGGAGGTGGTGGGTGCCCTTGGCCCAGAGACGTCCCCGACATCCCTTGCCCTGCGTGCAGGGGGCAGCTCTGCCGCTGCCGCCCACCTTGGACCTCGGTGGAGGTCCTCAGAGGGAGGGCCTCACCATGCGGCGTCTGACCCTGCAGCCCCCTCACCCGCAGTAACAGTCACTTACAGACGAGCCCAGGCAGACGTAGAGTGGCCAGCGAGCCCCTGGCCATGGGCAGTGCTGGGGGACTTCCCGCTGCAACCCCGGCTCGGGCACGTCGCTGCAGGACCCCAGCGTCACCTCCCTGTTCTTCAGGACCAGCAGGGTCCCTGTGCAGTGACGTGGACCCGTCGGTGGGGACCCTGCCCACAGCCGGGGCACGAGCCCACATGCTCCCACTGCTCGGGGTCCTGGGCTCAATGGGTCTGGAGGGTGTAAAAGTGGGGTGCAGCCGGCAGCAGGTGACACCTCCACCCACCCCCCGCCTTCGTCCCATCGTCCCTCCAGCTTTGGACCCACAGGGCTGAGCTCTGGCACTGGCTCTGCCTCCTTGGAGGGCAGGATTTAGCCCAAAGCCAGACAAATGGCTGAGGGTTGCACCTCGACGTTATTTTTCCTGTCAGAGTTTTGGTCCAATTTCTTCAAGAAATGTGAATTTTGCCGCTCGGTTAAGGCCAGACGGCTGAGGAGTGCAGGACATGGAGCGCAGTTGTGCCGTCTTACGCATCGCCGGGGCAATGTGCCGCACAGAGACAGCACAGAGACAGACGCCGCCGGCGTGATTTGATTTTATTTTTTTTTTAAACAAGTAAAATTAAAACATCGTTTCCCCTTTGCCAGTTTGCTGCATGCTGTAATGTCGCCGAGGCGCGTGTGTGTGCGAGGGTGTCTCCTGCAGCAAGCGCAGCTCGGCTCGTGCTCCTGGCCCCTGCCCCAGTCGTACCCGCTGGTAAATGGGGCGTCTCATTCCCTCCCGCACAGGGGTCTGCGAGGCGGAATTAGTGACTGAGAATCCCAGGCACCGCGGGGTGGGGGATGACAAAAACGCTGCTACAAACGTCCCAAACCGGCCCGGCTCCATCCGATCGCATTCCCACTGGCGGGCTGAGCCGTCTTTTGCCTTGGCATCACCTCCTCATGACACTGGGTTTTCCCCTGTGCTGCCCTTGCTCCCCACTTTCACTCCTCAGTTTTATTGTTTACTGATTACTCTTTATTTATTATTTATTTTTTATTCATGGAGCTGTTGGAGCGGGGCCAGAGGAGGCCCCGGAGCTGCTGGGAGGGCTGGAGCCCCTCTGCTGGGAGGACAGGCTGAGAGAGCTGGGGGGGTTCAGCCTGGAGAAGAGAAGGCTCCGCGGAGACCTTCCAGCCCCTGCCAGTCCCTCCAGGGGCTCCAGGAAAGCTGGGGAGGGACTCTGGAGCAGGGAGGGCAGCCATGGGGCGAGGGGGAATGGTTTTACACTGCAAGAGGGGAGATTGAGATGGGATCTGAGGCAGAAATTCTTGGCTGTGAGGGGGGTGAGCCCCTGGCCCAGGTTGCCCCGAGAAGCTGTGGCTGCCCCATCCCTGGAGGGGTTCAAGGCCAGGTTGGACGGGGCTTGGAGCAACCTGGGCTGGTGGGAGGTGTCCCTGCCCAGGGCAGGGGGTGGCACTGGGTGGGCTTTAAGGTCCCTTCTCACCCAAACCGTCCTGTGATTCTCTGGCATGTGTCACAAAGGCAGGAGGGGGCCGAGGCTGGCAGGGAGAGGGAGGGAGGAGGAACACGATCAAACAGTGGGCTGGGGGTTTGATGGCGGAATTTCATATATGGTATTCCTTCGTACTGGACATCTTCTTACTTTGGAATTTGCAATCACAGGGTACATCCACCTTGTTTGAATGGCTCCTCCTGCCTGCCCTGTCATTCCGGCTCCCTTGCGCAGCAGCACCCATCGGCACTGTGTCTCCCAGAGTCCACCGTCCCCAGCCCAGTGTCACCGCTGCTGGAGCAGAAACTGGCAGTGGGGGGCAGGACTTTGCAAAGTCGGGCTGACCTGAAACGTGGTCCAGCCCCTGCCCCAAAGGAGCAGCCAGGCTCCTCGTCCCGGGTGATAAAAGTCACGTTAGCGAAACCCGCAGGGTCCCAACGCCGAGCTCGCCCCAGCCTGAGCAGCACGTGTTCAGGCTGGTCGTGTTTTTGGGAGGCCGAGTGCTCAGCTCCATGAGGGGATGTGTTCTGCCACAGCCGCTCCCTTCCATTAACCTGCCCCTGCAAACACCGCTCCAGGGAGACCTGCAACCCCTGAGCAGCCTCTTCACCTCTTGGGGTCCAGCCCTCCTTCCGCTCCAGAGTGAACGCAGTTGTCCCTCTTGGCTCTAATGCCATCAGACACGCAGCATCCTCCAAGCGCCGATCGGCGCCATCCCGCCAGCACCGAGCAGCTCGTGGGCTCCCTGCGGCCGAGGCAGGCATGCCGCGGGGCGGGGGGACGGTGCGGCAGATGGCGAAGCAGCTTTTCCCCCCAGGAGCTGCAGTTCCTGCGCCGGGGCGGCCGCTGAGCCCTGACCTTCACTGACAGGCAGGAGCCGCCCCGCGAGGAGCATCACTGCGCCAGGAACTGGCTTCACCAGTACTTTGGGAAAGAGCCCACTAAGGGAAGTGGGCACCGTTTCATTTAGAAAAAAAATAATTATTACATGGATAGTTCACCCTTTCGGTGGTGGTTGGTGGTGCTCAGCACTCGTACGTCCTTAGCAGCAGGATTGGAAGGGTGTGACCCATAGCAGCACAAACGGTGTGCAGTATTTTTTAATTGCAATCAGGTGTAAGCTAATTCCTTACATTTCTTTGGATCCAGGAATATTTGAAGGCCCAGCTAAACAAAATATTTGACCGTGTAGTGAGTTCAGTCTGTGCTTGGCTGGGCCAGGTAATAAAATGCTCTTATTCCTTGATGATGAAAGTGTTTAGCTAACATTGTCTATACCAGGAGAAGTCAGCTACAAAGTTGCATCATCACTGATGCAGTTCTGTCACCTATTTGAATGTCTTCTCTGATTCCCAGGCTCCATTAAGGCTGGAAAACTTGGGAGTCTTTTAGGGTTTTGCGTCCATGCGTGTACACTAAGGCAATGATGAGCGTGTGAAGACGTGAGACCTAGACATGTTCTATTTCCAGCCTCCTCCTGGTTTTCCCTGATGGAAAAACTCTGAAGAACCAGCTTGGAGGATTCCGGCACTGGAAGCCCCGGCAGGCAGCACGCTTCGATCCAGGGGGACAAATAAACACAGCCTGAGGGGATGCAAGTCATAGAATCACAGAAGGGTTCGGGTTGGAAGGGACCTTAAAGCCCACCCAGTGCCACCCCCTGCCCTGGGCAGGGACACCTCCCCCAGCCCAGGTTGCTCCAAGCCCCGTCCAACCTGGCCTTGAACCCCTCCAGGGATGGGGCATCCCCAAAATGAGTAACCTGTGGCCTGATTCTAGTAAAACTGACCAAATAAATCATGAAGTAATTAGGTATTAAAGTTCTTGAAAGTCCCCTGAGCTCTTTCAATTCATACTTTCTTTAGTTGAAAAACCTACTGTTAATGTTAACCCAAGAAATTTTAGCAATAAAACCAGTAATGCTTTAGAAAGTGTTAAACTCAATCCTGTACGTATGGATTGAAAACCAGTAACGGAAGGATGCGTCTCCTTGCAGATCCCTTAACGTGTGGCAGCAGCTGGAGTCGAACCGTGCTGTTAGTGGTGGCTTGAAAATATGAGTTTGAATGAATACGCAGCTGGGATTGTTTGAGATTGGTCTTTAGAAGCTTATTCTTAGAACTTGAATGTCAGTAAAAGGCTGAGAGAGCTGGGAGTCTTCGGCCTGGAGAAGAGAAGGCTGAGGGGANATAAAATGCTCTTATTCCTTGATGATGAAAGTGTTTAGCTAACATTGTCTATACCAGGAGAAGTCAGCTACAAAGTTGCATCATCACTGATGCAGTTCTGTCACCTATTTGAATGTCTTCTCTGATTCCCAGGCTCCATTAAGGCTGGAAAACTTGGGAGTCTTTTAGGGTTTTGCGTCCATGCGTGTACACTAAGGCAATGATGAGCGTGTGAAGACGTGAGACCTAGACATGTTCTATTTCCAGCCTCCTCCTGGTTTTCCCTGATGGAAAAACTCTGAAGAACCAGCTTGGAGGATTCCGGCACTGGAAGCCCCGGCAGGCAGCACGCTTCGATCCAGGGGGACAAATAAACACAGCCTGAGGGGATGCAAGTCATAGAATCACAGAAGGGTTCGGGTTGGAAGGGACCTTAAAGCCCACCCAGTGCCACCCCCTGCCCTGGGCAGGGACACCTCCCCCAGCCCAGGTTGCTCCAAGCCCCGTCCAACCTGGCCTTGAACCCCTCCAGGGATGGGGCATCCCCAAAATGAGTAACCTGTGGCCTGATTCTAGTAAAACTGACCAAATAAATCATGAAGTAATTAGGTATTAAAGTTCTTGAAAGTCCCCTGAGCTCTTTCAATTCATACTTTCTTTAGTTGAAAAACCTACTGTTAATGTTAACCCAAGAAATTTTAGCAATAAAACCAGTAATGCTTTAGAAAGTGTTAAACTCAATCCTGTACGTATGGATTGAAAACCAGTAACGGAAGGATGCGTCTCCTTGCAGATCCCTTAACGTGTGGCAGCAGCTGGAGTCGAACCGTGCTGTTAGTGGTGGCTTGAAAATATGAGTTTGAATGAATACGCAGCTGGGATTGTTTGAGATTGGTCTTTAGAAGCTTATTCTTAGAACTTGAATGTCAGTAAAAGGCTGAGAGAGCTGGGAGTCTTCAGCCTGGAGAAGAGAAGGCTGAGGGGAGACCTTATGAATGTTGACAAGTATCTGAAGGGTGGGTTTAAGGAGGACGGAGCCAGACTCTTCTCAGTGGTTCCCAGTGACAGGACGAGGGGTAACGGGCACAAGCCGGAACATGGGAAGTTCCGAACAAATATGAGAAGAAACTTCTTTCCGGCGAGGGTGACAGAGCCCTGGAACGGGCTGCCCAGGGAGGGTGTGGGGTCCCCTTCTCTGGGGACTTTCACGGCCCGCCTGGATGCAGCCCTGAGTGAAGTGCTCTGGGCAATCCTGCTTCAGCAGGGGAGTGGGACTAGATGATCTCTAGAGGTCCCTTCCAACTCTGAAAATTCTGTGATTCCGTGATTAGGAATTAGTCTTGTTCTTAAGCACTTCTTTTGCACTCTTTGCTATATTTGCATGTTGTCATTCCTGAGATTTTTTCCAGGAATTGTTGCTGCTGTCAGTGGTGGGTGACTCTGCTGAGCGGTTTGGAGGCACCCAGCCACCCGCCAGGGTGCGCCTCTTACCGGGGTGCATCGGGGATCGCACCAGGAGACCACCAAGCCTTGTGCAATCCTCTGACTATTTGCTGCTGCTGCTGTTTCACATGGGCACCAACAATACTCCAAGGAGTAGCCTGAGAAGTACCAAGAAGGACCAGAGAGCCCTGGGAGCGACAGACAGGGGCTCTGGGGCGCAGGTAGTTTTTCCATCAATCCTCCCAGTCAAAGGGAAGGGGGTTTATCGGGCCGGGCGGATCTGGCAGATCAATAAATGGCTGCGGGACTGGTGCCACAGCCAGGTGTTCGGCTGCCCAGACCGTGGCACTCGCTTTGAGAAACCAGGTCTGCTGGGGGCTGATGGGTCTGTCTGTCGGAGAAGGGGAAGAGCATCTTCCGTCAGGGGCTTGCCAAGCTGGGGAAGAGGCTTTAGAGTTGCCCGGGGCAGGGGAACCTCAATCCATCCCACTCCTACCAGTCTGATGCCAGTGTCAGCAATGGACGCCCAGAGTCTGGAGAAGGATCTCAGGTCAGCAGGAGAGCACGAAGGAATTGCAGCCACTGCAGCCAGTAAGGCAGCTTCCTCTGGAACCAGCTTAAATGCCTCTACGCAAACACACGGGGCATGGGCAATAAACAGGAGGAGTTAGAGACACGCACACACCTGCAGGGCTGTGATCGCACTGGCATCACAGAGACGTGGTGGGATGGCTCCTGTGGCTGGAGTGTCGGAATGGAAGGATACAGGCTCTTCAGGAAGGACAGGGAGGGGGCATGAGGAGGGGGAGTTGCCTTCTATGTCAGTGACCAGCTGGAGCACGTGGAGCTCCATCTGGGGATGGATGAGGAGCCGACCAAGAGCTTAAGGGTCAGGATTAAAAGGAGGACAGGGACATTAGAGTGGGGGTCTGCTCCAGGCCACCTGACCAGGAAGACTGAGCGGATGAGGACCTCCATAGACAGATAGGAGCAGCATCACGCTCACAAGCCCTCATCCTCATGGGGGACTTCAACCACCCCAATATCTGTTGGAGGGGCAACACAGCAGGGCATAAGCAATCCAGGAGGTTCCTGGAATGTGTTGGTGACAGTTTCCTTCTCCAAGTGACAGAGGAGCCAACAAGGAGAGATGCCACGCTGCACCTTGTTCTCGCCAACAGGGAGGGGCTGGTGGGGAATGTGAAGCTCAAGGGCAGCCTTGGCTGCAGTGACCGTGAACTGGTGGAGTTCAGGATCCTTGGGGCAGTGAGGAGGGCACACAAATGAGCTCACTGTCCTGGGCTCCAGGAGAGCAGACCGTGGCTTCTTCAGGGATCTGCTCGGTAGAGTCCCATGGGACAAAGCCCTGGCGGAAGAGGGGCCCAAGCAAGTTGGTTAGTATTCAAGGATCACCTCCTCCAAGCTCAGGAGCAATGCATCCCAACAAAGAGGAAGCCAGGCAAAACCATCAGGATGCCTGCATGGATGAACAAGGAGCTCCTGGAGAAACTCAAACCGAAAAAGGAGGCCTACAGAGGGTGGAAGCAAAGGCAGGTAGCCTGGGAGGAATGCAGAGAAATTGTCCGAGCAGCCAGGGGTGAGGTTAGGAAAGCCAAAGCCCTGATGGAATTAAATCTGGCTGGGGATGTCCAGGGCAACAAAAAATGCTTGAGAGTTTTTGTCCCCTCCCTGCCTGGGGGGACACACCAGGAGGTGGGAAGACCCCACACTGAGGCATGTGGGGCTGCAGTGGGGATGTGGCCAAGGGAGCTCTGCCTGGCTCCGTCCCTGTCATAGGGCACCCAGTGACAACTGGGGACCTCTCCAGTGCAGCCAGGGATGATGGTGATGGCTCAACCCCTTGCCTCCAGCCTGACATCCCTCCTGGCATCCCTCCCAAACAGTCCATTTGGGCACCAAAATCTCGCAGCATGGGGACATGGGGACAGGCTAAATGTCAATTCCCAGCAGAGCCAAATCAAAGGGCTGGAAATTTAATGCTGTCTGTGAGGAGCTTCGGGACACCTTCACCACTGGCAGCAATGTCTGTCCGTCCGTCCGTCCGTCCGTCCATCCAAGCACAACAGCTTTTGCTCCCCATGCCCTCCTCAGCCCAGGGCATCCTGCCCGTGCCCATGGCACCCAGCTCGGTTGGGTCTGTCCCCATGTCCCTGACAGCACGTTTGCAAGAGGGGGACGGGGGGCGGCCCCTGGGACGTCTCCACCACCCTCTTCCACCTCCCGAAGGCCCCGAGGCAAAGGCAACAGCTCCCCTTTCCGTCCCCACGGAGGGGTACAGACCCCCCACACGCCTCTCTGGGACCCTGCGTTTCCCTCTCCCACCCCAAATCGATGGAGCAGAGTCGGGTTTGACCCAAGAGGTTTTGCTCGGGGAGTGGGCGAGGACCCCATAACCACGAGGTGGCAATGCAGCCCCGGCCACGCTCCACCGGCGCACCCTGGGTTTAGCAGGGTGCCGATAAACCTGCGGTTTCCCCGCATCTCCCCAGAGAACCCCAGCACGGCGGGTTTGGGCTGCAGGGCTGTGCCAGGGCCGTGGTCGGTGTCCGTGACCATACCTGGGCTGGAGCAAACAGAGTAAAGAGCAGGAGAAGGAGCAATTCCCCGGCCAGGAGGTTTGCATGGACTCGTGTTTTAGGGCTCCATCCTCTGTCGCTGCCTCCTGCATCTCCCAGCTCCGTGGGGCATTTGCTTCCTCCAGGCATCCTCCATCCTCTGAGCATCCAAGCTGCCGGAGCTGCCCGTGCCGAGGGTCTCATCCTGCCGCGAGGATTTGCAGACACCTGCAATGGGAAGCACCACTCCGGGGGTGGGAAGCCGCAGCACCGCAGCTCCGAAACATCCCACCCTGTCCCGGGACAGCTAATGGGGATGGAGGGAAGGGGCTTGTGCAGCTCCTTCGGGAGTGTAAATAAGGAGAGGATGGGAAACCGCACAGCACATACCAGCCCCACTCCCCAGGGACTGACAGGAGGGTTTTCCAGGAGTTTCTGCCTTGTTGAGAGCTGAACTGTGGCATCCAACAGGCTCAGAGCTGCCCAGTTCCCCACGTAAACCCCCTGGCTATGAGCCCAGAGCCCAACCCGAAAATGAACAAATTCTGCATGAAAACACCCAGCCCAGTTGTACACGGCAGCCGTCACACCGGGCTTCTCCGACAAGAGCACTTTTTCCTCAATACCCTACGGAAGGGAACTCTAAACCAAGCAAACTCCCTTGCTGCCCCGCTCCTGCCCCCACACGAGGGTGGGCCCCTTCTCCTGCCGCCCTGACAGGAGAGGCAGCCCCAGGCCCACGGTGACGGGTGGCTTTGGCCAGCCCCGTCCCTCTAGTATTCAATTTTGCGCTGATGACAAGGAGTTTTCTCCCTAAGGATGGCAGATTTTGGGACTAACACCACTGCTGCCACAACTGGAAATGCTCCTCCCTGTCCTCGCTGCCGAAGGATTTGGGAGCATCTCTCAGGGAGGTGCCGGCAGCGCCGGGAGGGTCTGATCCCCCGGGTCTCCCCAGGTGTGAGATGCAGCCAGGGCAGATGCCCCAGGCCGATGGGGCAGTGGGACATGCTCATGTGTGTCCCACCATCCCATCCCAGCAAGTGGCACACGTGGCCAGGACGGGGAGGAATGCCAGGAATGCTGGTGCCATTGGCCCAACATCCCAACTTGGCTTGGATCTGGGGAGAGCGTGCAGGTTTCATGCGTTTCATGGAACCGAGTCTCCAAAAGGTCAGAGTCCAGCTGCAAATTCATTTCAATAACCTGAGATGCCGGGAAGCATCCGCCTCACCTCCCTGTGCCAGCACATCCCGGCTGGGGCCAGCCCAGGGCCAAGCTTGGCGTTTTCCCGGCTGGAGCGGCAGAGCATGGCCGGACATGGTTATCCCAGGCAGGAAAACCAGCTGGGATGGTGCCGCGCAGCCCTGGCGAGGGAGTCCCCGTCCTGCTGCCATGGGGCTTTGCTCACAGAGAGAGACCCTGTGCCGGCAACCGCTGGGCTCTGCAACAACAACAAACACCAGGAGGCCCCTCCGAAAGCCAAGACGGTCCAGTGCTGGCCGCGACGGCTGGCCAAGGCCAATCCCAAACCTCGCCCCGGCACCACGGGGCTGGACAAAGCGAAGGCATCCACGCTATCTGGGAGCAGGGATGCACAGAGCGTCCCTCGCAGCAGGGGGAGAGGGGCCAAGCCTCCTTCTGCCACAGGAGGAGGAGGAGGAGGAGGAGGAGGAGGGAGCCTTCGTTCCACTTTCCCGGCTCATGACTCTGCAGCCCATCCACCAAGTAATTTATTCATAGAGCCGTAAGCTCAGAGGTCCTGATAAAAGGCCGGAGCTGCCGCATTGTTCTGGATGCGCCAGCGCCAGCACAAAGACTCCAGGCACCTCCCGGCCACCAGCCAGGGATGCCACCGCGTCCCCTCCGGCACGGGGGTACGGCACCCACTGCCTCACCCTCCCACCCACTAAAACACCCTGAAGCCGCCGCACTAATTGCCGTAATTATTTCTGCTCTGGGCCACAGGGCCCCTCTGCAGCGGGCTGTGTGCCTGCTATCGCTAATGAGCTTAACTCCGGCACGGGGTGCGGAGACAGAAGCGGGGCGAGCCCTGGGGGACACATGTTTATTAGCCTGGCCAAGGCACTTGGGAAAACAAACAAACAAGCAGCCACAATCTGGGAGCTGCTTTTCCCCTTATTTCCATTAATAACAGACGCAAAGGGTGAAAAATCCATCCCTGTGGCACGGCCGGGTCCCGCAGGGATGGAGGTGGGAGGGTCTGCAGGCAGCACCAGGGATGAGTGTCCCCTCCTCTGGGGTCCCAGCGGCACTGGTGGGTCTGGCTTTTGCTGAGCTCTGGAGGCCATTCCTTCTCCTCATCCCCCACCAGCGACGGGTGGGGGGCAGCAGGGGCCAGGGGGGACACGGCCAGGACAGCCGACCCCAGCTGGCCACAGGGATGTTCCAGAGCACACAGCAGCGTGCTCGGGGTGTAAAGCTGGGGAAGGTGAAGGAGGGGGGGACGTCAGGAGTGATGGCATTTGTCTTCCCAAGGCACCGTTCCGCGGGATGGAGCCCGGCATTCCTAGGGACAGCTGAACCCCTGCCAACCATGGGGACCCGGGAATGGATCCCTTGGTTCGCTTTGCTTGTGTGCGGCTTCTGCTTTACTTATTAAACCGTCTTTACCTCAACCCACCAGTTTTTCATAGAATCAGCATAGAATCATAGACTGTGTTGGGTTGGAAGGGACCTCTGAAGGCCATCTAGTCCAACCCCCCCGCAGTGAGCAGGGACATCTTCAACTAGGTCATGTTGCTCAGAGCCTCATCCAGCCTGGCCTTGGATGTCTCCAGGGATGGGGCCTCCACCACCTCTCTGGGCAACCTGGGCCAGCGTCTCACCACCCTCATTGGAAAGAAATGCTTCCTAATGGCTAATCCAAACCCGCCCTGCTCTAGTTTAAACCATTGCCCCTTGTCCTATCGCTCCATGCCCTTGCAAAAAGCCCCTCCCCAGCTTTCCTGTAGGCCCCCTTCAGGGACTGGAAGGCTGCTATAAGGTCTCCCCGGAGCCTTCTCTTCTCCAGGCTGAACAACCCCAACTCTCTCAGCCTGTCCTCACAGCAGAGGGGCTCCAGCTCTCTGATCATCCTCATGTCCCTCCTCTGGCCCCGCTCCAACAGGTCCATGTCCCTCTTGTGCTGAGGGCTCCAGAGCTGGACGCAGTACTCCAGGTGGGGTCTCACCAGAGCAGAGCAGAGGGGCAGAATCACCTCTCGGGATCTGCTGGCCACGCTTCTTCTGATGCAGCCCAGGATGCCATTGGCCTTCTGGGCTGCAAGCGTGCACTGTTGGCTCATGTCCAGCTTCTCATCCACCAGGACCCCCACGTCCTTTTCCGCAGGGCTGCTCTCTACCACATCATCCCCCAGCCTGTACTGACAACGAGGATTGTCTCGACCCAAGTCGAGGTCCAGCATGGCATCCCCTCGTGTAGGGCTGTCTGTTTCCTGTTTTAGGAAGTTATCATCGAGGCACCCCAGGAGCCTCCTGGATCATCTACAGCTTGCCGTGCTACTTTTCCAGCAGATGTCGGGGTGGTTGAAATCCCCCAGCAGGACGAGAGCCTTCGAGTGCGATGCCTCCTGGAGCTGGAGGAAGAAGGCTTCGTCAGTAGGTTCCCATTGATCAGGCGGCCTGTAGTAGACACCAACCACAAGGTTCCCCATGTTGCCTCGGCCTCTAATTCCTACCCATAAGCTTTCGACTTCCTCTTGGCTGTTCTTTAGGGACATCTCTTCACACTCTATCCGTTCCTTAACAGAGAGGGCAACACCTCCGCCCCTCCTTCCTCGCCTGTCCCTTCTGAACAGCCTGTAGCCATCGATAGCCACATTCCAGTCATAGGATTTGTCCCACCAGGTTTCAGTAATGGCCACTATGTCATAGCTTTCCAGCAGCACGGTAGCTTCTAACTCCTCCTGTTTGTTGCCCATGCTGCGTGCATTCATGTAGAGGCACCTCAGCCGGGCTGTTGGCTGTGACGCCTTCTTAGAGCAGCACCCCTTGGGGTGTTTCTCGGGTGTTTCCCTGCTGACTCGGACTACCTCAGGAGCCCCTGGCTCATCTCCGTAGACTTTGGCCGTGAAGTAGCACCCCCAGCATGCCTCAGGGCAACAGGTCAAAGGCCCTTCCTAGCACCCTGTCCCTCCAACCCTGATGTGATGTCCCACCGCTTGTCACAGACAAGCCTAATATTATCATCCCCCTCCCCCTTCACATCTAGTTTATAGCCCTGTCGATCAGCCCCGCAATCTCTTGGGCAAAGACCCTCTTCCCGCTTTGAGAAAGGTGTTTCCCATCAGATGCCAATAAGCCCGGTGCCGTGTAGGCCACCCCATTGTCAAAAAACCCAAATTTGTGGCGGCAACACCAGCCACGGAGCCGTGTATTAATGGATTGGATGCGTCTGTTCCTTCCAGTGTCACTGCCTGCAACTGGAAGGAGTGAGGAGAAAATGACCTGTGCCCCAGACTCCCTCACCAACCTTCCCAAGGCCCTCACATCCCCTTTGATTGTTCTTGGTCTGCGAGTTGTAGCTTCATCTCCACCTATGTGGAAAATCAGTGACGGGTAATAGTCTGAGGACCGTATCAAACTAGGGAGTTTCCTAGTTATGTCCTTAACGTGGGCTGCAGGAAGACAGCAGACTTCCCTGTGAGGAGGGTCTACCCGGCATATTGGACCCTGAGCTCCCCTCAGGATGGAGTCACCAATGACTACAACCCTTCTTTTCTTCCTTGTGGGTGTGGTGACGATATGGGCGGCACGCCTTTCTGACTGCGGAGATGTCTCTAGTGTAGATTGCCCACCATCCACATCCTCATTCGACTGGCCTTCCTCATTCAGTACCTCATGCCTGTTGTTCAGAGGTACTGGGGGGGGGCAAGGAGGGGGTTCGCCCACTGCCCTGACTGTGAACTCACCTCCATTCACTCCCTTCATTTAGGCTTCTGCCTTCTGGCTGGCAGGAGCAGGGTACAGGGGCCTCTTGACCCCGGTCGCTTTCTGCTGGGTGCTCCTGTTTCTGTTTCGGAATTACAGAATTTACGGAATTTTTTTTCCGAGTTGGAAAGGAC
>VWZL01001613.1:84784-96831 GCA_013396915.1 Stercorarius parasiticus
TTGGCAGTGTGAGAAAATTACTGTCCAGTGACCAAATGGCCGGGCCGGTTCCCACCCTCGCTGCTGCCCATTATCCCCAGCGCAAGACAAAGGCGGGCAGGGGGGGCTGGGCAGGGGAGAATCCTATTGTTCCCACCCGCCCTAATTATGGAAATCTTGTTAATCTATTCAGCAGCGACTCTGAACTGGGCTTTTGTTCGGGGGCTTTTTAGCGGGGCGCACCGCTGAGGGTGTCCAACGGCTCGGCGTTGGGGATGGGGTGCCTTCCCCCCCCCCTGCCGCCCCCCCCCCCCCGCCCNGGGAAAAGCTCTGTCCCCGCAGCATCCCGGCGCCGGCCGCCTTTGTTGGAGCACAGATATCTCCTCCCCAGCCCTCGGCCGCAGAGCACCCATGTACACGCGTCCTGTACGGCCCGGCCCCGCGTACACGCACCCATCGCTCGCGTTGGTGCAGGAAAACGCACGGCAAAACCCCCACGGGCGGATGCGGAGATGAGCTGCAGGCAGCATGTGGGATGGCTGCAGCAATCCAGCATCCCTGGGGGGATCGGGAGAGGGCCTGAATAGATTTGGAGGGCAAGGACGGAGAGGAGAGTGCGCCAAAGCAAACACGCTCCAGCTGAGGATGCTCTAAAGCCAGGGTTTAAACCCACCCGAGCCCCCAGGACCCTGCACGAGGTGACCCCACGGTGGAGCACGGCAGCGAGTGGCGCTGGACGTGTCCCGGCGTCCCCTGGGACAGCCCGTCAGCGTCCCAGTGCCTGGGAGGGAGCCGGCGCTGCTGTCCTTGGGCTCCCAGGGCAGGAAGGAGCTGATGAGCCGCCCCCACCACGCTGTGCTTGTACCGCCGCCGCCTTGCTGGTTTGAACGCTGACGGCTCCTTCTTCTGCAGAGCCGCCAGCTTGGAGGATTTATGCCTTTTTCAAAAGACATTGAGCCATTGCATTATCCCTGCGATTACCCGCAGCAGCACAGCCCGATGCCATCGGCTTGCCAGGCAGGGAGAGCCGTCCCAGTTCCCGGGTCTGCCCAAATTCCCAGCTTTTTGATTGTCCGATGAGCAAACTTTGGGCCAAGAAATAGCAAAGCTGGATGCGGAGAGTCCCGTGTCACAGCCCAGCCTTCCCCAGGCGGTCCCTACAGCCCTCACAAGCCCTGCTAAGAGACCTCTCCTGTCAGGGATGCTGTGTGGGATGGATCTTCTGGGCTGGACTTTGTTACCAGCACCTGACGGTGGGTCCAGCCAGGACCTGGACCAAGCACCCCCAGCAGGAACGCAGCCCCCCGTCAGCGCAACTCCTGCACCAACGGCTTTGCAGCTGGATCCGTGGCAGCGAGAGGTGCCTGCATCCACGCGGAGATGCTGAAGGTCTTGCATCGGCAGCGACATCTTCAAGGCTAAAGGCAAGCCAGGAAAAAAAGGCAGGAGAGAAGAGACTCTCCCAAGTCTGCCCAGTGAACGGGAGGCAGGGGAACGACTTTTTCTTTTTTAATGAGGCATTTCCTGACGATCTTTTCCGCTTCTGCAGCCAGGAGCTTGTCCTGGGCTGGGGTTCATCCCTGCCTCCGAAGAGCAGCGTAGGCAAAGTGCAACGGCATTACCACAAGTCAAATCACAGCTATAAATCAGAATTATAACCCACGCAGATCCTCCATTCACACTCGCTGTGGACCTGAGGGTTGCGGCAATGCTTCTGAAATGTTTTAGCATTAATGCTGTAGATTATAGCCACGTTTCTGCATGTTGACACACACATTTAAGCTAGGTACCGCTCATCCCTAGTGAATCCCCACACGGCGGGTCCAGAATAGGCAAAACAGCCTAAAGGCAGCGATTTACAGTGGGGGCAGAGCTGGTCCCAGAGCCAGGCCCAGGCCCAGGGGAGCCCAAAGCCACACTTAGACGTGGTGTGACCCACGCGCGATACCTGGCACCATCTGCGAAGGATGAGAGGTTTCCATCCCTCCCCTGCAGCCTGACGCTGGGCAGCCCGTCCCGTGGCGCGCTGCCGGAGCGCAAACATCAAGTTTCCTAAGGCAAATTTGGGTGGTTTGGCAAATCCATCGGGGAGCTGCAGTTCTTTGTCCGCCGCATTCCCCGTCCCCTCCTAATCGGTGCCGACAAAGCGCAGGATGGTATTGCAATCAGAGCAGGGTCAATGTACATATGTTAAAAGGATTTAGGCTAACTCCCACCGTGCCCTCTCCCCACCCCCAGGAGAAACGGCCTCAGCCCCGGCCGACGGCTCCAGCATCCGCTCTGTCCACTCATATATCAAGTGCAGAGCAGCTGGACACCAGCGTGGACCGGGAGTGACCAACGGGCCATCGCCCATCTGTCCTGCTCTAGGACCCAGCCAGCAAATGAAAAATTAATATGGATCCGCTCAGCCTGGCAGCAGCTGAGCATCACCCATCTGTCACCGCGGGAGGAGGAACTCTCAGCTAAATGTCACCGGGAGGAAACTGTACGCGGCGTGTGGCCTGGGAACCCCCGGAATGAGGGGATATGGCAATAAAATCTGGATATTATTAATAATGAGCTGAGGCACTCAGTGGATTTGAGGAATTTTGCTCCACCTTTCAATATAAGATGGATGGGAGAAAAAGTAGCAATAAAACGGACCTAAAAAAAATGGAGAAAAAAAAAACCAGCCTCTTCATTGCTATTTATATTTTCCTTAACGTCACTTGGCCCTGGTCTCCTAGACCACTCAGGCCTGCCGAGATCTGGGCTTCAGCCTCGCACCCTCCCCCAGAACACGGAGAAAACTGCTGAACTATTTGTCTGGGTCTACAAACCACTGACAGGTGGGACTGCTCCGACCCTCCCTGCTCCTGTCACTTCACCTGTACTCCCTCCAGTGCTTTGAAGATGAACATTAAACCCAAAAGATTAATTATCACATTAATCCATCACCATCTTGCCCATTCCCTGCCACGGGTGTGCTTCAGCACGCGCAAAACGTGGCTCCCTCCAAGAGGATTCTCACTCTCGGCCACGCTGTTGCTGCTCCTCCAGCAGATATTCTCCTGCCCTGAACCACCTCGTCTGCCGTAGGACGTTCCCTGGGGCAACATTCCAGCTGCGTTCTCCACCAGACCGCTGCTTGAAGGACGGATCTTCAGTAGGAAGGGGTTTTTTAGCAAGAGCATCACTGGGCACTCAGGTCATCGAAGTCCACCAGCCCTCAAGGTCGTCTCAGGGCAGGTGTTCAAGGTGCAGGAGAAACCTCAGCTTGCCCTGGAGAAGGGCACCATGGCCCCTGGGTGCTGCTCAGATCCCTGTCGGGACTGAAGCCCTCCACCAAAATTTCATTCCTTGACGCCGGATGAGCTCCCTGGGGCCTGGGTATGGGACCCAGCCCATTTTCGGAGGATTACATTAGAGAGGAAAATCCATTTCTAATCAGCAGAACCATTTCCCCAAACAGAGGTGGCCCCATAAAAAGGTCAGGAGGTCGAATGGGCCCAATCTGCATGCAATCTGCCTAACAACGGCCAGGCCAGCAAGCGTGGTGAGCGCACCCCGAAGCTCCCGGTCCCACCACCCAGTCCCACATGGGCAGCAGGACTTTGCCTCCTGCCTCTGTCCCCAACCCATGGGGAGCTGGAGGATGCGGCAAGGCGAGGACATTGCTTCTCCCACCTGGGCTTGGCACGGACGTGACCACGGCCATCTCCTCCTGAAAGCCATCTAGAAACATGCCACGTGAAACCACCTGCGGAGATTTTGGCTGTGCAGATGCATATTCACGTGGTCTACAGGAGGATGTAGAGAAACAGTTTGAAAGGCATCTTTATACCATCCCCACCTCTGCCCCTACAGAAGCCACTTAGCTGTGGCTGTCAACAGACAGACGGAAGCTGCTCTGAAAAACTTCTTGTCCTGATCTTCACTCAAAACCACTTGTTGAGGCCCATCAGGATTCACCCCACCCCCCTGAGAGGGACTGCCCGAGCCCCCCTGGCCCCTCAGAAGGAGGACGTGGGGCGCCCCAGCCAGCGCCCCGTGATGCTGTGCAGGAGGATGTTGGCGGGGGGGGACGATGCCTGGGGGATGCAACCTCTGGGATCTGCTCTACAACAGCACGAGAAAAAGCAAAGCCAACGCGTTACAGGGATGGATGCTGCTGCACCCCGGGGAAAACACGGCCTGACCCACACCCAGCGCTGAGCACGCCGGGGGCAGACCCTGTGGGGTGGGGGCTACGAACCCTGATATACACATAAACCCCAGAAGGCTGACAACAATTTTAAACAACTTATTTTTCCAAGAAGAAAGCGTTGCCATTACGTTTCATCTTCCCAGAAGCGCCTGGATGAAGGTCATTAAACGCAGGAGATGCTCTGCAGCCAGGGAAGGGGCCCAGGGACCGGGCATCCCCCACCCCTGCCCAAGCCCTCTCCTCTCCGGCTGGTTTTCCTGATGAAGCCCCAATAATGAACTGCCCCGGGGGCGCAAAAGCCAAGGCAGGAGCTACCTGCCCCTGGTCTGTCTTCTCCAACATCTGGCCTTGGGCCGGGGTCGGTGCCGGGGGCTGCGGTGGCCGCGGGAGATGGGCTGCGGCAAGGAGACAATTTGCCCCATGCACTAGAGCCTGTCCGCAGCGGTAGCAGCAACGCTCCAGCTCATCCCCTCCACAGAACGAATCAATCTTAATTAACTCTAATTCTGGGGAGCCTCCCAGCCCTACCCGGCGCTGCACAGAGCGGTTGCATTTTCCGCCTCGGTGCCCTGCCGGGCAGCGCGCTCCACAGGGAATTAAGCAAAAAACCTTCTCTTTTCCGTCATTTCTGCATCTCCTTTCTCGCGGTCCCCATGTGTCCCCGCCACACACCCTGTGGGATGACAGACCCCGTCCCCATCCCTGGGGACCACCTTCCCTGCCCTCGGCACCCGCAGCCCCGGCGCTGGGCTGGGGGAGGCCTCTCTCGGTGGCTTTTGTTTTCACAAGCCTTTTGACTCACGGATTCTTTTTTAAACACCGCCTCAGCAGCCTGAAAAGCCCAGCTCCCTCCTGCACTCCATTCACTAATGGATTTTCCAGAAGTCCCCTTTTTTTGGCTTCTTTCTTTGCTGACACTGCTGCCCCCATCCCCGCCCGAGGCTGCGGCTCCCCTCTGCTGTCTGCATGGATGGACGGACGGACCCCGACTTCGGGGACCCGGGTGCCACACTCGGAGCTCGGCTCCCACCTTCTGCGCCCTGGGAGTTCGCACAGATACCTGGCTATTACAAGCCAATTATCATTACCTATAATTACACCCGCCACTACAGGGCTGCTGCTCAAAAGAAAAAAAAAAAGAGAATAAAGAATATTAAGGTGGCAGCAGCGTCGGGGGGAAGGCATCGCCGGGAAATCAGGGAGAAGTTTGGTGCCGGGCTGGCTCCCTGTGAGAGCCTATCGATCGGGTCCGCGCCGCTCCGGGCTCCTAGAGCTAATCCTAAGGCAGAAATAATTCATTTGCCTCCCTTTTCAGCAGCCACTCATTAAAAAGTAATCACCTTGTTGGAGGAGGATATGAACAGCCCAAGGTCAGATCCATCAAGACGTTATTTCTGGAGCTCGTACCTGGTGCGCGCCGAGCAGCAGCTACACTGCGGCCCTGCCCCGCTGCTTGAGCCGGGGGCGATGGAAATGGAAAGGGGAATATCTTCATATCCGCAGATATTCATTCTGGGAGTGCTGCCCAACAGCGTCTGTGGCCGAGCACCCGGCTCGCGCTGCACAGACGTTCTCTCATTGACCCCAACACCTAAGGCGGAAAATAGGGACAACTCTTCAAAAGGTATCTTTTAAATCTCATTATTTGGTAGCATCTCCAATAAACCTCCAAATCTCCTGCCCCCGGTTTATTTTTATGTTGTTGGTACTTCATCGCAGCTGCTAAAACCCGCTTTTCTAAGAGCGTGAAGCTGCAAAGTGGAACACAAGGAAGTGCCACCGTGTCCCCACCAGCAGCACATGCAGAGCCGGCACCGCGGCACCGCGGCGTGCTCTCAGGTTGCCGTAACCCACCCCAAGCACGGCGTCCTGCCCATCGCCGTGACCAACTCCCCGGGGGGAGCGCGCGGGCTCCGAGCCATTGGCTCATTCCGGCGGCACAGCCGGGTCTGGCAAAGTCGCGGCATGCCGGCATTTTAGCCGATTTATCTTTGCAACACGTGGCCCAGTTCGGCGTTTGTGGTGAGGAGGAGGCAACGCTCCGGGAGACAGCCGGGATGGGGCTGCAGCATCCCGGCAGGACGGGGCCAGTCCCAGGGATTCGGCAATTCCAGATCCAGTCACAGCGATGGCCAAATGGGCAAGAAAAACCCCCAAACCTCAACCCTTCCCACTATCACCCACAGCTGGGGTGCTGCGGCACACACAGCTCTCTGCTGGGCCAGCTGGGGAACCCGGTGTCCCTCCCAGTGTCCCCTCCGGAGACACACAGCGCAGGGCACATGGGACACCCCGAGCGGGGCGACCTACCCTCCCGAGTCCTTCAAAACACACTCAACCTCTCTAACCTCCCGCGCACAGCACAGCCTCGCCGCACGTCACCCCTGGCCTTTAATTACACATTTCTGCAGCCATTAGTCCTCTCGCCATCAATTACACCCACATTATCCCGCTCCGGGAGGCAGCAGGACGTGAGGAGCAGAGTCAAGTGCTTCGGAGACTCTTTCCAAAGGAAAGAAACAGCCTCTGACGGGACCATCCCTGCGCGGCGGCAGAGCCGAGACAGCAGACAAAGCCGCCCGGCAGCCAGTCCCGCTGCTCTTCAGAGCCCTAAAGCAACGCCGAGAAAGATTAATCACAGGGAGAGGACACGGGCTCCAGCGTCCCCTGATGCCACGAGTCCCCTCCAGCTTGGTGCCGCCGCCGCACCTCTCATCTATTTACACAGCAAATTCTTTGTGAGGAGCAGGCTCCTCTTCCGAGTGCGGCCGGGGCAGGGAAAGGGGTACTTATTCAGCTATTATTCAGCTTTTTTTTTGTAGGCAAGACAAGTGTGGGTTAAAGTGCAATTTGTCTTGACATTAGTTTTCACTTTCTTGGGGGAAAAAGGAGAAAAAAAGTGGTGCGCTCATCTTTTGAGGGAAAACACTCGCCTGGGTACCACACCTCCACCAGCCGAGCATCTCACCCGGGAGCGCACCCCAGCATCCTGCCCTGGGAATGCATCCCACGATCCCGCCCTGGAAACGCAGCCCAGCATCCCTCCCTGGGGAGCGCACCCCAGCATCCCACCCGGGGGTGCACCCCAGCATCCTGGTCCAGGGCACCACACCCCAGCATCCCTCCCTGGGGAGCGCACCCCAGCATCCCACCCGGGGGTGCACCCCAGCATCCTGGTCCAGGGCACCACACCCCAGCATCCCTCCCTGGGGAGCGCACCCCAGCATCCCACCCGGGGGTGCACCCCAGCATCCTGCCGCAGGGTGAGGGGCCCCAGGCACCGCCACACCACAGGCCACAACAGCATCACTGTAATTCAATGAAATGCCTGTTTTTTACATGCTTGAGTTGTCTGTCCTCGGGAGAAAGGTGCTAGGAAGAAAACCTTTAATTTACGCCTTCCCCTGCTCCCAGCTTCAAGCCAGCAGCATCTGCGAGGCCTTGGCAGGGTTTATTAGGGCCCCAGTAAAGATCAGGGGTTGCTGATAAGCGACCCGAGGCATGCACCACTGGAGGAAAAATTGTGCTAGTGATCTGTACAATTTAACCAACATTAACTTCAGCTGATGACAGGCCACAAGGCCAGGAGAGAGATTTTACAACACCCTCGTTACACAGCAAAATAAACTTTGCTGTGGAGAGCCGGCGCTGACTTCCAACTCTTGCTCCCATTAGAGGATCGCTGAGCCCAGGCTGACGGCCCCGGGCAGGTCTGCTGGGCACCAGCACCCTCTGCAAATCCAGACTGGGCTTCCTGCAGCAGAAAAAGCACCACAATCCTGCCCAGGGCTCAGAGCACGAGAGAGAAAAAGGGGGAGAGCCCATCTCGCCAGCCCAGAGCACGCGACCAAGCCAAGTCCAACGGAAAAACCAACAGGAAAATATACCAGAAGTAATCGCGGCAACGAATTTGCGGCGGCAGGACTTTGCAAGGGGACAAACTGTTCCTCAGCACTGGGAATGGCGGGGGTCGGGCTCTTCTCCCCAGTGACAGGCGATAGGACAAGAGGAAACGGCCCCAAGCTGCGCCAGGGGAGGTTTAGGACGGGTATTAGGAGAAATTTCTTCCCTGGAAGGGCTGTCAGCCATTGGAAGAGGCTGCCCAGGGAAGGGGTGGAATCTCCATCCCTGGAGGCGTTTAAAAGCCGGGCAGCCGTGGTGCTGAGGGACGTGGGTCAGTGGTCACTTGGCCGTGCTGGGTTGGCGGTTGGACTCGATGATCTGAAAGGTCCCTTCCAGCCCCGACGATTCCATGATCCTATGACTCTATGAATTGCCCGGGCTGTCAGTGGGAAGAACTGGTTTATTCCCTGCTTGGCTGCTGAGCCAGCAGTGGGAATGTTCCTGCTTAATGCTAATAAAGTCTGACGGAGTCGCAAGGGCTCCCTTCGACCGGGAGCTGGTGCCACCGCTCGCACGTGTGTCCCCTGGGACGAGAGTGACGGATGCTCGGTGACACACGCGAGTGACCCAGCACCAGGGATGAGCCTCCTGGAGCCAGGGCACCACAGAGTCGCTGAACACGTGCGTTACCCAGCACGCCCCAAAAGGAAGAAAACCATCTTTATTTTACTAAAAAAAGCAGGAAAAGAAGGACCGGCCTCACGGGCGCCCGAGCCAGCTGGAGCGGAGGAAGGGAGCGCACCCAGCAAACGAGATGCTCCGAGCCGCGAGCCTGAAGCTTGCTTTGCAGGCTGCAAAATTCCGGCTGACATTCGGCCAGATGCGACAGGATCTGCCCCAGGACAACAAAAGGTGCCGCCCCGAGCACCCTGTCAAACGGCAAAGCTCTGCTCCCAGCCACATCATCACTGGAGCTCAAAAAATATAACTGAAAAGTGTTTACAATGGCATAAACGCAAGGGTCAGCGTCGCGCAAGGGTCACTATCGCTTCTCTAGATGCATTAATGTCATCTGCGCGGAAATTCCCTTTAGGAATCCTCACTCAAATCCGGCGCTCCCGCATCTGCTGCCATTCACTGTGGATGGAGGGATTTCTCCTGCCCTGCACACGACCCATCTCCTCCCAGCGGCAGGAACGAAAGCAGGGAGGCAGAGAAACCCCAAACCGTTACAAAAGCAGGGAGAGAAGGGAAGAAATGAGAATATTTGGCCATTTGCAGAAAAACCTGGAGGTGGCATTTCTACACTCGGGAATATCGCCTCGACTAGGAGGATGCAAAAATAATTAATACGAATAAAGCCCAGAGCATCTTCACACACCAGCGAGACACGGCACACGCTTCCAGGCTCCTTCCAGGAATTATTTTTTTAATGACGCTGGAGATGCCGTCGTCACGGAGGTGACGATGTGCCGTGCAGAATCAGTTTATTCCTTCTAATCCGCCGGCGCTGCTGCGGGATGCGATACCGGCTTTGGAGGCGAATGCTCCAGGAGGCTTTTGTGTTTACTTTTTCCGCGGGGGAAGGAGGAGGAGGATGAAGTGACCCGGTGGCCACTCCCTTGGCCTAAGGTTAGGCCCTCACATCTGTATTTGGGCACCCAAAATAGCAGCTTTTTTTTTTTTTTTCCCTCTTTTTTTCCCCCAGTGGCTGCTGAAATGCCCAGCGCAGAGGATGGATGCTCAAAGGGGTGAGGGCTCAAAACTTGTAGCCCCCTTCCTCAGGCGGCTCGATACAGGTCTGGGAGCAGCCTGGAGTGAGGATTTGGGAAAACCACGGCACAAAGAGGCAAAGCAGCTCCGGGATCATCTCCTGGCCTTCCGCAAATAAAGGCAAACGTGGCCCCCGCTGCACCGGGGGGAGGAACCCATTGCTGGCAAGAGGCGAGAAGCTACGAAGGAAAACACGGTGGTTCCTTCAACAACGGTTTGCCGCGTTTCAGAGCATCCGGGGAAGACCGCTTTTGGAGATTTCTCAGCAGCGTTTATTCCATGTTTTAACTTAGGGGATTAACTGTGAGGGACGCCAAGAGGAGAGGTTTGGGCTACGGGACCAAACCCGAGATGCCGTTAAAGCCCCAACCCGGACCTCAGAGAGGAGAAAAGGGCCGGGGGAAAAGGAGGGAGGAGAAAACACCAGCTCCAGATAAGCAATTGTTAACATGATCCATATGGTACACAACTTGCCTTTCTGTTTAACCAAAATGATAATGGCAAAAGGGAAGAATGCGGCGGGGGCTCGGTGGGAGAACAAAGGCGGCGGCGAAACCCTTCCCCGCTCCAGCGAGAAGGAATGGTGAGCGGGGAGAGACGGGGCTGCTCACCCCCCGGCCCCGCCGCCCCCAGACCCAGCCGGCGCGACCCGCTCCCCCCGACAGCTTCACCGCACGGAGCAGGGAGCGAAACCGCAGCTGTCGGCAGTAAAATATAAAAAACCCCATATCTGACAAGTATTAACAGGGGTGTTTTCATAATCAATAATAAACTTGAAGCGCGAGCCGCGGCTCAGGACCGGCACTGATGTAAACACCGAGCCCGCTCCTCTCAGATCTGGGATGAATTCAGCCAGGGGTGTTTATGTTATTGCAGGATCCCGCGGCTTTCCGAGGAACACAATACAGTACGTGCCATTCATTATCCCCGGCAGTCCCCCAAGAGAAAATGTCAACACACTTCTGCTGAAGAGAGCTAAAACAAATGTTTAATGTGATAAACAACTCCTGGGCCTCAGCCCCCGCAGAAATGTTTAATTCAGAACCACCTCTAAGAGCAAACAGGCGCTGGAGCCGCGCGCTGGCACCCAGGGACGGCAAACCCAGCACCCTGTCATCGCCGGCGCACGCCGGAGCCGCGACCCAGCCAGCGCGCTGGAAGGAAAGCAGGGAAAAACCCCGGCAATTCCCATGCACGGGATCCGTAAATCAATTCTCAGCCGTTATTATTGTATTCACGCACCGTCCGCAGAGAGCAGGCATTCCAATGAAACACCACGCGCGCCCAAGTGCTCTTCTTAGGAACTCAGTTCAGCACATTCGCACCCCTGAAATCCATTTGTTGCAAAACCAGGTCCAGTTAAAGATAATGTTCATTTCTGTGATCCCAGAGTGAAACTAGGACTGATGTAAACCAGCACATGGTGTCTCCAAACCAAGGAGAATTTGTGCTGGAAGACACAGTATAAAGCCACTCTTAAACCCTTCTGGTTTTTTTGCCAAGTGCCTTTTGTCCCCCAAGTGGAAAAAGAACACTTCAAAAAAAGAAAAAAAAAAAGGAAAGGATCTTTCAGGCAAAGCTCCTAATTAAAAATTGCCATCAGCTCCTCAACACCACCACTGTTTTGAAGGCGAGTGCTCCAGCGTGCGCTTGACGTGTGACAGCAGCCGAGGGGAGTGCGCATTGTTCCTGGGCTGTGGGTGGATGGAGGGATGGATGAATGGATGGATGTGTGGATGGATGGAAGGAAGGTTGGATGGTTGGATGGATGGCTGGCTGGCTGGCTGGATGGATGGATGGATGATGGGATGGAAGGATGGAGGGATGGATGGACGGATGGATGGATGGAGGAATGGATGGATGGATGGATGGATGGAGGGACGGACGGATGGAGGGATGGCTGGATGGACAGTCAGTCCCCCCTGCTGCGCGCACCCCTCTGGGCATGGGAGCCTCTGGAGCCACCAGGGCCGGTCGCCCCCCCGTCCGTCCACTGCGCTGCCCCCGCCGCGGGGGCTCGGGGCCGAGCAGGCTCATGTCATGAGCACGTTTGCCCGGGGCTCCCCGCACCCCTTTCGGGGCAAGGCAAAGGCCGAGGTGGCGGGGGATGCCCGGTCCTCCGGGAGGAGTTGGGTTACCGGCAGCACCGCCCCCCCCGCGGCTGTTTTCTCCCCAAAACCCCCGCTCGGCGGATCCCGGGGCGGGCGGCCGCCGCCTCCGCCGGCAGCGGGGCACCCCGGGCGGCGCGGGGGATGCTCGGCCG
>VWZL01001613.1:97148-111476 GCA_013396915.1 Stercorarius parasiticus
CAGCCCAGCAGCCCAGCACAACCCCAGCAGCCCAGCACCGTGCACCCCGACCCCGGCACATCAGCACGACCCCAGCAGCCCAGCACCGTGCACACCAATCTGCCACACCCCGGCATCCCAGTGCCCGTGCACTCTGGCCCCCACAGCCCAGCACCCCCGATCCCTGCACCGCAGCATCCCAGCACCCATGCACCCCGACTTCCCACACCCCAGCATCCCAGCCCCCATGCACTCTGACCCCCTGCACCCCAGCATCCATACACAAATGTACCCCACACCCCAGAGTCCCAGCACCCATCCGCCCTGACCTCTGCATCCCAGTGCCCATGCACCCCAACCCCCTGCACCCTGGCCTCTCAGCAACCATACACCCGGCCTTCCTGCACCCCACTAACCCAGAGCCCATGCACCCCAGCCCCCATGCATTTCATCCTCCTGCACCTCAGCATCCCGGCCCCCATGGACCCACGCTTCTAGCACCCCTGCGTCCCAGTGCCCATGCACCCCGACACCCTGCACCCCAGTATCCTGGTGCCATGTGCTCGGCACCCAGCATCCTTGCACCCCAGCCCCGTGCAGCTTGTCCCCCTGCCCCACTTCTGCACCAGCCTCCAATATCCCGCCATCCTGGTCCCCGGCCCCCTGACCCCTGCACCTCGCCTCCGGCCCTGCCGTACCCCCAGGGACCCCACCGCGGCCTGCGGGGAGCCGTGGGCTGGGTCCTCAGCTGCTGAGCTGTGCTCAGAGGAATCCTGAATACCTGGAATACTTTCCTACTATTAGTTTACCATGCAAAAATAAAACAGTTGCCCCAAGGATACTGTGTCAATGGGAGGTGTCCACAGGACAACCCGTTTATTAAAGCATTATCCACACCACCAAAAACTCTCTGGACTGGTTAGTCTTTGCTCACCCTGGGATCAGTGGGGCTGGGGCGGGAGGTGAGATGCTCCCTTCTCCAGGCCCAAAAATTCACCTTTTTCGGGTGGGTTTGCACCAAGAACGCCCCGCAGCCACCCCGCCTGCGCTCTCCGAACCCCCGCTTCATTTTCTTTCACCAGCTCAGGCTCTTCCCTGATGTAATCACATTACGGCGTTATTTCCCTCACACGAATGTTGTGTCATATCCCGCAGGGATTATGACACATTTTTCTTTTCAGGAGCAGGCGACCGTTGCCTGTTCTTGAGCAGATATTGGAGCTGCCGGCTGGGATCCACCAGCGACGCAGCTCCGCACCGAAACCCGAGCGGACGCGCCGTTTGTTTTAACCCAGCTGCAGCCCAGGCACGGGAATACCGCTTCTCCGGCCGGCCTGAAAAAGCCTGGAAAGGACAAATTAATCAGATTTTAAGCTGAGCACTCAGGCAGAGCGCGGGGAAGGGATGGGATGGGGGGAGGACGGGGGGGCCATGCCCCACGGCAGTCATCCCCGCCCCAGCCCCATGACGGGAGCGCTTCCAGACACCGCTGGCTTGGGGCACAAAGGGGGACATTTGCAGGGACGGTTCCAGAAAGGGCCTTGTCTTGGCCTGAGCGATTTGATGCAATTTCGCTAATTGGGGTTCTCCCACAGAGACGAACTCAGGCAGCTTTGTCGCTCCTTTCCCGGCTGCTGCTCCCAAGCATCGCCCCATCTGCCAGCACGTTTTGCTCCCACCTTGAGTTCTCTCAGTGCAGCTTATTTACATGCAAAAAAAAAAAAAAAAAACCCAATTTTTTTCTCCCCCCCCAGCTGCAACAATACACCATTGTGCTTTTTAATCTGGGTGCGACCAAGAAGAAGCCGTCATTTAACATGCGCGGAGCCCCGCTCGGCGCTGGGAGCGCACACGGACACCGCACTTAAAACACTGGGGGCTCAGTTCTTCCGCGGCGCGGCTCTGGGAGGGGGATTATGTGTCATGGCTCCCTGCAGGAGCCGCTCAGCCACCCAGCAGGGGCTTCCCACTCTTCCCATCTTGGTAGAAAACCAGCGGGCTGGAGGTTCCCATTTGATCTCCACCACTAAATATTTTATCAGGGGAAAATGCCTAAAAACTGCTCACCCTGCCCCAAAACCACCACCCACCCCTGCACCCACCGCTGGTTTTTCCTGGAAACTCGGTGCTCCTGGAGGGACATCCAGGGCTCTTCTGCATTCAGCAGGAACAGGAATGGATTCAGCTTCTCACTGCGTCCCGCAGGGGCGTCTGGATGAGTCCCTTATATCCTCACCCACCGGTGGAGGGACCAGCCCAAAGGACGGTGACAGGAATTAATTTTTTGTGTGTGATTGCAGTAAGAGACCCAAAACCTGCAAGTGCATGAGCCCAGCTGTGGCTGTGGGGCTGCTGGACGTGCTGGGACCCGGTGGTTTCTATTCTATTTCTGCTTCTACACACTCCCAATGCACCGGGCCAGCTCACCAGAGGGCAGCTCTGTCGGAGCCTCCCCGTCCCAGCGCTTTACCATCCCAGTTTGGCACACGACGAAGCTCAGCGCGGGTCTGGGGAGCCGGTGCTGGAAAGAAAATGCCTCCTTCCCCTCAGCCGCATGCCCTCCCGGGGACACAGCGGGATGCTGCGGTGCTCACCACAAGCTTCGGGCACCGGGGAGCAGAGACCACGCACGGCGTTTCATTGCTGTGGTACCGTAGCCCTGAGACCCTCCAGGAGACAAGTGTCCGGGTAAAGGCAGGCAGCTCGGAGCCATCACGGGCACACCCAGGGCCACCACGGACACACCCAGGGCCACCACGGACACACTGTGAGCCACCATGGGCACACTGTGAGCCACCACGGGCCCACTCAGAGCCAGCACGGGCACACTTGGAGCCACCACAGGCACACTTGGAGCCAGCATGGGCGCAGCCGGAGCCACCACAGGCACACTTGGAGCCACCACAGGCACACTTGGAGCCACCACGGGCACACTCAGAGCCACCCCAGGCACACTTGGAGCCACCATGGGCACACTCAGAGCCACCCCAGGCACACTTGGAGCCACCCCGGGTGCACTTGGAGCCAGCCCAGGCACAGCCGGTGTGATGCATGGCTGGACAGTCGGAGCGGCTGTTCCCGGACAGAGGCAGGGAGATGCAAAGCAGGAGTGGATATTTGCCAATGGGATCAAGCTTGGCTTGTTCCAAACTATCTCGCAGTACCCAGGATCCCACGATCCGAGATGGATGGATGCTGAGAGGCAGCTCATCGAGGTGATGCCAACCATCCGCCTCTCTTGACCGTGTTGGTTAATTTGGCCGTGGTCACCCCTCAGGCTCCAGCAGCGGGTCCTCCAGGGCCAGGACTTTCCAGCGTCACAGGACGGTGACTTTGGCTGCGTGCATCTGGGTGCCGCTGTCCTGAAAACAGTATCTAATGATACTAATCCTCGCCAGCTATAAAACGAGCCTGACATTTACTGTGGTTCCGGTTTCACTAGGTATAAGCTGCCTTTTATTAAACTGGGAAGCCGGATTTCTAGCCCTGCTTGCAGAGTTCAAACTCACCTCATTAGCCAAGGAAACGCTGGATGGGAACCGCGGGGTCACGCAATTTATTTTCACTAATCACTCCCCATGATTCCTCTAAAAAATAAACTCCTAATCAAAAGTCCGAATTCATTAATTATTTCTCTGTTTGATAAGCAATAGAAACCATCAGCAAAAATCTGTGCTGACACCTTCTTCTTAAAAACACTGGGGTTTCTCTTCTCCCACAGGGAGGCTGGCATTCCACAGCTCACATTAGGGTTTAACGGCAAAATATGATAATCCGAGGGCTGTGGCTTTGGGACATGTGATGCCTGATGTTTTCTGCCGGTTCACGGAGGGGTGACATCTCCCTGCCTCGGCCTGCGCTTCCCTCGGTGGCGGCAGCTGCGCCGAGCGCAGGGCCAAGGCACTCCCAGCGCCCAACGCCGAGCCGGAGGCATTAATTGAAGAGGCCTCTAATTATTTAATGTCCTTCTTCCCCAGGGATTTGAAAGGGCTATAAATTCCTGCCACAAAGGGTTTAAAATCTGGCCACGACTCGGTGCGAGGGTGAGCTGAAGCGCTCACGGCTCATCCCTGGATGGTGGGATGGGGTTTAGATCCGCTTTGGCTGGGAGATGCGGGAGATGGGACACCGGACCAGGCCCTGCCTCGCTGACCCGTTTCGGGCAGCAGCTCGTTTCAGCTCTTAAAAACAAGCAGACCAATGGCTTATGGCCTCGCGGCACTGGCAGCAACGTGGCCAGCGGCCGCATCCCTGTGAATCATCACGTCGGGATGAAGGGGGTTGTAGAGAGACGTTAATCCCAGCCCGGCTTTGCGGTGCCAGAGACTCTGCGTCGGGCCCCTGGCCGGGGTCTGTCTGGGAGCCGCAGGGACCCCAAGAAACTGGCTGCTCTTCCGGGAAATGTGCCGCTGCTTTCAGGGGGTCTCAGAGCCGCCGAGTGCCCAGGATCCTGCTGGAAACCCCATGGACAAGAATAAAACCCGCAGGCAGAGCGGATTATCCTGCTGGAACACGCTGCCTTCGTGTCAGGGAGCAATTACCCTGATCCGCCGCCCTACGGCCAAGCACTTAACTCTTCACACCTCCAAAAGCAGTAAAACATGCCAAAAAAATGCACGCAAACCCCGCACTCGCCCTCTCCTGGGGCAGAGGGGGTCAGATGGGCGAGAGCCGAGGGGTCCGCGGTGGGGAGAGCTGCGAAGGGGTCCGAGCGCGGCCGGGAACCAGCACGGGTTCAGGCAGGTTTGAGAGGTCCCCCAGTGACATCCAGCTTGGTCTGGTGGTGAGCACCAAGCCCGCGAATACGGGTGAAGGATACCAGTTGTGCCAGTATAACCAGTTACAGAATATGGGTGTACACCAGGTCTAATTGCAAACAGCCGTTAACGGAGCCAGTGCCCTCAGGAAGGAATATTATTTTCAGTGTGCGGATGGGGAAAGTGAGGCCAAGAAAAGTTAGACGGTTGCCCACCGGCAAGTGGTAAGGACAGGGACAGACTGGGAGCCCTGACCCCGCGCTAACGCTCACAGCACCGGCACCGGCACCACGCGGGACCTGCCAGGGCAGGGAGGGCAGCAAGCAAAACCCGGATAGAAATGAATAACAGAAACAAAACCAAAAAAAGGAATATTTTCCCTTGGTTTTGATGCCAGCATTGTCCTGGGTTTGGTGAGAGCGAGGTCCTTGCTCTGCCAGAGCCGGCGCTGTGCCCGTGGTGGCAGCAGCCAGCACCGTGGTGACGCTGGTGTGTCCCTGGAGCGGCCACGCTGAGCCCGCGGTGGCAGCAGGGATGGAAAGGAGGTGGGTTTTTTGGAAGCAGGTCTGGTGGGTCCCTCGCACTCCAGCCGCACTTTCGGAGGGCGCAGGAGAAACTCCGCCAAGCTGCGCATCTCCTGCTGCTTTTCCCTCTTCCAAAGCCCTGGGAGCCCTCCGTGACGGCAGCACGGATCCCGTGCCAGCAGTGGTGCCACCCCAGAGACCAGCAGGAGGGAGGTGACCTGGTCCCGCCGAGTTCACACCCAGAGCCCGGGGGACCCCAGCCTCAGAAAAGCCCCCAATCCCAAGGAAGGGCGCCCAGGGTGAGGGGCACCCAGGGCCCGTGGGCTGCATGTCCGACTCCGACCTCCCCCTGCTCCCCGCGCCACAGCCGACCCCCAGTTCCCTCGGAGCCGCTTCTGGCAAACTGGGAAGGGGGGAGGAGCTGGGACTCTGCCCAGGGAGACATTGCACCGCAGCGGTCATTAAAAATCTTCCCAGGCCCCCAACTCCCTCATTCAGCCAGACAACCATCAATCTACAAATTATTTTAAAGCACCATGCCAGAGCGGAAGGTTGATTTATGCCTTACAAGGCTCAAGCTATTTTCATTTGTCTGATTTATTAACGTTACATAAAATTACGGAGAGCTGCTGATTTATTGGCGGCCGGGCTGCTGGATCCTCGCTGCTTGTGCTCTCTCCTGGGATTCAGGGATACCTGCTCCCGGTGACAAGATCAAATGCACACCGACTCCTGACAGGGACAAGCTTGTGGAAAGCAAAGTCCTTCAACCTCCAGAAAGCGCAGTTTGGAAATGGGTCTCCTGCTTATGAAGAGCTTGCGCTGATTTTCTGGAGCATATTGATGCTTGTAAAAGAGCAAAAACTGGGAAAGGAGCTCCTGGCACAAGCCTTAGCCTTGGTTTCAGCAATGAGAGCCTCCCCGAACTGTCACATGAGAATTTTTTGAGTGGCACCGTCCCCTCCCTGGCCCAAGTGAAGCCTCTGGTTTCAGTAACCGCAGTGAAGGGGGGACGGAGCGGTGTGGGGGCCCGAGATCCCCCCCCAACCCCGGCCTCCGCCGAGAGCACAAAAGGAGTTTAACAGCTTCATCTCCCACATCTGGTTGTGCTTAAAATCCGTGGAGCTAATAGGGCTTTTTCCAGCCCAGCGCAAGCAGAAGGCTGGAGCCGGCGGCTGCATTGCCGGCGGCTGGGGAGCGTCCCCCAGCATCCCCGCTCCCGTTTGCAATTAAACCCGGCTCCTCCTCTCCGGTGAGAAATGAAGCTGCCTCGGTTCCCTTCCCTTTCGCCACAGAGGGGAAGAAATAACCCACCGCCCGCCCGCTTTGCTCCCGCAGAGCTTCGAGATCCCCGGTCCCCGCAGCACGACGGGAGAGCCGGGGAACCCCGAGCACCACCCCCAGCCTGGGGACCCCTCCACGCCGAATCCTGCGAAGGTGGAGAAGGCAGAGGGTCCATTTGCAGCTGTATTTACTTAAAGCGGCTCCTGGGGATAAATACGGCGGCTCGAGGATCCCGGTCCGTCCCGAGGAGGGTCCTCGTGGGCTTATCTCTGCTGGGAGGCAGCGGAGGGGAGCAGGGAGAGGACTCCCAGGAGCTCTTTGTTCAGTCCATTTGTGTAACGAAAATCGTAATTCAGCCCTAAGATCTTACCCCGGGGCAAACATGTTCCCTTAATTAAAAAAAAAGAATATAGTCCCATTACCATGAGAACGATTTGGGGACGAGCCACCGACACGGACCCAGCAGAGTGGCTACTGCCACCGGGGCTTGGCGTTGCCACCGATGCCAGCGCGGGCCGGGGGTCCAGCCATGGCGTTTAACCCCCCCGAACACCTGATTTAGCAGCAGCGGCCGCAGAAGCGGGGCCGCGCTCTGCACGCACAAAGGGAAAAGATTTATCTTGAGAGGATAAATCCACTTAGAGGAGCTTTAGGGGCCATAAATTGATTGCTCAGGGGACACCGCGACGGCAACAGGAAACAGCTCCATATTTACTGAGGTTTCTGTGTTTTTTCTGCGTCACAAACCCCGCGCTCGCTGAGTGGGCGTATGGGTTCAAAACAGCAATCAGAGCCCACACTCGCGGGCTGGGATTAAAGGGAGGCGACTGGGACCCTCTGCAAAAGAGGATCCAACACCCCCGTGGCTGTGGCAGCCCCCACCCACGCTGCCAGCAACCTCTGGGCTTTCGGGGCAAGACATGAAGTGAAACTCTCATCAAAGGCAGGGACGACCCCTTCCATCGTCCCCATGGGCTCCGTGTCCTGCTCTGGCAGCGTCGGGTGCCCGGGAGTTGGAACCGGGAGAGCAAAACCACGATGCAGCAGAGGCAGGGAAGTAACACTCGGAATCACCCCCCTGCGTGAAGAACTGCATCCTAACAACAAACAGTGGAGCAAAACAGCAAATAACAAGCAAATATGACTTTTTCTGCTCCTTTCATCCACCCGACTCCTGTCTTCCTTCTAACCCTGTTCCTTATTTTCAGCCAACGAGATATTTGTATCTGAAGTGAGAAACAGGGAGAGTTTCTCCTGAAGGAGATGTTCCGTGTAGCTGCTGGGCTCAAGGCTTCCTCTGGACCGCCACGGCACAGGGAACCCCAGCAGGTCGAACAACAACCATGTAACCCCGGTGCAACCTCGGCACAATCCCACCCTGACCCATTTTCCGTTCCTTTGCAGAATATAGAGCATCGTTAAAAAAAAAAAAAAAAANAGTTTTTTTTTCCAGGGGCCAGAAATTCCTCTGCGCAAGTGGCCTCATCGCCGGTAAACATCAGCCGAGCATCTCTGGCTCTGCGTGTTAAACAGAGCGGAGCGACATGAGCAACGGCTGCGTTCAAGGGTGGGCGCGGACGGGGCCAAGCACAGGGATGGGGCTCACAGCACGCTCCTCCCTGCCACACGGGCGCGGGACAGGAGTTAACACTGACCCGAGTCCCACAGGGGCTTAATTTAAGCTGTTGCTTAAAGATGTGGGGAGCCGAGGCAGGAGAACGGGACAGGACACCAGAGCATCCCACACGGGTGATAGAAAAGCCCCTGGAAAATGCTGCAAATCTCCGGAGCATCCTCTGCACCTTGTACCCAGCACCTGATGGGGCACCCTGCCCCCCGGAGCAGCACTCGGGGGGGGTCGACTTAAGATACGTATCAAAAATTTTGTACTGAAAGGCTAGTTCACCCCTCGCATTTAACCCAGGCGGTTTCTAAACACTCACAGTCCACTTCCCTGCACCAAGGCGAAGCCCCAATGGGAGCACAATGGAGTCTTGTTTCTGGTAACCCGAGATGCCTTCGTCCCAGCTCTTTAATTTTAGACTCCAACGCGCTTGCATTCCTCAGCACTACAATGGCAGATATTTATACTCTGGAATGCAGAGCCCAGTGCTAATTTAACAGGGCTGGGTAACCCAGGGCTGCTCCCCAAACCGGGCTCTCGCAGAGATAAAATTGGACCAGGCAGAGTTTTATGGGTTTACAAATCTTTGCGTTTGCTCGCTGGCCCCCTCAGATCCCCGTAAAAGTTAAATGATGCTCCCCATAAAGGCACCGGCCACTGCGCCGAGCAGATGGAGAAGCCAGCTGTGTTGGGTGGGAGAGGGTGGCACGGCCACAGCCGGCCACTGCCCGAGGAACAGGCTCCGACCTCTAACAAGGGGCCGTACAGAGAGATTCAAAACCCGTAAGGGTTCACCTGGACATGAGTCCGTCTTCTGGACACAGGAGGGAGCTGCCCTGGCATGCAGGGCATGAGGAACCTGCAGAGCCCGTTTTACTCACGACGCAGCACCTCTTGTTCAAGCTGATGTGATTGTGGAGGGATCCATGTCCCAGGTCCGCTGAAACACCAAAAAATCTCTGTTTCAGCCCTTAGCATGACACAAGACTCCTGGTAAGCGTTTTCCACTATCATCCTTGGGAAGGACCTTCTGGCTGGGCCACAGCAGCAGCTCGAGCTGGTCCAAAGGGGTCACCTCCCTCGGTTCCCCAGGGCAGGTGGGATCTCAGGCTGTTCCTCTCAATGACCTTTGACGTCCAAGGAAATGAGGAAAGTGCCCTTTCAGTCTCCTCAATGTGGTTGACGAGGCTGGAGCCTCTACAGGACCCTCAGAGCAGTGTCACCTTTGCTTTTCCCTCTGCCATGCCTCCATTCTCCCCACCAGTAAAAGTCGAGGATGAAACTCTCTTTGGGTGCTGGTGGACATCCCTGCCTGGAGGCCTGTCCCTGAAGAAGGACGCTGTAGGACAGTGGCAGCAAACCCCAAGGGAGCGCCAATGATCTCCGTTTCAGAGCCACGGAGGCGGGAGCCGCGCGGCGTTACCCACTCGTGCATGGAGGAAGGCACACTGACGCCTGCAAAGTGGTCCCAACTTCACCAGGTCGGGGGGACGGCAGCTAATTGAGAGAGGAGCAGTATTAGCAGATAAGGGAAGAGGTCAGCATTGCAAAGCTAAATCCTTGACCTGTTATTTAAAAGGTCAGGCAGAGTTCAATAGACTACTCCAGGTCAATTCACTCAATTAAAATATTAAAAGTTCGAGGCAGGAGCACAGGGATGGAGGTTATTCCCCTCTTCTCCTCACAGGGGGAGAGAGATTAGGGATTATGTCGGGGGCTCCTGGTGGGCAAGGGGACATGCAACGAGAGGCAAGGAGCAGAGATTTATTCCCAAGTCAGATGATTGTAAGACAAAATCTCTGGCCATATCCAATGCTACAGAACCCAGCATTTACCAGAGCTTGTCCCAGACCCAGGAGCCCAGACTCCGTAGATGGCACTAGGGATAAGAGAGGGGAATCCACGAAACCGCGTGTCCTCAGCCTTGCGGTGCCAGGAGACAGCAGCCATCTCCAGCCAACACGTCCCACCACCAGCCCTCAGGACGGGAAGACCCCGCTCCCATCCCTCAGCACCATTGAAGAAACAGAAATCCCACCCCAGCCAGGGTCCTCCTCGGTACCCACTCTGCCTAAAAGAGGGCTGGGATTTGGGCTGGGCCGGCAGAAAATTGGAGCAAAAGGTGATGAGTGGCTCTGCCTCTGCACTGAAGGACCAGCACTGCCCATGCGACACCACCATGGATGGGCATTGGCTGGAGAGCGACTGTCCCCACCTGTGTCCGTGTCTGGGGGGAGAAGGATTGTCAGGAGCTACGGATCATGTTTTGTGCCTCCATGGGTTTCTGGGCTTTTCTGCTAAGAAACACCATGGTGGCCAGGGACCTTGGCCACGGCACAGCCAGAGCACACAGGAGGCCTTCAGGCTTCTGAAGCCGTATGTCACCCACTCATACCTGCGTCGCATGTGCTTCTCGCACCCTCCCCATGCCCCCAGCCTCCTACAGCAACTCCAATTAATCTTTGTCATGGGGATAATCAAAAGGAGAGAGGACGGGGGCATATAGATGTGTCAGCAATTAATCTAGTTCCATTTAATGGAAAGAAGGGAAGGGCAAGCTCTTGGGCCAGAGGCATCACCTGGGAGGACCCCTGGACCTCTGCGGTGCCCAAGTCCCAGGGCACAATGGGATGTTCCTGCCTCCACAGACAGGAATGGGGAATGATTTAGACCCCCAGTGCTGCTGTACTCAGAGGAAAGGCTTATTCAGACCATGGAAATAGCATCTTTAAAGTCATGACTCCCTTGTCCATCCCTGTCAGAGATGGGTCTCCTCCATTAGGAGTGTGATCATGAGAATGGCACCCACAAGCTGTCTGTGAAACTCAAGGACCAAGCAGCAAAGCAGGGATGACATCCTCAAGACCTGGCCTATCTTTCCATAAATATTTGAAGATAAGCTGTGATTCTTCTTCCCCCTGCCCCAGCTCCAAGCCTGGATGGCAGGAACATGTGATCTTCTCAACAGCAAAGCAGTCAGCTCCATCAGAATAGCCAGTGTTGCTGATGATTGAAAATTGGCCAGGTCTCATCAGTCAGATGGAAGAAAACAGTGTCCTGTCTTGTCTGGAGTGATGCCACCCATGGTTTGTGTCCATGAAGTCCCATGTGAGCCATCGGAGAGAAGCAAAGGCCTTTGTCCATAATGGATACACCAAGGTTGCTCCTCTCCAAGTGGGCCTTGCGCCAAGTGAGCACGCTTCATAAGAATAAATAAAAGCTTTCAGCAAAATTAGCAACAGAAGGAATAGACAAACACTAAGGAGATATCGACTTCTGTTGAGGTGAACGTCAAGATTTATTGACCTGGAGAGGTAAATATTGACCAAGGCAAAGCTAAGGTCAATAATTAACTCAAGGGATGATAAATCAACGCGCAATGAAACATGAACTCTGGGCGGGCATTGCTATAGACATTTTGAATGTCTCCATTGAGGAACCTCTTGACTTCCTGCAAGACTTTTGGCTAGGTAGGAGGACTTCAAACACATCACGGACGTGCCTAGTGACCTCCAGAATCCAGGAAAGAACAGTATTTTGATGAAGAAAGTCCTAAATCTGAAGATTCTACAGCTCTGGGCCTCAAAATTGATTCTGTTTGGGAAGAAGCAAGCCATGGGTCTAGCGTGGATTTGTGCCAGTACTGATGTTGCTTGAATTTAGGACAAAGCACCAATTGTACGACTATTTCCAGGCTTATGCAAGTGCGGATTTGGTCCCTCTTGCTCATGAACCCAGTGAGATGAAGCTTTTCTTCGGAGTTGACTCTGTGGTGGAGGCAGAAGAGGGCTAAGGTGGTGATCGCTGGTCTGACACCCGGGATGGTGGCATTTACCATCCCATACAGTTTCACACCAGCTCCTCAAACCACAGGGGTCAGAGGGAGGAGGAGCCGCGCGCCTGCTCCCTGCAGCAGGAACCTGGCCGCTTTCAGAAGGCAGATGCGAGACCTCAAGCTTCTCTTCCCTCCGCCGGGACACGCGGGCGAGCGGGGACAAAAGCCGATTCATACGAGTGTGCAAAGTGGGAGGGAGGAACGTGCTGGGGAGCTCAGCCGGCAACGAGCAGCCGTGCCCCAGCGGCTCCATTGCTTCCTCGCATTCCCAGGGTCTCCCATCCATCCATCCATCCATCCACCCGCTTCTCCGGCCACTTTGACTCCTTCTGTCCCCAATATCTGGGGACACAAGATGAGCTTCTCGGTCTCCCCTGTACAGTAAAAGCCGGGTGACGGCGACGCACGCTGCAGCGCTCTCCCTTCCCCGCAGCCCTTCCCCTCTGCTGTTTTTCATGCTTGGTTGAGTGCAGCACCTGGATCTGCTTTTCTCACAACAAGCCCCTGCAAGCAGCTGCCTCGTAAAAATCTCTTTACTATTATTCTCCCCCCCTGCTCCGGGCAGTCCTGCCGCTGCCATGGCTCACCGCAGCCAGGAGCCAGCACCTCCGCCGGCGGTGGCACTGTCTGGGCGTGCAGAGCCGTGTCCTGCCCGCTCCCCAGGCTCCGCTGGCACAGGCAGGGCCAAACCCCGCCGTAACGTGGCCATGGCACACGCAGGCAGCCGGTCCCCGGCGTCATTCCCCAAGGAATCCGCGCCAGAGGCAGGGAGGTGCCGCGTCCCTGGCCGGTGACTCGGCTCCGACACCAAAGGGAAATGCTGATGGCAGCGGGGCTGACGCTTGACGGAAAGCAGAGCAAGATCTCCGTTGTCAAGAGCTTTTCTCACTCTGGTTGCAGTGCCCTGCACCCTGGCTGACCTCGATGTATACAAGAATAAATTAGTTAAGATAGAAGAAACACCCTCGTTAAGCTCTTCAGCGAGAAACTGCGGCGCTGGGGTTGTGCCGGGAGCAAGGAGCTCATGGACCGACAACCGGTGGTACCCAGCACATCAACCCCCGGCTGATGGTCCAGAGATGGGGAGATGGAGGAGATCTCCACCAGCAGGTAGAGCATCCTTAATGAAACATGTCGTGTCGCCCAGCTCAACTTCCAGATGCTTTTGCACTGGAAATTGATAATAAACTAATTCTGGTGCTGCATCTTTCTCAGCAGAGCCTGGGCGCAGTGACACTGGGACAAGGGTGAGTTTTGCCAAGGCTGGAAATTTGGGCAGCCCGGTTCCCCACACGTGCAGCCGCGTCCCTGGGGAGCACGGGGCCGGGGCTGAGCAATCTGGCAGTAATTAGGCAGGGAAAGTCAAAACCCTGCTGGGTTGCTTCAACCATCAATGTGTCACAACTCAGAAGGGAGGTATTCCAAATGCCAAATTCAGATGTCATCAGCAATAACCTGATATACGTGCAAGGGGCAAGAGGCCCGTTGATGGCACCGGTGTCACCAGCCCTGCTCTGGCTGCTCCCTGGTTTCTATCCGAAAAAAGGGGAAAAAGGGGAAATGCGAACAGAGCGCTGGGGTACGGGAGGGCGGGCGGCAGCGGAACCCCCGAACAGCCAGCACAGCAAGGTACAGCCCAAACACCCTCCTCCGAATTGTTCACAGCTGTAAGAAGATACTGAAAAGCGTAATTGCCATTGGTGATGGTGGGTACCAGGCATCTGAGCAGGGCCAGGGAGGCGCCACCTGCCCCAGTCCCCCCCCGAGGCGCTGCCGTGGATCCACACGCGCCTGCCATGGAACTAAGCTGGACGGCAAGTTTCCTTTGCCCCTGGAGCCGCCAATGCCGGTGCTCATTGACGACGTTATTAGAAAGGCAAGGGTGAGGAATGGAAGCGGTTTGACCTTGGAGAGACAAGCTTTGCTGTCATCCCTCCCCTTCCCCCCTGGCCGTAACACGGGGCTTTGCAATCTGTCAGTGCTCCTGACCTGCGAGCAGAAAGCACTTTTTATCAAAGTAAATAATTTAAAACCTATTAAATAATTTTAGAAGGATGCTTGTGGACATCTCTAGGTGAGCGGCGTCGCAGAAGGGCACCAGGAGGTGACCTGGCGTACCAACACCCTCGGGATGTTCGACACAACGCACCCGTGAAGGCTGCAGACCCCAACGGGACGGGGCAGATCGCTCGGTCCATGCAGCAGCTATAGTGCCTGGGGGGCGGGGGCAGGGGGGGGGGTGGTGCCTGGGAAGCTCTGTCTTCCCATCTCAAAGCCAAAAGCAAGAGCAGGGGCTGCTGTCACCTTGTGCGAACCAAGCAGGGG
>VWZL01001613.1:116403-126545 GCA_013396915.1 Stercorarius parasiticus
AAAAAAAAAAAAGGCAGAAATTGAAATTGATCTCCAGCTCCGGCGCTGGCCAGCTGTAATTTAATCAGAAAAGCCTCTCTCTTGGCATTTATTTATTTTTTTTAACCCCAAGGCCCTAAATTAAAAAGGACAGTGGCGGGTGGGACTCGGGGCGGCCGGAGCCTTGGCGGCGGTTTTGGGGAGCTGCAGCGGTCACCGAAGCATCTCGCCAGCCCCCGCATGTCGGGACTCGCCTGGGCTGTGCCGACGGGTGACCGGCAGCACCAAGGAGCCGTGGCCGGCTGCACGCAGGGCTGCTTTGATGGTCTGGTCCCCCGGGCCCAATCCTGCACGCTGCTCCCCATGGACACCCTCCGGCCGGCGGCTCTTCTCGGGGTGGGGCTGGGGGCTGTCAGTCGTGCTGGCCTCAAGCTGGCCTCCGAAAAACAAAAAGGCAAACAGCAGAACTGTAATGCAAGAGCCTCGTATAAACCCCTTGACCTGAGGCTGCTGTTACAGGAGGGGAAATTAGAAAGAAATCGCTTATAACAAATGTGCCCGAGTCCTTAATTGCCTTTTCAGGCAGCAAAGCCGGGCTGGGCCAGGGATAGATCCCCCTCTGCCTGCACTGCATTTGTGAAACTGTATGAAATCAGGGAACAAAATCCAGATTTCCATTTTATTTTGCACTTTTTTATTGCCAAAGATAAATTCTCCTGGCAACCCTCGGTAGCCTGCACGCTGTGGCGCTGCCTGCTCGCCTTGGGCCAGGAGGCAGGAGATGACATCCCTGCCACAGCACCTGCCCGCAGCCTCGGATAAGGCGGTTTATGGTCTTAATGTGTATTCAAGGTAAATCCCAGCGAAATCCCCTGGTTTCGAGCACGTGCTGGAGCGGGCAGGCGTGCTGCTTCCCCGCTCAACGTGTGTCACCTCCCGGGATGTCCTGGCACGGTAGCAGGCAGGCACAAGACAAGGGGTTATTGTCCCCGCCGCCCCGGGCCCCGCAGCGGCAGCTCCCCAAGGTGGTCATCAGAGCGTGGCGGATGCAGGGGCTGCTTTGTCCTCGCCGGTGGCAGGGGGTGACATTCCTCAGCACGGCAGGACCCGCTGCAGGAGGCAATCCCTCCTCCGCAATGTTTTGGGTAAGGAAAAGGCGTGCAGGCAGCGGTGAAGGCAGCGGGTTTGGTCTCCAGCCATGCAGCAAAGGCAGAGGGTGGGATTCTGTACCATGGCAGAGAATCCCTTGGATCACACTTTGCTGTCCACACCGAGCCCCTGCCAGGTCCTGCCCGCACCGGGCTTGGCTGCGGGAACCGTGATGGTAACAGCTGCCGCGGCGTAAATCACAGCTTGACCCCAGGTTTGCACCGGCCGCCAGCCCTCTGCGAAGGTTTGGCCTTGTCATCTCGTACGGTGACACCTGCCACTGATTTACAGCCGGGCTGGGAGCAGGGCTGTGACACACCAGACACCTCCTCACCCTCCCGCGGATGGCAGTGGCAGCACCCGGCCCTTTCCCTGCTCCTTCCCGGGCATCAACCGAGCGCAGGGGCAGCGGGGCTGGATGTGGCTGTGCTGCAAAGCGTGTCACTGGGTCCCTGCAGCCCCCTCCTGCGCACAGGGCAGGAGCTGCACTCGGCCGTGACCCGGCCCTGACCGCGGAGAGGAGGGCCAGGGTTAGGAGAGCCCGTCCACGGGTTTAAATCAACGCCCTCCACTTCCCTTCCATGCTGAGTTATTGCACCCGGGTTTTGTGATGGAGATGACCAGGCAGTGAGGGATGAGAGACCTGGGCCAGACCACCGGGCTCGGTGCTCCCAGCCGCACCCTGGGCAAGGGGTGAAAGATCAGGGCTGTCCTCCAGCCCCTTCCCGGCCCCCCAACCTGTGCGGATGCTCCTGAGCATCAGCCGTGATTTAGTGTGCGCGGGTTCACCAGGAGAACGGGCGATGCTCTGCCGCCCAGAGGAGCTGCTCTCAGCAGCGAATCCCCACAGCGAAGCAGATGGCTCTGGTGCTCTGGCCGCGGCATCCTTCTCGCTGCAACGGTTTCCCTGTGTCCGCTGGGTTATTTACCTCCAGGCTGTGCCTCACCCCCACCGTCTGTCCGGGATGTCCTTAAGGGACAGCTTCCCAGGCAGTGAGGCTCAGGTATGTAGGGTGAAGTCTGAGAGGACGCTGTCACATCTGGGAGGATGCCATGGCACGTGGCAGGATGCCATGACATCTGGGAGGATGCCATCACATCTGGGAGGATGCCATGACATCTGAGAGGATGCCATGACATCTGGGAGGATGCCGTGAGGTTTGACCCCAGGTTTGCCGTGAGGATGCCGTGACATCTAGGAAGATACTATGACAACTGGGAGGATGCCATGATTGATGGGGGGATGCCATCACATCTGGGAGGATGCTACGAGATGTGGGAGGATGCCATGACACCCCCTAAAAAAAATCAAAAAAAAAAAAAAAAACACCACCAAAAAAAAAAAAAAAGATATATATATAAGGCCCAAGCCCAGCCCGCCGCTGCCCTGGAAGGAGCCGTCTGAGCGCGCCCAGCCCGGTGGGAGGCGCCGGGAGCGGGGCTGGGCCGCTGCCTCCTCCCGCGGCCTCCGGCATCCCCTTGTGGCAGCCGGAGGCTTTGCAAAGCCCCACCGGCGGCAAAAGGCTCTGCAAGAAACGTCCCCCGGTGCCATCCCGCCTGTCCCCTCCGAGGCCGGGCCGCCCCGAGCCCGCGGTGCGGCGAGCGGGACCGCACCGTGCCGGGGCAAACCCCCGTGGGGCGGGCGGGGACCGTGGCACCCCCGGCACGTCCTTATGCAACCGGCTCAGAGCCGCGATTACGGCACGGAGCTCCCCGGATAACTCCCTAAGCCCTAAATCTGCTCCAGGCCCTCTCCCGAGATAAGGCGGCGCGGGAGGGCGGCTGTGGGGCGGGAGGTGTCCCAGCGGGGTGACACCGTGCTGGCCACGCCGTCCCGTCGGCGGAGCGGGAGCAGAGGGCTCAGCCCCGCAGCGAGGGGCCGGGGTTGGTTCTCGGTGCCGTGGTTGGGGATCCCCCGCGGCGTTTGCCAGCTTTGGGGCCTTTCCCAGGCAGAGCAGCTCCAAGGGGGCTGGGAACCAGCCACGTGCGGTGCCGGAGGGCTCGGAGCAGGCCCTGGCAGGGATGGACGTGGCCAGGGTGACACTAGGGTTTGGGAGAGCACTGCAGGCACAAAGCCCAGCTCTGGCTCCGCAGCCTTCAGCATCAGGATCCTCATTTTCGGCATCAGGATCCCGGCGTTCATCATCGGGATCCTCAGCTCATGCTTCCCGGCAGGATGCGCCCAGCACAAAAGGAACAGCTGGGATCCTTTATCTCCTCCATATTTTCACGTTCAAGGATGAAGCAAAGTGACCTTTGGGACTCTGCCTTAATGGTTGCTTTAAATGGAGAACGTGCCCTCCCGCGATCTGCTGTGGGACCAAACTCAGGCCTTTTTGCTGTGAAACAGCTGATCCGGAGACTAAAAGTGCCCTTTCCCGGATCCCATGGGACAGCTGGCCCCTGTACCTCAGAAAACGTGTAAAAAGGAACCAACCACAAAAAAAATAAACAAAGAAACAAACAAAAATCCCCAAAGCAAAACAAAAAAAACCCCACACAACCTTTAAAGATGGAGATAAGAGAGCAGTCAGGTTTCACGTGGAATTCAGTTTTTTTGGAGCTCCTGGCTAAGGCTGCCCTGAGCTCGCCGGTGCCCTGAGGGCTTGGGCATCCCCTGCCCAGAGGAGGAGGTGGGCTGGAGGCTCCAAGGCACCTCTCAAGGGGGGATTCCAGAGTTTATGTAATGCACCCACACCGTTACGGGTGTCTGCGCCCTTGGCCGAAGCAGCAGTTCCCCGGGTTTATCCGATCAGCTAATTCACCTGCATATAAAGGGAGCTGGAAGGGAGTTTGGGGGGTTTTAGCGGAGCTGGCGGGGGCTGCTCAGGCGGCCGCATCTTACCGAGGTGAGACAGGTATAAAAATACAGGCCAGGACTCCCAGCAGCTCCTCAGCTAAAGATGCTAAATCCTGCCCAAGCGGCTCTGATCCTGCTCAGGATGAATGGAGCCATTTTAAGCAACAGTTTAAATTAAGATACCTCGGCTAGCTGAGCCCACGTCAACGTGCAGGTTGTCACAGCGTCGGTGCCCAAAGGCCACCTCAGACCCAGAGCAGAAATCTCTTTCTGGCTGCAAAGGGTAGGGATGATTTTCCTCTGCCTCTTGCAAAATTTTCCGTCCTGGTTGGAGCCATGATGCTGCGCAGCCGAAGAGGGACCCGCGGGGAAGGTCTGAGCAGCCCCAGGTAAGCTCAGGGTACGGGAAGCAGAGCATCCGCCGTCCCCAGAGCCTGGTTTGGGATGTCTAAGAGGGGTGGGAGAGTTCAATGGGGTTGTGAAGGCTTTCTTCCTTTTGCAGTACCGATCAATTAATGGTTGGCGTCTAACTTAGCAGAATGGTTTAATTCCTGCTGCCAGGCTGCAGCCAGTCCGTCCCTGCCCCGCGGCTCCTGTGCCAGGCCTGAGGGTTGCCCCGTGTCGCGCGGTTTAAAGGGCTCCTCGGGGAGCCGGGAGCTGCTCCGGCCTCTGCTCTCCTGCTGCTTGGTCGTGAGGAGCTGGATTTAACTCTTCTCTCTGTACACTGCCCTGGTTCTGCCACTGGGAAAAGTCTTTGCTGCTGCTTTGATGTGCAGCAGTTCGGTGGGGAAGGCTCAGAGCCCGGCCGCGTGGCACGGGGCACGGCAGCCCGTCTGTGCCCAGTGCCGCGACCGGCATCCCTGCCTCCCCGGAGACATCCCCAACCTCCCCACCCACCTGGATCCAACACCCGGACCATGGGACATTTATCCACCCTTTGAACTCCCACGATGTCCCCCCATTTTCCCCACCCTGCGCCGGAGACGGTGTCGTAGGGAGCTGCTCCCCACCTGGGGTTTCGTAGCACCCAAGCCCCCGGCACGTTTGGATGGGGCAGAGGATGGAAATGGGACCCACGGGCTGTGCCAGCAGCTGGCAGCCGGCCGAGGCTTCCCGGCAGGATGAGGGATGAGGGATGCCGGAGCCCAAACGGTTCCCACGCCCGCTCTGTGTCTGCACAGGGAGGAGTGAACGGTCCGGAGCGTCCCCTCGTCCTCCCGGGAGAGGCTCCCAGCCCCCAGCAGGGCTCAGGGCCAAGCTGGGCTCGCTCCCCCCGGCCGGGCCGGATGACAGATGCCTGCGGTGGAAGAGAACATGCAGCAGCCCCTGCTTCCAGCCTGGATGCCTCCGACCCGGAGCTGCACTACGAGGAGGAGGAGGAGGAGGAGGAGGAGGAGGAGGATGAGTCGGAGCCCTCGGACACCGGCAGCATCTTCTCCGACGACTCCGTCTACCCCTGCTACGAGCCCTCCCAGGGGGCTGGTGGTGCTGGGGACCTCAGCCTCTACCAGTGCTGCGCCAGGAACGATGCCAAGCTGGTGCAGGAGAGGCTGGAGCTCGGGGTGACCCGGAGTGAGGCCACGGAGCTGGACACCAACGGGAGGGTGAGCGGCTGGGTGGGCACCCTGTAGAGCAGAAAGAGGATTTCCTGGGAATAGGCAGATCCTGAGGGGCGGTGGTTGCTAAAGCAGGCGGATGAGGAGGGAGAGTCCTGGCTTTGACAAGGGATGGGTCTCCTGGGATTGATCCAGTCCTTGGAGCAGAACCTCGTCTGTCCTCCCACCCTGAGCCCGAATGGTTTGGGGCAGGGGGGCGGAGTGGGGGGCCGTGGGGAGCACTGCGGCGGGGAGGATGGTGCAGTGCCGGCCCCGGCGCTGAGTGCTGCCCCCTCTCCAGAACGGGCTGATGGTCGCCTGCTACAAGGGCTTCGTGGACATCGTGCCCCTGCTGCAGAAGTGCCCCTACATAAACGTCAACCAGCAGGACAAGGACGGGAACACGGCCCTCATGATGGCAGCCCAGGCAGGTGAGACCACGCTCAGCCTCGGCACAGGGCAGCCCCCATGAGACCCCTCAAGAAGTGATGTGAGCCCCTGTGCTTCCCCTCCAAAAACCCTAAAATCACAGAATGGTTTGGGTGGGAAGGGACCTTAAAGCCCACCCAGTGCCACCCCCCGCCCTGGGCAGGGACACCTCCCACCAGCCCAGGTTGCTCCAAGCCCCGGCCAACCTGGCCTTGAACCCCTCCAGGGATGGGGCAGCCACAGCTTCTCGGGGCAACCTGGGCCAGGGGCTCACCCCGCTCACAGCCAAGAATTCCTTCCTCACATCTCATCTAAATCTCCCCTCTTGCAGTGTAAAACCCTTCCCCCTCGTCCCATGGCTCCCCTCCCTGCTCCAGAGTCCCTCCCCAGCTTTCCTGGAGCCCCTTCAGGGACTGGAAGGGGCTGGAAGGTCTCCCCGGAGCCTTCTCTTCTCCAGGCTGAACCCCCTCAACTCTCCCAGCCTGTCCAAGAGCAGAGGGGCTCCTGTGAGCCATCAGGAAAGCCAAGGGTCCTGAGGGATGTGACCCTCCCCATCTAAGTTTATGGTTCACCTTAGCACCATTTTGAAAACTGGGTAGGTGATGCCGAAACAGAGATTCCTACAGTGATGTTGTCTTGCAACGCATCTCACCTGAGCAGTCGCACGGGGCTGAGCCGGAGCCGTCCCACGTGCTCCGGAAAAGCCCCATGAGCTGCAGTGATTCACCTGCGCGCAAAGTCCAAGCTGGCATACGCCATGTGCAGGGACCAAACCTCCAGTCACAATGGTTTTTCTTGCTACGACAGAAGACCCCGGCTCCTGCCGCCCTGATTAACTGCCAGGGGGAAGGAGAGTTTCAAAATGGGCATCACCTTTTATGCCCACTTTATCCTTGCTGGAATTGATGATTGTTTTTTCATTTTTGGCCTCTTTCCTGCGTTCTCTGCTGAAGCAGCTGGTGCGCCAGTGCTGTTCCCTGCACAGCCAAACCCAAAACAAAATAAACCCAAACCCTTTCAGTCCTGAGCCCTCCACGTTTCTGCATTTTTGTCCTCACGAGGTGCAGTTGCGAAATACTTTTTCTCCAACGGGCAACCAGCAGTTATCGCTCGTTAACTGTCGGAACTCTAACGCAGCTTCTCTTGGCTGTTAAGGACACGTCACCATCGTCAACTACCTCCTCAACTACTACCCCGGGCTCGAGGTGGACAAGCGGGACCCCCGGGGCCTGACGGCGCTGATGAAGGCTGCGGTGCAGGGGCGGCAGGACTGCGTGGCCGCCCTGCTCCTGGCCGGTGAGCATCTCCCCAGGGACTCCCCGGGATTTTTTGGGAAGGGGGGGCATTGCTGCTCGCCCTGTGCTTGCACCATGCGCTCTGGGGGGGGACACGGTGGGACGCCACGGTGATGCTCGCTGCGTCCCGGTGTCTCCAGGAGCAGACCTGCAAGCGGTGGATCCTGTCAAGGGGAAGACGGCCAGGGAGTGGGCAGCCTTCACCGGCCGCTTTGAGACGACCGTGCGGATCCGGAGCCTCCTGCGGCGCCCGCGGGCAGAGCAGTTCGGCACCCGGTACCGGCCTGAGTGGCCAGCCCTGGCCGAGCTGGTGGCCAAGGCCCTGAGCCCCAAAACCAGGGGAAAGAGGCTGTCGGAGAAGATCCAATCCATATTCACCTTCAACTTCCCCCACGACCCCGAGGAGGACGGCGTGATGGACCACATGGTGAGGATGACCACCTCCCTCACCAGCCCCTTCGTGGCCACTGCTTGCCAAACCGTCTGCCCCGACAGCCCCCCCGAGGTGGGCAAGCACAGGCTCTCGGTGCCAGAGATCCTCGGGCAGCACGTGCCGGGTCCAGACGCTGAGCCAGACGGCGCCTTGTGCCCCAGCACCGCTGCATCCTCTTGCAATGGCCAGGCCATGTCGGAGATCCGGCTCTTGCCGCCGCGCCGGCCGGCTGGCGGCCTCCTGGGCTTCCTGCCCCTGTGGCTGCGGTGCGGGAACAGCATCTTCCCCGGAGAGCCCGTCCCCAAAATCAAAGTGAGCAAAGACTCCTGCCCACCCGCTCGCTCCAGGGAGCGGAGGCGGCGCGGGGGAGACAAGAACCTGCTGCAGCCGCCCAAGTGGAGGTACAAGGAGCTGAAGGAGGAGAAGAGAGCGGCCAAGGAGGCGAAGAATGAGGAGAAAAAGAAGAAAAGGGGGAAGAGCTGCTGAGGCAGGAGGTGTCGGGGTGGGGGGAGCTCCCAGACATCCCCTTGGACTTGCTCACTTTTGGCACAGGGGTGGTTTCCTTCCCTGGCGGGATGGGGATGCCCAAGGGAGGAGGATGCTGGGGACGTATCCAGCTGAGATGCCCCAGCCCCTGTGGTCCCAGGTCCCCGACCCCCTGCCCGGCCCCTCGTCCTCTCCTGCCTCGAGGACCCAGCTCCGGCCGTGCTGGGCTCTGATGTGCCGAGACCCTGCCCTGGGCCGGGCTCTTGGTCTGCCGGGGAGCAGGTCTNTGAGATCTTGATCTCGCAGCACGTGGTGGAACGCGGCCGTGCAAATTGAAATGGAAGTGGTTGCCATGTTAACAGGATTGATTTAATGAATAAAGCTCAGGGCTGCTTGTCGGGCTGGCAGGAATGCTTCCCCTTTGCCGCCAGCGTCCCCTGTCCCCACCCCCGTCACCCCCTCGGTGACATTAACTTCCCCACCCCTCTGTGTTCCTGGGTTGCGGGTGGACAAAGCAATGCTCAGTGCGGGGAAGCATCTCCACGCTGGAAACCAAACCTGGGGTGCTCGTGGGCTCCATCCCCAGCTGCATCCCAGAGAGGAGGCAGCTTTTGTGTTCCAACCTTACCCAGGACGGGACCCAGAAGTCCCTGTTCCCAGGAAAACCACCTTCCAGGAGCTCCAGCCTGGGCCCATGTGGAGCCCCGGGACCCCTCACCTGCACCCACGCAGCCCCCGGGACCCGCTCCCACAGGGACCCCCACGGCTGCGGGGCTGTAGGGTGCCAGCACACCCTGGATGTGCTGCAGCAGCAGCCGGCTCGTGCTCCCAATATTTCCAGCTCCTCTTAAATCTGGCTCCATCCTGGGGCATGGGATGGTGAATCCGGGGTGCCGGCTGCCCTGAGCCGCTGTGGTGGCTCCTGCAGCACCCAAGCACCCCGGGTTTGACCCCTAGGGGAGCGAGAGCTGCTTGAAGCACTAGTTATCCAGGTAATAAATAACTAGCCCAGGTTATATATATCTATAAAAATAACCCTTGGCCAGGCACGCAGCCCAGGACGGAGCCCCCGCCCTTCACCACCCCCTTCATTAGGGGGACAAAACCCCCCACTCCCCACTTTTAGGTTGAGGTTCTGCCTTTCGGGGGGCACTGGGGGAAGGACGCTGGTCGAGAAGGAGCTGCAACCTCCCCGTCTGTTCCCCTCCAGCCTTTGGCTCGTGTCAGGCTCCCCGGCACGTGGCCGCCCTCCTTCACCAGCTCCGGCAGCCGCTCACAGATGAGCCGGGGGCGGACAGCACATGGAGCAGCCTTCGCACGCGCCGCGGAGGGGGAAGGGAGAGCTGGGCCCCTGCCGGCCCCTCATCCCCCTCCGTCTCTGCCAGGACGGCTCGGTGGAACCCCCAGGGACGGCTGGGCGCACCCACGAGGGGGGTCTGGCCGTGGTCCGGGGGTACCGGTGCCTTTCTGTGGGATGAAGTCACAGTGCGTGGCAACGAGCGCCCAAACGATGACAGAAAGTCGCGCTTTGGCTTCAAGGGGGTGGCGGGAGGTTGCTCCACGGCGAGCGCGGGATGGCCACTCGCGGTGCTGCTGATGCTCAGCCCGGTGCCCGTCCCCGCTGATCCACCCTGGCCGTCGGGTGCTGGCAATGGTGCAAGTGCGGAGCAGGGCTGGGATGGCCCTGCCTGCGGCTGAGAGAGCCTGGGGTGGGCTTGGTGCCTTCGTTAATAAACCTCTACGGATGAATTTGCTTTCCCACGGTAGCAGTGCCAGAGACACAGCCCGGCCCGGGGCTCCCACCCATCCCTGCCCTTTCAGTCATAGAATCATAGACTGTGTTGGGTTGGAAGGGACCTCTAAAGGCCATCTGGTCCAACCCCCCAGCAGTCAGCAGGGACATCTTCAACTAGGTCATGTTGCTCAGAGCCTCATCCAGCCTGGCCTTGGATGTCTCCAGGGATGGGGCCTCCACC
>VWZL01001613.1:144172-163751 GCA_013396915.1 Stercorarius parasiticus
GGCCTGGCTCGGACCTCAGGAGTTTGTGGCTGCTTCCCGTCGGCCTGTGGACCCGGCCGAGGGGGGGGTTCGGACCCCCGCTGTGTGCCAGAGATCACAGTGTGGGCTTAATATATACCTTCTTGGAGTCTGTGGGGTGTTTTTCAAAGAAACCTTTCCAAAGCCCTGTGCCTCTGGATTGTGACAACTGTAAATATTTGTTTGGAGGGAGGTGAGTGAGGGAAAACTCTTTGTTTCGGTTGTTTGTTCTGTGTCGATCCTTTTTCTTTACCTGGGGGGGTGCAGCCACTGCTGCTTCTGGGGGAAGAACCTGAGGTATCAGCTCCACACTTTTAAAGATATTGGCCCTTTTCGCCCAGCGCGGGACGGGCCCAAAGCGTCTCTGAGCACCTCTTGGCAGGGCTGGTGGCAGCCGCTTCTCCAGCGTCCGAGGCTTCGCCATGCAGTCCCTCTCTCAGTGGCTATCGGGGGAGATCACTGCTTGTGTAACGCAGGTACCTGTTCCAACAGGAACCGCACTGAAACATTTTTCTCCTCCCCAATCCTCTCACCATCCGTGTTATATATTACCAGCCGACTGTGAGAAGGTAATAACTTTGTGCGTGCAGATCTGGACTTGTTGGCTACAGAAAATGGCTTTAAACCCCCACTAGGGCAGTAGGTTAGGGGTGTATTTGCGAGTCCTGGTGAGTCTGGTAACGCAGACCTGTGTTAGGGGAGCGTGGCTGGGCTTTGTTTTAACCTAAAGTAAAATCCAGCCTTAGGAAAGTGTTTCAGCTTTTCTGTGATAAATGGCAAAACAGGACCAATTGAGACTCGTCACACATCTGCTCTCAGACTTTCACTTCACATATTATATACAGCTGGTGTTTATTAAAAAATAAATAAATAAATAAACAGGAAAGGGCCAATTGACTGTGCGTATCTCCTGGAAACTCGGACAATTATCAGTGCCTTTGATACTGGGCTCTCTATGGCTGGCTATTGTTTCCGCTTAGTGCGTGCTGTACATTTTTGTTTGCGCCCGCCGGTGAAAGGTGTGGGCTCAGCCTGGCTTCAAGGGCACGAGGGAGCTGCGTTTGTGGAGCTGGGAGCAGGGCGGCAGGGAACAGGGACCCTAACCCTGCAGATTGTCTGCTGCTCAGGCAGCCATGATGCACGCTCAGTCTGCGTCCTCAGCCGGCAAGGGCTGCCCTTACTATTGTGCTTTATACAAGAGATCTTACCAGCTGCTTATTTCAGGGGAGGTTGGAAAGACATCCTAGTTTCTACAGTGCTCGGAGCTGTGAGCCTCTGTGTGCGTCAGTATATGGAGTAGAAAACATCCCCCCACCTCTCCTTCCTTCAACAAAAAAAGGAAAAGAAAAAAAAAAGGTGTCTCTGTAGCGATGGTTACAGGGTGGTTGTAGGTAGGCTTTGTTTGTGTGCTTGAAATAAAGCAAAAGAATACCGTGGGGAGCAATCTTGGGCCAGCAAGTCTTATTATTAACACCTGCTTAAAATATTTACCCGGTTAAATCAGGCAAACTCCGCATGGTCCATAAGTTATATCTTACAACTTTCCAAGAAAGACTTCTCTAACTGGAAATTAAAAACAGTGTCCAACAAGCATTCTTGAACTCCTTCAGCTCCTTGGCCAGACAGCTTGGATTTTTTTTTCCCTGGGTATGCCGTCCGCTGCCAGTAGTGGATGCTCCGGAAATCTCTATTGCGAAAGGAGTGAAGTAAAACGTCAATTCTCTTAACAGCAAGCAAAGTTCACTGGGTGTTGACCAGTGGAAATATGTTCTCCACCGCACAGCCAGCGCGGTTATCTGAGCAGACCAAGGAGGAATTGCTCGTCTCGAGGGAGAAAGCTGCGATGGTATTACAGGGATGAAACCTTCGCTGGAGCTGAGCTTGTAGAGTCAGACCCTCGTGTGTGAGCAGTTGTACGGGGTGGGAGACCTCTTTTGTCCTCATTATTTAAGGCACTGGCTTTCCAGCCTCCCTTCTCATTGGTTGTGGACCCGTATATTTATTTTTTCGTCAGAAAAGTAGACTTCACTGCACGTTAAAGCCCATTGACAAAGGCTTGGTTTTCTGGCTCTTGCTGCCTTCTGTGGGCTTCTTTGGAGGTAACCTGTGGACTGCTGGGTGTTGGAACATAGACTGCATGTTAAACAACTCATTATTTAGACTCTGAAAAAGCATGTGCCTGTTGCCTGAGAATACACAGCATTGGTTTTAAGTCTTGAAAGCCATCAGTAATGTTCTGTGTGTCTGCCTTGCCATGCGGCTGGTTTGCAGGACTTTCCTCCACAGCACTGGTATGGTATGAGTGGCTCCTAAACTGGTTTCCTAACAAGTTAAAACACAAAATAGGTGTCAGCCCAGAGCCCGGAGAGGGAGTTTGGAGCCGTATGTCTGTTTTCTGAGTTGAAGAGCAGCAGAAATGTCAAAGCTTCTTCTAATTAACCTACTAATGATGAGACTCCTGTCAATTCGCTTATTTAAAATTCATTTAGAAGCTCTCCTTTTGTGTTACTTGAGTAGATGCAGGGAAAGTTCTTCACTTTAAAGGTGAGAGCATGTTCTTCCTGCCCCCTTTTTTTTTTCCGTTTAGTACGTGTTTTCTGCTCAGCCATGATGTGTTCATATCAGGTTCAGCCTGTGCCAGGGGACTGCAGCCAGCTCGAAGAAGTTGAGACTCTTGTTTCCAGCTTTAAATATCCTAGCATAATTTTTAGTTTCTGGATGACTTGTGTGAAAGTGCTTTTTTTTCATAGTACTTTGCAGCTAATTTTAACTCCGTTTCATTTAGCAGCAGTGGGTCAGTAGATTTCATAAGCAAGGAGCAAAAGAGATGTTGAGATCTAGAAGTAGGAGGAGAAGTTGATGGGGCAGTGAGATGTAGGAAAGATATTCGAGGTGGTGGTACTGCATCTACAGAAGGACAAATCTGTACTCATTTCTTCAGCTGCTTTGTAAGAAAACAAGGGCATGGGAAGGATCCAGAAGTGGCCTTGCACTTGATTTTGGAGGTGGTGGGTGTGGGTGAGCTGGCTCTGGGGCTTGGAGAAGATACTGGTGGGCATATCTATATGCCCATATATATATACACAAGGCAGGCATTTGGACTCAGATGTATCCTAGAGAGGGATGTAGGGATCCCAGTTGTTGACACCAGGCAGGAGAAGAGTCGAGGTGCATAAAATGGAAAGTAAATCTTTGTTTTTGAAATCTTCATCAGATGGCTTTGACTGTCCTTTTGAACGTGAAGCCCTGGTTGTTTTCTCGAAGCACCGTTTTTGGGGTGGTCTGGTTGAATGAGGAGCACAAAGGGACTCCTGGCACAGACCTCTGCTGCCTTGCCGCAAGGAGTGGATTTTATTCCTAGTCTGCTCTTGGGCGAAACGCTCTGTGATAAAGGTTATTCTTTATTTATTTCGGCACAGCATATAGTGAAATGCTGAAAGGTATTTCTTTCTTCCAAGCATGTTTACACATGTCCCTCTTCATTATAGCATCTAAAGAAACAGCAGAGGTACAAACCCAATTGTTTTCCATTTCTCTTGCTAACATTATGCTGCTGCAGCATTAAAACATCACTACCAGATTGGGTCTCATTAAGTTAGGTGCTGTACAGAGACATAATAAATTGCAGCTCCTGTTCCAGAGCCTTATAAAGGCTCAGAAGTCAGGCGAATCATTGTTGTTCCAGCCTTGATTCAAACTGTTGAAAAAGAACAGCAGCTTACAATCTCTGCAAAAAATCTGTTTATCTGGTAAATACGTGGGTGGTTATTGGCAATTTCACCAATCTTCAGGTTAATTATCTTAATACATCTTGATCAGGTAGTGTTTAGCCCTGAGAAAATGTCATCTCGCCATAGCACAGCTTCAGGAGATTTTGGAAAATGTATTCCAAAAGGTGCTTAACACCATTACCTTAGATTTTGCTGTGAAACTTTCCCCTGTCTAGCTGCATAGACATCTTGACACATGCAATCCTGTGCGAGAATAAATATGTGCAAAATGAGCTCAGATAGTTGCTGAAGAAAAAAGAAAAAGGAAATGTTCTTTGACTGTCAGAGCTTAATATTTTAGTCTCCCTGGAGCCTAGAGCTCTAATCCATGGACCCCCACCTGTTTGTTTGGATTCATTTTGTAAATAGTCATCGCCTTTAATGGGGGAATTTGGTACAAGAAGGCCTTTTCTTGTTTTCCTCTCTGCTGTAGCTAATGCAAAGGGATGCTAATACCTCTGTGCCCAGTTCCTGCTGGGAGCAATCCTGCTGCCACCTGTGGCCCTGGCTGGGAGCCTCGGGGGGAGCAGAAACACCTCTTGGGCTCAGGGTGCTCGCTCAAAGGAGTAGCCGGCCCAGCAGACGAGCCCTGGGCTGCGTTAGCCGAGGGTCAAGGAGAGTTTGTCCTTTGGCAGTGCCAACTGACCGCTCCGGTTTTCAGGAAGAGCAGTGAGGACCAGCACCGGCCTGGCTCCCTCCAGGGACTGATGTCACGGCTGCCCGCACTCTGCCTTGGATTAAATTGCAGTGAGGGTTTGCTTCCGTATAAATACCAACCTGATCCATCTCTTGAGCGAGAACAAAGCTTTCATTCTGAGGATCTGCAGCTTAATGTTAGGCTTGTTTAAACAGCTTCTTTAAAGGGTTGGGTTTGTCTCCCAGCAGAATGTCAGCAAGAGTGTGCTGAGCAGATAGAGCAGCCTCTGCTGCCAACTTCTGTAGCACCTTCCGTGCAGACTCATCCCCGGGCATTTGCGCTGCCCCGGCTCTCTGAACTGCTCTTTTGTTTTCCTTTGCCCCATCTATTTTCTTCAACCCAGTTGGTTTCTTTTATTAAGTAGATTATATGTTTTGCTCAATAGGAGCTTTTCTTCCCAAATGAAAAGAATGCTGTTGGCCTGAAAAATGCTTTTATTCACTCCTGTCTCCTTTTGCTTTGCCCAGGTGTCCCCGGCTGCTCTTGGGAGCACCCCAGAGATGCCCAGCTGGGGGCTCTGGGTACCTGTCCATTTTCTGCCCCCCACGCGAGGGGAAACAACAGTTGCTTTTTCCAGGCTTCTGCTGTTCCTGATATGAGAAGAATTTTCCCTTCTGGTTAATCAGACTTGAAATGCTGGACCAACACGGGTTGCCCTGTCATTCTCCTCTCTGCAGCGCCCTAGTTCCCAGCGAGCCCTGGTGCAGACAGGCCTTTCTTCCCCGGCACGGCTGGTGCCTGCAGGAACTGGCAGGAGGTGATGCTCAGGGAGGAACGCGGCTGTAGTCATGGTAGATGTGTATCCTGGGCTTTTTCATAATAAAAATAAAGAGAGAGTCGTCTCCTGGCTGCACGAGGGAGGCAGGAGCTGGACTTCAGCGTCTGCCCGTGGATTTGACCATCTTCCCTAAAATTTGAGCGCGCCTACCTGCAGCTGGAGGTTATGGACAGGAATATCTTGAAAGCCCCTTGAGGGTCTCCTGAAAGGTGTAGCAGAAGTACACACGTGTGCTGAAGCCTTAATTGTCTTTGTTCACGCTGCTCTCCTTGTCATAGGGGGTTTTGAGGTGCAAGCATAAGAATGGCTGTTAAAAAAGAGCAGTTGTCTCAAAGGGCGAACATCAGCTGACACCACCAGGAGGTGAACTGAGGCCGTGCTCTGTGGGGCATACCCCTCCTCAGCAGGAACCTTCTGCTTTCTGCACAGGACAGATAAGGATCTTCTTCCTCTGTCCCTGTGCACTGGGGCTCTGGTATCATACCTTGCAGGTAAACTGGTTTTTTTCTTTTTTTTTAATTCTACAAATGAAACTGAGCAGATAACAACCAGCTCCTCTGCTTTCCTTCTCAAAGGGATGCTTAGTTTCAGGCCAGATACTTCAGTAAGAAGTTTACAAAACCAGTTTTATTAGTGTGTTGAAGTGTTTTGTTTACTTGGGAGCTTCTGGAAGCAAAACTGCCATAGCATACAACATCTTGGGTTGGAGACCTTAGAAATGAGTCTAACAGGAACAAAGTTCAGTTTTGCTTTATCTAAGTCAAGTTGAAAAGAGCCTACATGGTGAAATATGTGTGGTTTAAATGTTTTTAATTTGTACCTTGAGTTTTTGATGAAGTAACAAATGAGATGCTTTAAAACACTATTTCCTTTTAAGTATACTTGAAGGTAGGAATGTGCCCTGGCTGCTCTTTCCTTTCTCGTGTTTTCATAAAAACTCCATTATAACCAACCTTTGTTCCCCCAAGTGTGCGTATTTTTCAGAAGAATTGTCTTTTCTGTGCTTTGCTGACCACGGGAAAACTGTGTACTCGGAGCTGTTTGTCAAGTGGAGTGTGTTTTTCCTTTCAGTATAACGTTTCCCCTTAAAAGCTGCGGAATCGATGGGTACGGTGCTCTCGACCCTTCTCAATGCAGTTTGGTCTCAGGGTCTTCGCTGTCCATTTTCTGTTCTGTGTCCCTTTTCCTTGCCCTGTGCTAAGCGCGTAGTAATAAGCTACGTTTGTTCATGATGCTTTTTAAAGGCATCTCTCAACAGCTCTTCTGGGTTTTACTGGCTTTTTACTGCTGCTTCAGCTTTGAATCTGTGGGTTCAAAACTTGGCAGCATCTGCATTTGGCCTGTCTGAAGTACTGCAGCCCACCTTTGAGCTGTTAAGCAGCTCCCAACAACAGCTGGGAAACAAAGAGCGCAGTGTCCAGAGAGAAATGAGTAGTAATTCAGTTAGCCTAACTGTTTTTCCTAGGACAGTGGAGATAAGGGATAATGGGTGTCTTCCTCCTAAATGAAGAACCCTGAAGTTGATCAGCTCCTTTTTCGTTAAGCTCAAGGTAACGTGCCCCCAGCAGCGTAACTCTCCGTGTGTTAGCTGGGAGGGATAGGCTCTTCCAGTGCCATGAATACCCTTGGATGCTGATGCTCCTTAAATCTGCTGGTTGCCAGAGATGGTGACTGAGGGCTCGGCATTTCCCTTGCCCCACGGCAAGGTGGCTGACACACACAAATGTTGACAGTGACTTTCGTTTGTGTCTTTAAACTGAGAGAGAGTACAAGCAGACGTAGAAGATTTAGCTATCAGGCTGGGGAGAGTTAACCGTGGCACTTGTATCTTTTAAAGCCCTTCTTCAAACTCTCTCTACCTGAAAGACCATTTCTGCAGCGGGTAAATACATGTTTCTGAATCCCTCCGGGGAGGCTGAAAGATCTGATGAAAGCAGAAGAAAATAATGTGTGCTGCTAAACAAGCCCCACCCTTCTTCTTGACATTGTTGTATTCGCTCTTTGTTCCCAAGGATGGCGATGCCTGGGGATTTGCTTACAGTTTTTCAGGCAGCTTGAGAAAAGCACAATGACAGCTGGGAGGCGGAAAAATGTGGGAATCTGCCTTGGAGTTTCTCCTTTGCTCTTTACCCAAATAATCTTCGTGGAGAACAGGCAAAAAGCCAGGAATGTATTTGACCCAAGGTAGTGTCTCAGATCAGGAAAGCAGTAACTAAGTGAGTGACTGATCTGGTTGGGTGTAGCATGCTTGGCTTGTGTAGTCAGTTTGGATGGGTTTTGTTTTGGCATCTGCCAACTGGTTGTTGTCTCCCATGAGCTGGGGTGGTCGTCCCTCGCTAACCCCTAACGGGCGGCTCGTCTTTGGTGTAGATGAGGAAGCCTGGACAGCGAGTTCAGGTGAAGCCCAGTCTGTCAGATTGAGTAATTGTTGTTTTCAGTTTGCGTTCTGACCCTGGGTTGGGTTGGGAGTGGATCTCAGTAAAATCTAGCCTAGTTTGCAGGGATGACTTGGGTTATCACTCTTAGTAGTTGCAACAGGGGCAGGAAAAAGGGCTGTCTGGGCAGTCGCCTTCTGGAAAGGCTTCTATGTTGTATTGTGTGCTTAAATTGGGTTCTTGAGGGTCCGAAATACTGAGTATGACTTGTTCTGTTCCTCAAGCTGGTTCTTCCTGAGCCTAAGAATGGCCCGTTCCCTCTGAAATGGGAAATTTCCAGAAGAAAGTTTTTCTCTCGTCTGAGCATTCGGTCTCTGGTGGGTTTTAAGGAGGGGTTCTTGTTTTGGTTTCTGCAGCTTTGACATGTTTGTGCTCCGACTGCAAACAAGCGAACTCCACGTGTGAAACGGATGGCGCATGCATGGTCTCAGTCTTCAACCTGGATGGTGTTAAACATCACGTTCGGACCTGCATTCCTGAAGCGAAATTGATTCCTGCTGGGAAACCCTTCTATTGTCTGAGTTCAGAAGATCTGCGTAATACTCACTGCTGCTACTCTGATTTTTGCAACAAAATCGATTTGATGGTTCCCAGTGGTGAGTGGAGAGCTAAATAAATCGTCTGGTTGGAGTGGGGAGGGAAGAAGCTGTGTGTTTGGGATTGGGAATAAGGAGTTCTCAACCTCTTTTTCCTTCTTCCCTTAGGTTGCTGTGTGAACTTGAGTGCTAGGTTTATTTCCTTGATCTGTAAAGTGGAAATAATAATAAAACTACTTCAAATTAAAATGTGAAGTTGCTTGAACTCCCCTGTGGCCGACAAAATGTCACCAGATGATGAGGTTGTACTTTAGGATAGGAGAAGCTTCCAAAGTTTGGGCTTTTTTTCCCACCTGCACTCAGTAGCTCTGTGTTACGAGACTTCTCTCACCTTATCAGCCCTGCTGCTGGTATCCTGCAGGCTCCTAAAGGCAGCAGCAGCAATGTTCTTCTATGCTTAAATATGAGTTTCTGCTGCCTGCAGGGGCCTGAGGATGGTGCGTGTTCCCTGGGCACAGCTTGGATCCCTTTTTCTGGCGCTGAGTTGTGCTGTGGCCTGCCTTTTATCAGATGAAGTCGCTTTCCTTTTAGGACTGCGCATCTTTTCAGTGATGAGCCATCAGTATGGGAACGTTGCAGCAGCTTCAGAGTAAAATGTGTGGGGTAGAGGGGTGCACGGATTCTGAACACGCGAAGAGGAAGCAGCCCTGCCTTTTTGAGTGCGGGTGTGGGAAACGTCTGCTTCTTTCTAATTCCTGGGACACAGAGGGCATGCGGTACTTCCTCATACCTCGTTACGCTCTGGTTTGGGCTGTAATTTAGTGGGTTGTAGGAAGACTCCATTTTTCTTGGGTGCAGTGGGGAAGTCCTATCTGGTCTCACAAAAGACAAATAATTGTTGTCTTCAGGTATGAGCCTTTACTGGTTGTTACAGGGTGAACTGAGTCCTTACTGACTGATTGGATTTTCTCCCACTTGGAGAGTTCGCGTGGAAGGTAAAATGCAGGCTGTTCTAGCAAATTCAGCCCAGAACAGGCTCCCGTCCTCTTTTAAATAGCAAGTGCCATAATCTCGGATCCTGTAATTGAGGCACCATCTTCTTTTGGGGGTTTTAGCTGTAGTTTGCCTGCCCGGTGACTTGATCAGTCCCATGTTAACAGTGTTACTTGATGTGTCCTCTGCCATCCTGGAACAGCAAGCTAAAATTGTCCAGGCTCCGAGAGGATAATTAAAACACGAGAAAAAAGTCCTTAAAGAACGTTTGTGAAGGAGTGATAATTTTCTAAAAGTATCTGGTTTTCTCCTCCCTTTCCTTTCAAGGACACCTGAAAGATAACGAACCCCCATCGAGCTGGGGTCCTGTGGAGCTGGTGGCGGTGATTGCCGGACCTGTCTTCCTTGTGTTTGTTGTCATGATCATAGTAGTCTTTGTTTTTCATCACCACCAACGAGTCTATCACAATCGTCAGCGGCTGGACATGGAAGACCCCTCTTGTGAAATGTGTCTGTCGAAGGATAAGACCTTGCAAGATCTGGTCTACGATCTCTCCACCTCTGGCTCTGGTTCAGGTATTAAGATATGACTGGAAATGACAAATGAGAACGTGTAATTCTAATGGAGGCGTCTGATCTGGGCTCCTGGTTGCCACAGGTTGGCCGTTGCCTCGTCAGCCTGTTCCCGTTGCCCTGTCATGAGTAATGTGGAGGGCGTGTTTTAAATTCAGTCATGTGGTAGATGGTGTGGCCACGGCCCCGTGTCACTGCTGAGTGCTTGGGCTGGGTAAGAGCAATAGTTCAACTCCTCCTTAACTGCTGATGTGTAAAAATAGTTTTGTGTAGCTTTCCTCCTTTTCTGCAAGAGGATAACTCTTAATGGCTACGTGTATTTCAAATCTAGCCCTGGAACCGGATTTGGGTTAGAAACAGACATTAACTGCTAACGTGGGGGTTGTTGGCTTTCAAAGGAGGATGCAGGATGTCACCTGCATCAGAGCTGGCAGGAAAATGGGAAAGATCCCAGCAGCTGAAAATTTTACAGCATGCAAATACTGCATTTGCACAGCGCGTTTCAGCCCAAAGGACCCTTAGGTCTTCCAAAGTGAACAATGTCCGATGTTCACTTTTGTAGCACTGAAAAGACATCATCCCCAGAACAGATAGGGAAGTCATCGTTTTATTCATGACTGAACTATGAAAGCAATTAGGTTAAAAAAATGAATTTTGCAGCAGACGGAAACTGTAGGATAATCCGCAGAGGCAGAGAATATAACAACCTGGTATTTGACCAGGGAATAAACCTTTAGCACCATATCTGCTATATATAAAATGTTTTGAGATCTCTTCTGTACACACTCTCAGCAGGTGAGCTCCGTAGCTTACGTAAGAGGAGGCAGCTACATTAGGGCTCTTTTCTTAAGAGAAGTTCTGGGGGTTTACTGCTTCTTAGCAGAGTCTGTCTTCAGCGAGTTCCACTCTGCATATTCAGGCTAGAGTTACTTTGATCTGCCATAGAGCAGAAGTTCCCCAGCTGCTCCGTGCCTAATCACTGGCAGGTTTCAAGCTACTTCAAAGCAATATGCAGATGCTGCCCAAGCAGCCAAACGACACGTCCTACACAGGAGCTACCACCATTTGCTGGTTTGGGGCTTGCTTGGGCTGCTGGTTGTTATCAAATGTAGAGCCTTCTAGGTCTGGAGATGCTCTACTTCAGACTCTTGGGGTTCCAGGAGTTTCTTTTGCTGCCGCAGGCATTCATTCCTCCGATTTCTTGTCCGTAGGTTTGCCGCTTTTTGTCCAACGGACTGTGGCTCGGACGATTGTCCTGCAGGAGATCATTGGGAAAGGCCGCTTCGGGGAAGTGTGGCGTGGCAGGTGGCGTGGGGGTGACGTAGCTGTAAAAATCTTCTCTTCGCGTGAGGAGCGGTCCTGGTTTAGGGAAGCGGAAATCTATCAAACCGTTATGCTGCGACATGAGAACATCCTGGGATTTATTGCTGCGGATAACAAAGGTAAAACATGCCTCAGTCCTGAGAGCGGAGGCTTCACCAGTCTGCAGTCTGCTCTTGGGAGTTGCATTTCTTCACTTAGATTTACAATTCAATGGTTAACGAAAACTGTCAGCATGCTTTTCAGATAGCTGCATATTTGAATGTTTCTTGCCAAAAGATGGTAAAATTACTGCTGCTGTTGAGAGGCATGATGGTGCATTAGCTGTACCTTACAAACTTGTGTTTTGCCTTAAAGTTCTTCACCTTATTTGCCTCTGGGCTGGCTGTTGAGCTGCCTCCTTGCCCAGCAGCTCTCCTCTGCACCAAAAAGATAGGGTGCAAAATGCTGGTTGGCTCCGTGCTGTCCCTGCGTTGTACCCAGCGCAGTCTCTCTCCTGCTGCAGATAATGGAACATGGACTCAGCTGTGGCTCGTCTCCGATTACCACGAGCATGGATCTCTCTTTGACTACCTTAATCGATACACGGTGACTATTGAGGGGATGATCAAGCTCGCCCTGTCTGCTGCTAGTGGGCTGGCCCATCTACACATGGAGATTGTGGGTACTCAGGGTAAGAGCAAAGTTTGAAAATATGCTGGGAATTCTTGAGGGGGGGAATAAAGCAGAACTGACCGGGGGGCTGATGTGCTGCACAGAAAACACCAGCTGAGTCAGCCTGGGTGCATCTGGTCAGTATTGACCAGAAACAGACTGCTTGCTTTGGCTGGCTGCAAAGTGGGTTAGCCTCGCACGAGCTCCTGGGAATTCTAGCAGCATTTCACATCCCCGTCCTAAAATTGGTGCTACTTGGGTGGGGTGTTAGCGTAGGCAGCAGCAGAATTATAAACTCCTTACGTCCCCGTCAACGTGTTTGATGCCTGGGACAGTGGAGTTTATGTCCCTCTTGAGGCCCCGGGATGCTACTGCATCAGCGGAGCCTCTGAAGCGTGAGTGGAGCCTTCGCATGCCAGAGGCTGGCAGCACCACTCTGTTCTCTGCTCAAGTGTATCCAAACAGGAAAATGTGTTGCAACACTGAGAGTTTAACTAACGCCCTGAAATCCGGTACTGCCTCTGCGCCAGTTTGACTAACAGATTTCACCAGACCTTGACCCCCGCTACGTTTTGTTTTGCTCTATTAGGAAAGCCTGGGATTGCTCACAGGGACTTGAAATCCAAGAACATCTTGGTGAAGAAGAATGGCACGTGTGCCATCGCTGACCTTGGTCTGGCCGTCCGGCATGATTCGGTTACGGATACGATTGATATTGCACCAAATCAAAGGGTTGGAACCAAACGGTAGGAGAACAGTGTTCTTGGCCAGTGTTCGAAGGCACCAGAGTGTGACTAGCAAATGCCTGAGCTGCTGATTGAGCACTGGTAAAATTCTCTGTCTTAAACGTTTCCAAGTGTCTCACCAGTGTCAGCATTGTGCCCAGATGGATGTTGAAAGGACGTCAGTACCTTCGTCTCCGGGTGCCATCAAGCGGAGAGGTGTAGGCCAGCTATACCTCTCAGCACCAGGGAGCTCATATAATACTTGTTATCAAGCTTGGCATTCTCAAAAGCCTTTGGTTCCTGCTGTCTGGAGCCTGATGTGCTTTTGGACAGTCTTAGCTCTTTCCCAACTTGCTATTCTTTTTGAGTTATTTTGTTCACTCTGTTAGACCACAGGGTCCGGTTCTGTTCTGATTAAGGCTGCGCAGAGCAGAATTTTGTCTGCTGGGAAGTGCTATGTGGGAAAACTTGCCATTTACTGTATTCCAGAGAATCCCCTCTCAAAATTAACGTGCTCTTCTGTTCTGCAGATACATGGCCCCCGAGGTCTTGGATGAAACCATTAACATGAAGCATTTTGATTCATTTAAATGTGCCGATATCTATGCTTTGGGCTTGGTCTACTGGGAGATTGCTCGAAGGTGCAACGCGGGAGGTAAAACCCTTCTTGCTCCCATGTCATAAGCTTGGCTTGCTCCCGGGTTTCCCAGCCTTGGTGTTTCTGTTGCTCTGGTGTTCGTGAGGTTCGAGGCGAGCCTGGAGAGCAGGGCTGTGGGAGGAGGTGTCTGTATGTCTTGCTACTGAGGGAGTTAACGGACCCGCAGCTGCTCTTAAGGCTGGCCTGTGTGGAGAGGTGGGGTTAAGGCTCTGACTGGTGGCTGATGGTCCTTTGGATGGATTTTAAGGAAGTGGTGGTGCCAATTTGGTGGGTGACTTTCTTCCCCTGAATCGGTGTAAATGAGTGTCTTGGCACATCCAGCTGCGGGCAGGAGCGCAGCACGGTGGTGCGTGTGACAGTCCTCCTGCCTTCGGCTCCATCCAGATTCGATGGCCCTGCCTCTGCTGGGAGGTGTTGATCGCGGCACGCTGACTCTGTTCCAGTTTGGGCAGCTGCATTTTATTTCCCTGAATTTTTCTTGTAAACTCCAATCCCAGATTCTTCATTTCTGTTCTAAATAACTGCAAAGTGTTGACGCATCTCAGCAATGAGTCATGGAGTCCAAAGCAGTATCAGTCTGCCTTCAGCGAGCACTGTGGTGATGATCCGTTCTCCCAGGAATTGCATTTCCCCTTCTCTGCCTTTCAGGTATCCACGAAGAGTATCAGCTTCCGTACTACGACCTCGTACCCTCTGATCCTTCTATTGAGGAGATGCGGAAGGTCGTATGTGATCAGAAATTACGGCCTAATATCCCAAACTGGTGGCAAAGCTACGAGGTAAGGTCTGCTTTCGTCTTCACATCCCCTTCCCCCTCGATAAGGTGAGTAAAAAGTAAGTACACAACAATTAATCGTCATGTAGACAATTGTTCTCTCACCTGATGACCCTACCCTCCGGGAAGGGAAATTGGGGGGGGCGGGGAGTAAAGAAACCCGAGGGTTGGAATATAAAAAGATTTAATAGAATAAGAAGAGATAATTAACATTAATAACACTAAAGAACCAGTGTCGATACCAATATACACTAGATGAGGACTGTACTCGGGCCATTCGCTCAGCAGGAAGCCGTGCACTCCCCGCAGGGGACAGCAGATGGGGGACCCTGCGAGGGCTCTGGCACCGGGGCAAGGAGTTTTCAGGATGGCAGCCAACAAGGGAGAGAGAGAGAACTCCTGAGCAAACTTCCTGATTCGCATTGAATGTACCGTTCATGGTGTGAAATAACCCTGTTGGCAGCGTGGGGCAAGTGCCCAGCTTTCGCTCCTCCTCATCCCCACACCTGGTGAGCTCAAGAACACTGAAACCTTAAAACCCGCACGCCGGAGCTGGCGATAAAGTAAATATTTTCACCAGTAGAGACACTAGAGTCTTCTAAAAGTGCGGTTTTCCCAGGCATTAGAAGATAAATCAGTTCTGTGTCGCTCGGAAGAGGACAGTACTGGAGGCTGAGCTCCAGTTTTAGGAGGTGTGGAGGCTGCATCTGTGTCCAGCTAGGCAGCAGCAGCCTGGCAGAGCGACTTGGAGACGAGGAGAGGTCTCACATCTGCCTTGTTTCTTGCCTAGGCGCTGCGGGTGATGGGTAAGATGATGCGGGAATGCTGGTACGCCAACGGAGCAGCTCGACTTACTGCCCTCCGCATTAAGAAAACCCTCTCACAGCTCAGTGTCCAGGAAGATGTGAAAATCTAGGCGCTGAGCCCCAGCAGGAGGAAACTGCACAAAAGCTGCCATGCTAGAGTAGACGTGTGACGGAGGCCTACCTCGTGTTTCTGCCCAATCTACTGCTACCAACCAGACAGCGTGACCTATGGGCTGCTCGGCGGGGTGACGGAGCCTATTGAATCGCTCTCCGCCCTGCTTGGGTATGAAACAATCCGAAACCTTTTATGATCACCTCCTGACAGTGTGAAGACTCCAGAGGGACTTAACCTGAGGGATCTCAGCCATGATCGTTAACTCTTGTTTCTTTAATGGAAATCCCTGTAAAGTTCAGCACGCGTGGTGCGCCCCTTGGCAGTGGTTGAGGCCGGGGTGCTGGGAGTGGGAAGGGAAAGGGAAGGTTTTCTTGCCGTACTCTGAGGATTTTTCCAGGGACTGGCACGTTCATGCAGAAAAAGCATTTGCAAAACAAATGGTGCTCCCTTCTGAGAGGCTGAGCCTGAACAGTTTATCAGCTTCACAAAACCATTTCCCTCCTTTTTCTTAAGCTTGAAAGATTCGAAGTCAAAACCCAGAACTCTGACTGGCTGTCAGTGTGCGCAGTGGTGTTTGCATGCGCGAGGTGCGCGTGTCCCCCGTGCCTGTTCATCTCCTTCCGTAGACGTGCAGTGTCTGCCCGTAGGGTGGCTCATCTCTGTTCGTGCTTTCTGTGCATGTGCAAATCTAGAGTGTCCTTTTTTTGAGCTGTGCGCGCTGGTGCTCTCCTTGTCGAGTCGTGAGCATTGTCTGGCTTGGACGGGCTGCTTAAAACCAGATCCTTAGCTCTCCGATGGGTGCTGTGGCCTCGCTGTCCCTACGCCGGCTGCAGGAACTTCCCATCAGGTTGCCTCACTGCCACCCCCTCCCTTTTTTTTTTTTTTTTAAAAACAAAACAAATGAGGAGGAACTGACTTCACTCCTGGAATCCAGTTGTGTTTTGGTTTGGTTTGGTTTTTTTTTTTTGTCTTGAGCCCCCAGGGTTTGTAATTCTTGGTAGGGTGGAAAGAGAGACCTGGGGCCGGGGAGCTGCCCTGGAGCCGAGCTGTGTGCTGGAGGCAGAGCAGGCGCTGCCCGGCTGGAAGGAGGTGGGGCGGTGGGGAACTGCAGGAGACCCTTCTGGTAGGAACGTGATTCCGGGGTCGCCATCCAGGCACCCTCGTGGCCGCGCAGGGCAGAGCCGGGGTGTGCTCCCCACCTCCCGAGGGCCACTCGGCACCCGGCAGGGTCCGGCAGTGGGCTGTGGGTTTGGAAATCCCATCTTTTTTTTTNTTTTTTAATATACATATATAAATATCTCATAATCTGGAAGTGGCTGTGTATAACTTGTGGGGGTGGGGGGAACTGCATGAATTTTCTTTCGATGAAATGACGAATCAGGGTGAAATCGGGTTGGTTTGACTGTTGCCTGCAGCTGGGCCCAGCAAAAACGGGAGTAGCTGAGGCCGGAGTCTGTCGTGCTGATGGCAGCATTAAAGGCGATCTGGGAAGTGCCGGTTGTTTGGTGGTTAGGTCAGTACCTACGGTATATAACTCTGAAGCCATAAATTTTAACTGGAGTGGTTTTGATTTTTTTTTTTATTATTATTATTTTATGGGAGGGTCTGGATTTTAACTTTTTTTAATATTGTTAATTCTTTATAAGAGAAGAAAAACAATCTATGATTATTACCTCTTGACCTGTTTGTTTGTAAAGAAATCGCTGCAAAAAAAAGAAAAAAAAAAAAAAGAAAAAAAAACCCAACGAATGCACACAGCTCGATTTACACTGGAACTGTTTCTACTCAAACCTCGCGCCTGCTCTGTAAGGTGAGGTTTCATCTCTGCTCCGGGCGCCGGGGTTAACTTTTGGTTTTTTTGAAACACTCTGTTCTCGCTGTCTGTGTATCCGTCCGCGTGTCCGTCTTCCCCGAGACTCCCTACTTGTCTGTGATGTTGTGTGAAGTGAGGAGTTGTGTCTTTGCCTCGTGTTCGGAGCCATTTTGCCTCCTCCCGTGGGGTTTGGGGTGGGACGGTGCGGTGCCGAGGTGGGAGCAGTGTACGCCTCATCAGCGTCCGGCTTTCCCTTCCCTTCCCCGTTTGTCCAGCCTTGCATCTCAGCCCCAGGTTCCCGTGTGTCGGCGGAACCGTACGTCCCTTAACCAAACCCTTCTGTGTTTAGAAACCGAGGTGGTGGGCGCTTCACCCTACAGACTCTTCAGCTGCTCTGACAGGACCCTGTCGGGTTGGGGACAAAGTCTTAACGACTGTGACATAAACTGCCATAGGAAAGCCCGTCACGCCGGTAGGTACGTCTGCCGCGCGCTCCCCCGCCAGCGCTGCGGGCTCTGGTTTCCCAGTAGGAGTCTCCCGTCCCCGTTAGCGGTGCGGGGTCTTCTCGAGGACGCTGTCAGCTACGTGACTTGCACTGACTTGCTCCCCCCACCCCTCCAACTGTAGCCACACACGCATCTGCCTCAGCGCTAAACCAAACGGCCGAGCGGAGCGGTTTCGGGCCGGAGAAGGTCCGAAGGGGTGAGGGCAGGACGACAGGGAATCCCCTATAAGAGAGAAGCCTCGTTCATAGAGAGATGCCATTGCCAGGCAGGCAAAACCGAGGAGGATCCGTGGTAGGAACGCTGACTATGTAGCATTTACACAGCACTTTTCATGCAAACCCATGCCGGGGAGGTGCAGTGCGTCCGTAGCTGACCAGTAGCAAACATAGGAACGTGCCCGGCTCCGAGGTGGTGGCAGCAGCCGGGGGAGAATGCCCCGTTACGGGCAGTTGAGGAGCAGAGGCCACCGCCGCAGCTGGGGACGAGGAGGGGGGATGTGGGGTGCTGGAGGGCGAATGGTGCTGGGGAGAGGCGGAGGGCCGGAGCTCGTGCTTCTTGTCTGTGGCGCAGGGTGAACCCGTGGTACGCTGGCTTCAGAACAGATCTCTTGGTACTTATCTGCCCCTTTTATTTGTTTGGTTTTGTATATTTTATTAGAAATGGACTGTAAAATAGCCACTTAGACACTTTACCTCTTCAGTATGCAAATGTAAATACAATGTAATATAGGAAATCTTTTGTTTAATATAAAACGAGGCTGTCGATTTCTGCTGTACATTATTAAAAGTTTGTTTTATTCATGTGAGGTGTTGGGAGTCTCTCGCTGTTTGCTGCCAAGGGTTCGCTGTGGCGTAGCCGCGTAGGAACCAAGTGACAAGGCCTGCCCAAGCTTATACTGCCCCCAAGCCCAGAGAAGCGTCTGGTGGGGGTGGGGGTCTGTTCCCTGCATTAATCTCCCCGGGAATCCCGCTCAGCAGATCTTCCTGTTGAATATTCCCCTTGTTAGTGGCGATGGTGTGCTCAGGAGATGCCGTGATCACAGCAGAGGGAAGAGGAGGACGCGGCAGAGAGATTTCCAGCCAACGCAGGGACGAGCAGCCGAAATCGGGTCTCCCCCCCCTGCTGTGGGTCGGTCACTGCGGCAGGACAGGGTGTGGGGGGCAGGTCCCCGCAGTGTCCCTGTCCCCCCAGCGTCCCCCTGCTCTCTGCACACGGAGCCGCAGCTCCAAAGAAGGATAAATTTTAGTCCAAACCGCCCAGCAGCCCCATAAAATCCTGTTTGCTCGGTTCTGTGCAAGCTGCCCCCGCTAATTCTCCCTAATTAGAGCCTCCCGTGAATGAGCATCTTGTGAGCGGATCAAGGGGAAAATCCGGGGTCCCCCTGGGCTCAGACTCGGGGTGGGGGAACCGCCATCTGGGCTCGTCCCCCCCTCGCTCACGGCTTTGTCTGCAGCTCCTGCCGTGGCCCCCCACGCTCTGACCCTGGCCTGGAAACAGACGGCGGGTGAGGTGAGAGGATGCTTTTTGGTTTTTAAAGCAAAAATTGTCTTTACTACTCCTCTTTAAGGAAATGTGATGGGAAAACAGGGCTGGGGTGGCTTTGGCCATGTCATTCTCTGGGCTGCCAGGTTTGGGGAGAGGGATGGGATGTTCCTCTTTGCTCCCTGATGAAGGGTTACAGTGTGGTGGGCTCGATCCTTGGGAAGTGCCTTTCCCAAGCACTTCCAAGTGGGAGCAGCCCGGCTCCGGGAGCCGCCCGGTGACCCTGGCCAGCCCCTGGGCGGGTGGCTCGGCTGTAACGCCGGCAGGACTGTTACAAACTGATTTTTTTTTTTTTGGCAAATTTTAAATAAACATCTGGGCAAAAACCTTAATTCCAGCTGGAAAATTCCTGCTATCTCCGGCTGCGATGCAAGGGGCTGCCCGGAGTCGTGTCCCATTCCTGCCTCCGGGAATTGTTCTTCCCATGGCACTGGCAAAGCTCCTGAGGAGCGGTTTAAATCTTCCGTCTGCCAGGCTGGAAGCTCGGCCCGGGGCTCCGGCTCCACCCTTGAACTGAGCCCCAAATGTGGCTTCGGTGGTGGGTCTCGTCCTGGGGCGTGACACAGCTGCTGGGCCCCATCAGGCTCCGGTGCTGGGAGTAGCGTTGCTTCTGCCCCCGGGAAACCCTCTGCTTCCCCCCATATCACCCCTGAGGCGCTCCCTGGGGCAGTGGCACCCCACGGTGACACCCCTGACCCCCCCCCACCACCACTGTCCCGTTATCATCCCCAAGGTGATCAATGGGGCAGTGGCACCCTGCAGTGACACCCCTGACCCCCGCCCCCTGCAGCAGCCCATTATCATTCTCAAGACCATCCCCGGGGTGGTGACCCCCCCCCCCTCCCTGCACCGTCCCATTATCACC
>VWZL01001614.1:620-64030 GCA_013396915.1 Stercorarius parasiticus
TGGAACACCTCTCTTATGAAGAAAGGCTGAGGGATTTGGGTCTCTTCAGTCTGGAAAAAAGATGGCCGAGGGGGCACCTTATCAACGCTTATAAATACTTAAAGGGTGGGTGTCAGGAGGATGGGGCCAGGCTTTTTTCAGTGATGCCCAGTCACAGGACAAGAGGTAATGGGCACAAACTTGAGCATAGAAGTTCCATGTAAACATGAGGAGGAACTTTTTTACTTTGACGGTGGCAGAGCACTGGAACAGGCTGCCCAGAGAGGTGGTGGAGACTCCATCTCTGGAGACATTCAAAACCCATCTGGACGCGTTCCTGTGCAACCTACTTTAGGTGAACCTGCTCTGGCAGGGGGGTTGGACTAGATGATCTCCAGAGGTCCCTTCCAACCCTGTGATTCTATGATTCTATAGAACATTTTTTATTGTCTTTTATGGCAGTAGTCAGATTAAGGTCTAGTTGGTCTTTGCCCTTCTGATTTTCTCACTGCATAACCTCAAGACCTTCTTGTGGTCCTCCTGAGTATGTTACCCTCTCATTAATGATACAGTTCATAATTTTACTTTTCACCTGCAATAAGTTTCTAGCTACTGAAATGTGATGTCACACATTTCATCCATTTTGCTCTTTCAGATTCATCAACTTTCAGCTGCAGGGCTCCTGCACCACTGGTTCAATGTTTTTTTCTGCTGGTACAGCATGTCAGCCATATCAGTAATTATATTATTAGCACTGTTTAATGGCTAAGGGATGTTAAAAAATGTATATAAAGATGATAGAGCCCCTGGTGTCACAGCGGAGCATATCAGAAGTTCTGGTGTTTTGTTTTGACCTATGCCAAGCCTCCGATACATGTCACAACAACAAACACAGTCATGTACCTTCCATTAGGAAGGCTGTAGAAAATAAAGCAGTACTTCGTAGTAAGCTGTAGCCAGCAGAAGGGCAGCAGGAACTGTTTAATAAAATACTCCTATTCTGATTCTCAAAAAGTCACTGGTAGAAAGGAACTACAAACAAAGCAAATACAGGCGGGGAGATGTGCAGTCAATCCCACAACTTTTAAAATCCCAAGTGAGACAATTTAAACTGCCACAGGAGCCAGGACTGCTGCAACAGTGCATGCTCATGACGCTGTTCCGTAGATGCAGTGAAGCTGCCCTGCTAGCAGCAATTTCTGACAGTAGCTTGAGAGACACAGATAGGTCAGATACCTATCCTTCACTCAGGAAGTGGAACGTGGCTCCATCCAGTAGCTCCCAGCAGCCACAGGCTTCCCTTTGCTCTGGCCTGTCTGCCCTACTCCATGGCTGTGTCCTCAGCGTTTCTCTGGCACCTCTCTTGGCCACCTTCTCCCAGCTGCACTCTGTTTCCAGGTGCTCCTCAGAAATTTGCTACCTCTTTCTCCTTTCCCTCACCAGAAACCCTCTTGTTAGTTGGAGAAATACCAAAGGGGGGAAGACAAAAAGCCATTAAGTAGTAGTGCTTAATGGAGTAAAACTATCAATAAATGACAGTGTTTAGGAAGTAACTTCTGCCTAAGCAAACAGCATTGTTTACGGCACGTGCTTAAAATATTCCCACCCTCATCTTCCTTTACTCACGGGAGTTTCCCCTCCATTAGAAATTAGCAGATAAGAGCAAAGGAAGGGTTGTAATTATTGCAATGAGCCTTCCTTAGCTCAGTTCCTAGTAAGTGCAAGTAAATACATGCGTGCACGCACTATGCCTCAAGTGTCATCAAGCTCTTATGGGACAGAAAGGATAGCTTCATGATGGTATTTATTCAAAACACAAAATTTAGAGTTATTACTTGCCTCTGAAATAATGGTGAATACCGTCAATCCAAGCACCCAAAGCTACAGCGTACAAGAAATACTTTAACCAAACCTAAACACAAAGCTAAGTGAAAAATGTTACAGCAAAACACAGCTTAGAGTTTCCTTACACTATGAGCTTTCAGCAAAGTCAATCTTTCTGTCACCCCACAAAAAACTTGTAACTAAAAAAGGATGCATCTCGCTCATAATTCAACCTAACATGAATGATGATAATATATCATCTTATTTACAGAAAAAGGAGGAAGTTCTCAATGCCTACATGCTGGTTAATCCCATTTTAAAAATCTGTACTGCACAATAGTAATAACACATTAATAAAGCAGATTAAGAATCATCTGACCAACAGATCTCAAAACAAAGTAACCAAAGGGAAATAACTGCTGATTGGAAAGGCTCCTGTCTGGATTTATGGAGCATCATCAGGCATATTTACTTACAAGTAAACACAATGTCACTGAAAAATAAATTTGCAGACAGCTAAAGGTTACTAAGAGTGGCAAATGAGGATAGCAAAAACTCACAAGGACCCATATGGTGTATGCTAGTAGAAGGGTACACAAAAAGACCAATAAAAGCTATCCAAAGCTGTATTTTATGCTTTCCTGTTTTGAAAACATACATGTTATTCATAAATTTGGAGCTGAACAGAATGGAGAGGCATCTTCAGAAGCAAAATAAGCAATTCAATATTCCAATTGTGACATAACTTTGGAAACTGATGCTAACAGGAATCAAACAAGTTCTGGACAGTCAACTAAATATATTGGGAAAATATCTGCGGAAAATATCTTGATTTTTAAGTTTACATAAATACAACAGAAGTTGGATTTTCACCTTTTTCTCTAAAGATAATTGTGTATGTACCCTGAGCAAAATTTAAATTTTTGATTCCATACTTAAACAACATCAAAACATACCTTGTTTAGAAAATTATTGTTAAGCATGACTGATTTTGTCAAACATAGAAAAGACATAACTATGAAAAACAACAAAAGTTGGCATGAGAAAATGGCAATATGTGTTGACTTTAACAGCAAGTTTTAATTTAAAAAGAAAAAGTCCTGCAACTCTATTTACAAGTACTATAATGAATAACAACCCCAAACACTGCTTGCTAAAAAGCTTTGGAACACAGCAGGAAAGTTCTAGAAAAAGCCAGTGGGAGTGGAGGTCAGAATAAAAATAAAACTGGCAATATAGCACGATGGGCTTTTTTAAAAAAAAAAAAAAACACACCCTAGGTAAAATGAAATGAAGCAAGAAAACAAGTGGCAAATTGCTCTGGCTCATGACATTTCTTTTCAAGAACTGTCTAGTGAATAGCTTTTAGATTCAGCACAGATGCAACTGCATGAAATTTTATATCCTGAGACACCAATACGGTCAGTTGAAATTACCGGGATTTTTTTGGCATTAAAATCTATCCACTGATGATTCAGGAGTGCCTTTTTTCAGACATTTCAGCTTCATGAGCTATCACTAGAGATGCATTTTTGCTGGTTTACTAGGACCACTTCAGAGCAGGAAACTTTGCTTATTACTTGTTCACTTGGGTATTTTGAAGAATAATTCTCTTGCTGCTTCAATTTACAAAAGCAACGAAAATGCAAACAAAGCAATTCCTCCTACCTAAAATACAACCCACCCTCTTCTGCTTTCTAATACGCCTTTCAAAAACAGCTTGAGTAAACAGAAGGCTTCATCAGGTACATAAAAATTTAACACTGCTTTTTCAGGACCCAAGGATTGTCAAGAGGAAAATCTCAGGAGTTAAGTAATCTTGAATATAAAGGATAGTCTGGCGACATCTTTATACAGTGGCTCTCATTTTGCAAAAGCTAAAGAGAATGTCAGTCTAAAGCAAGCCAGACAAACAAAACCAGGAACTGATCCGACAATTGAAATAAAAAGCTGTATACATTAAAATCATCTTGAACTGTGCCTATAAGAAAATCTCTAAATGCTACTTACAAAAAAAAAATTAGTTTATACTGTAACAACTCACCTTTACATGTTTTTTCTAATCCATCTTCAAAATTTTCAGAGAATGTAATAATTCAGAATTATTTTTAAAAGCCACTATGTAAGCAAGTAATTTCTACTTGTATAAGACATCAGAGCCACCACAAGCTAGTGAAGGAAGTGCTTTCACAAAAACAGAGCTACTTCATCCGGTAAAAGAAAAGAGTAGTTCTCAGATTGATATGAAGGAAAAAATATCCCACTCAGCTTCTCAGTGACATATATCTGCAGTACTGGACTGACAGTGTAGATTACTTACATTTATTTACGTCAAACATCTGGAAAAAAATACAGTTTACTAAGTGTACATTTTTTAAAGTTAGCTATTTAAAATATATAAATAGTGTTTGGGTGACTTATCATACCTTTGAGATACAGAGACATGGATAATTCAGGTAAACTCCAATTTTAGTTTCAACTCCTTGAAAACTTATACTATTACACTTTTTCCGTGGCTCAAACAGCAAACCTAGGGTTAAAAATGTAATTTGATTTATCCCTTATATTGCAAAGTGGGGGGGGTTCTTCCATAGAGGCTGGTTTCAATATTTTGGATTCTAGTGACAAGTTCTTGTAACTCAAGCCAAAAATTAAATTGGAATTGGATAACGCAAAGCTAGCCAGTATTACTTTAACGCATGTCATACTTGGACTCCTACAGTATATCTGACCATCAGATTATGTTTAAAACACAGAGTTCTGCGAAAAGACATAAAACCGCAACAGAAGAGTACACACAGGACCTCAGAGTGAGCCACTAACAGCAGCATTAACTTTCAGACCCCATTTTTCACAGTATTAACTGGATGACACTGCAAGTACAAAACAGTCTTGAAAAAGCGAGCACTTGTAACAGTAGGGACTGAAAAGATCTAGCCATCACTAGTCTGTCTGTTCTCATGTGCGTGGCCATAAAACCAGGCTGTGCTGTGAGAACACTTAAGGAAGGCTGTTTTGTTATGGATTTATCTCCTATGTGTCATATTCCAATCTACCCATAACCCCTTCACATCCCCTACAACTGCTGACAGAGATACCTGGAATTGCCCTTCAGATAACCCTTTCTCCCATTTGCCTGTGCAGACCTTGTCTTTGTCCCCTCTCGCTAAAAGCAGCTTATGCTCCAGCCATTGCTCCACGACGTGCGCATTCACAGGCCTGCTGGAGAGGCCACACAGACGGCTGGGCTCAACTAATGCTTCTCCAAGAGACAGGACGTTCATTCGGGTGTTTTTCCTCCTCTACCCTGGTTTCAGTTTTCAAAGACTTCTCTGAGACCTTCAGCACTGCCCAGACAGGTAGAAATATGCCACATCACCTTAACCAGGCTAAAAAGAAAATTTGTTTCTAGCCCATCTCTGATACAAACCGTATCAGAAAGTACCATATTGAAAGCTGTTAAAAAGATCAAACTTCTAAACCATGGGAAAGATACATATTTTGTTTAATGTTAAAACATAAACTGTGTTCAAAGAATGGCTTCATGTCATCAGCCGTTTAAATAATACTGGGAACAGCTTATATTGAAGTACTGCTTCCTTCTAGATGTATGCAAAATGGCAGTTCTGTGATCCTTTGACAAGAACACTGAGAAAAATAACGCAGAATTTTTTTATAATTTTATAATAAGCTACATGCTATTTTACACCTTCCTTCAAGTTCTTGCTCCAGGTACAAGAGTTGTCACTCTTAAGAAAAAGCATCAGTCTTCAGCAAAAAACTATGACATTTGAAAGGCACAGACTCAAGAGGAGGGAAAAGGGTTACATAAATCATGTTTAGCTTCTCACAATGCTTAGCATAAGCATAATTTTAGAGGGCTAACTCCTGATAATTGATTGCTTGGTGCCAGCAGTACACAAGAAAATGTGTTAACCTTAAAGCTGCACATATCCTCTATTTTAATGCTTTGAGCTTCGCAACTGCCGTTCTCCTTCAGACCTTTTCTCCTTTGCCTGACCCTCAGCTACATTTATATTATCCTAAATACAGTGCACTGACAGTAGTACAAAAACCTACTTACAGGAATCATCCAGTTGGCGAGGTCACCGTACTTAGACACCTGCATAGCTCCAAGCATTGTCAGATCAACATGGCCTCTGGCAACAGAAAGTGCATAATTAGCATATCATGCTCAAGTAACATCCCACAAATCTTAACAAGCTTTTGTTCACGTTCTCATTACATAAATATAAAGACGGCGGCATACCACAGAGGTAGCAACCATTTTGTCACACATGTGGTTGGGGTTTTTTTTCCCATCTAGATCTATTGCTAATGCAAATTTTTCTGTCTGCCTACTGAGCCTCAAAAACATTATTACTTTTGTCTGATTTTGGCTAATTGCATGCACAGTCATCAGCTCTGAACTCATATTTCTAAGTGCACTCCTTCACATATTTACATGCACTCATTATCTCTCGGAGCCATTAGGATTTAGTGTTTGTTTGCATCCAACCTCCTTCCCGAAAAACAAACAAAAACCAGGTGCAGACGGTGAATTTCCATTAGGGAGGTGTAATGAGGATCACAGTTGCAAGCTGAGCAAAGAGAGTATACAGAGTGCAAGTACAGATTAGATACTTGGAAATGACCAAAAAGTAGTTGTTAAAACATAAATGTGTTTATATACGGCCAGGTGGTGGTAGACATGAACATCACTACAGTATCTATTAGTTACAGTGTTTTTCTATTTCCAATTGCTAGACCTAATCCTCTGTAAACCATCCCTGATTCAGGCTATGATCATTTTACTGCTTGTTAGATGCTAACCACATTTCAAAGAATTACTAATGGGTTCAGCCACTGACTCAGTTTATCCTTTTCATGTTTCAAAAGATCAGGGTTTGTGGTGTTACATACCCTCTTATCATTGCAAATGATTCATCGCTAGAGAAATAGGAAGAACCTGGAAGAACAGTGACTGTCTCCTTACCTGTAAAAGAAATAAGCTGTAGTATGTATGTATTTTGTCTCTTTGACAAATGAAGTCACAGTTATTAACCAAGAAATAAGGAGTTTTTTTATCAAATTCCTTTGGATTCTGTACAACTATGGACCTGATTACACTTACTATGTCACATATAAACCTAATCAATCATAATGAATTGTGAAGCAGTTTGTTACAGTTTTTAATGATAGGATTGCCCGCTCTTTGATCGCCAGCAGTTCCAGGCAAGACATCATGGACACCAGAGGCTAAGAAATCTCTGTGGACTTCAGCTTTCTGCTCTAGCCACAGAAAAAGTGAGAGGTAACTCTCCTTTAAAACAGAGAAAGAGCACTTTCAGGAGACAGAGAGGTTGCAAGAAGAGTGAGCATACCACATTGAACAGTCTGGAGTGATAATGATGTAGAACACAGAAAAATAAATCACAGATCTAGTCTACTCTTGTTTTGTTAAAGTGCAAAACAGAATGTGCTCCTCTGTGCTGTACTGTTCTCTGCACAGTTCTTGGGTCAAGCCATGCAGCACACATGGAGGTGTCTCATTGTGACTCTCTCCAGAGCCCTCTCTTTCCTCTCCTGCCAGCACTTTGAATCAGTCCAAGCAACAACCATGTGTACAGGGTGCCTCTGGAAAGGCATAAGAAACACAGCCAAAGGTGAAATTATAAACCAAGCATGGGAAAACAGAAAGAAAAAAAAAAACAACAGAAGACTTTAACCAAAGAAAAAGCTAGTGTAACAACAAAGGGGGAAAAAGAATGAGAGATCATTATACGGTTCCCAGGAAACAGGGAAAAATAGGCAATAAAAATAAATAAGAGGATTGGAAAAAGGAAGGAAACACTGTAGGGAAGTTAAAATAGAGATCTAAGATACCTGTTTTAATTTATTGAGTTCACTTGATGTATATTATATGCCAAGACATTGTACAGAAATTAAATTTTGACACAAAAAATAGTACAGAATTAAGGCCAAACAAGCAGTCTTGCAGTCTGATCACAAGAATTTACCATGCAAACATCCAGACCCACTGAGACTACCTGAATTGTCTCTCCCTACCAGGCACCCATCCAAGGGAGCAGGAGAGACAACAGGGCCTACAAGCAGCAACATGGAGTGAGAACCCTGGGATAAAGTGACAAGCTAATGCAACGCTGAGAAGAAAGAGGCACAGGCTGAGGACCACAGGATAATGTACCAAGAGCACTGTATTACCCACTTCTCAAATATGCTCTCAGGAAGTCAGTACTTGTAAATATTTCTGCTGTAAGACAGAAGTCTACCTTTCAATTACAGTGAAGATAAACGTTATGTGAGACATTTAGAAAATGGGGCACCCTCCCCCCGCCCCCCATATTTCAGAGAAATACAATTACATTTGCAGATAGGAATTTGGCAAAAGCCTGAACTGGGAGTATATTTTGAAAATGTAGACTTCAGGGGCTGATACTGTACCATTCCAGCCTATGAATGCGAATAGAATTAAATTCTATTCCTTTTGCCATTTGGATTCTATTTTCTTCACATGTTTCTTTACATTTGGCTGGGAAGCTCCCAGAGTGGCATTAATCCAACTAAGTGTCAGAGGGATTTAGCAGCTTCTGTGTGTTTCAACAATGGTAACAATAATAACTTCAGTAGTAGAGCTGGAGTGCACCTATCCTGTGTCCTGTCTACTGCAGCTGCAGAGAAAGATTTGAAGGTGCCTAACAATGAAGTACCAATACTAGAATAATCAATACTAGAATAATCTGATTTCCATGTTGCATTCTAACCTCTTTATGTTAGCTTCATCCCTGCAAGATTATCTGTTCAAAAATATTTATCAACCATAAACAACATTTCAAGATCATCTTGACATCCATATAAAAGCACAGTGACTTTTCAGAGTTTATATCAAGTTCTTGGATACTTTTTTCCAATCATCACTCTGTTAAATTGTTCATTTCTAATGCATCTGTATCAGAATTTAAGTTCTAATGTGTGTGCATATAATTTCACCTTTTATAGTAATTTTTTGATTCTAAATATTTTTTTCCTTCCAACGTCACTTTCGATAATTTTAAAAAAAAAAAAAAAGCACCCCAATTTCAATTCAAGAATTAACACAGCTCTCATGTGCCTCTGGCATTTTCCTTCATACAGTGTATCACAACAGTTATCTAGCTACTGGTGAAATGCTGGACTCAATTCCTTAATAATTTCTTATTTCAAATCAGAAGATGGTCTTAAATAACTCCTTATTTAAAACGTAATACTGTAACGGGGCAGTATGATAGTAGTATCAATTAGTCAAGCCAGGTAGCAAATGTTTCAAGTCAGTGAACAATTGCTGGACTGCACCTGATATTAAATTGTTTGTTTGATGTCAGTGCACTATCTCCTTTGACTTTTCAGAGTTTAATTTAACTTGCTAATAGCAGCTGAGAAAGGCACTGTCTATACAGATACATACATAGATACCTATGCATATATGTGTATGTATGTATATGTACACATAAATAAAAAATACAAAATCCATAGGTTTTCCGTAGGAAAAAACCCACAACTCTAAGATGTCAGCTGTGGGTCTACAACCTATACCATTAATATCAATGACCAGCCACCTGCAGCAGAGCCTCCAGTATGGCAGGTCCCAACAGGGGAGCTCTGTCCCCCTGCCCTGGCTACTACTCTCTCTCCGAATGCAAACAAGCTGCATTTCTGGCAACTCACTAGCCAGGAATAAACCAGGCCATTATACACAGGACATTTTAAAACCTGTCCCAAACATAAATCATTAAAAGCCATTTTCTAGAAGACACAAGGTGAAAAGTAGCAGGAAAACAAATCCATATTCGTGTATAGGCTTCACAGAACAATCTCACCTCTGAAAAGGAAGCTCTGATTCTTAACTGCTTGGCCTGGAAGAGGGTTTCCCTCAGTGGTGACTAAAACGCATCAAAGCGTAAGCTTTCTAAATAGAATACTAAACATCTCCATTGATCAAAACCAACCTTCACTTAAAAGAAGACGAGTACGTTAATATTTATAAGTAAACAAAACAGGAGTCTGGGTTCAAATACTGAATCAAAAGAAAACTTTTAGATTAACAATGAATAATCATTTCCCATAAATGGAATTTATTTAAAAGATTTTACCTGCATTAATCAGGTCTGGATCTACTTCATTTTCAAGTGGATAAGGACCCTGACAACAACACAGACATATGTCAGCTTTATATTGAAAAGCTTTTGAGATATATTTCATAATTGCTTTATTATTTCTAATGCTTATTACTGAAAACAGATCATCACAGACATGTATTTTTTTGTCTTTAGCAGAACAACATCCCTGACAACATCAATTAACGTATCAGGACTGATGGACATATTGTTAGAGGCTGTTAGAATGACTAAATAACCACGAAGTGGGGGGTTTGTTTGGTTTAAGTGGCAAATATTTTTCAGAAAAAGGTATGCAGGTGGAACTTCATAAAGCCATATGACAGTGAAAATAACATTCACTTTAAGCTCTATTTAAAATTATGTTTGATAAAGCTTACAAGGCTTGGTCTTGCAAACTACTGAAGGTATTGACTCCTTCCAGCAAAAAGTGTACTTAAGAACATACTTAGCAAAGTAGCACTATAATCCTGAAATGAGCATTTCCTTGAAAACTTGCCTTCACTACAGTGAGAATTTTATGATCATGCAATATGGCATATATTTGTATATAATTTTTAGTAAAATTACAATCAGGTTGGGGGTGAGTGGGAAATAAACACCATGAACTGCAAGATAATTACACTGCAGTAAGTAACCAAGATAATATTCTTACCAAACCCAGGACTCCATTTTCGCTCTGTAAGTGAACAGTTATGTCTGGACTGATGAAGTTACTGGCCAACAGTGGGATTCCAATACCCAGATTAGCTGAAGAGAAGTGGTTAAGGCATAAACAGGAACACACTTACTGCAAACTAGTAAACTAAAAAAAGTTATCATTGTACTATGATGAGATTAGAACTGTTCTCTTCACAAATACTTGCATTTTTAGTTAGATGCATCACATCTGTGATGAATTATTTTGACATTTGGACTGTCTAATTGCATTGTGTCAAATACTTTACATGATAAAAAACCCACAATGCAAGTAAACTTAATTTCCAACATATGTAACTTCTTCAAGAAATTCTTGCAAAACATAAAACTGCTAACAAACTCTGCAGATATGCCTGTATAAAAACTCCAGGTACCTTATGTCTTAACATCCAATATATATTGTCAATAAAATGAGAAAATCTCAGGTTCTGGGAAGGACAATGAGCATGTTTTAAACAAAACAACTGCGGCTGTTTTTCTAGTGAGTCCTCACTTTAACCTACAGCAAAGCTGAAGGATACCGTACATGCCATCCTCAAACTCCAAAGCAGCCCGTCTGATGATCCTCTCCCTCACATTGTCTCCTTGTTTTTGTTTGGCTTTTGAGTCTTCAGGCTTTCGGATAGATAAGCGCTGCAAACGAAGAAGTAATCATAAGAAAAGGTTAGAATCCAGATTCTTGCTTCTCAAGACACAAAAGCCTGATTTGTGATTGCACTGACATGCTTAATGTAAGGATAATGTTATTTATCCATCTTCTACAAAAAATGACCTTTTATTCTATCAGTTCAAGCTTATCTAAGCCAGTGGACTCATCAAATATCCCCAATGATAGCCTTAGAGCAAAATCTTATTTCTTTGTCTGTATTGCCAAGGCTGAGAGAGTACGTGACACATAAGCAACTAGTTAAGAAGGCACCAGGCATTAGTTCAAATACTAGCAAGTCTGAGATTCATTACCTTAGAGATACCTAAATAGACTTGGAAAATGTCAGTCTAAAATGCTCTCCTGCATTCTTTCAATTCAGTGGTGCTATTCTAGATTTATATGCATGAGACAGACAAGTGCCAGTCATCTAAAGATACTAAGAGCTAAGCAAATAAGTTTTCAAACATATATCTTCATAATCTTGCACAAATCTGCCTGAACTTGTGTCCTGCGATTTCCTGGTGTTAAGTCCATGCTTTCTAAATCACATGTAACTGAAAATGCCACAATATTCAAGAAGTTTGTAAGACCTTTTTGGTAAATTATTGTTTCCATAGATTCTATTCTTTGCACACCTCTCCCATGCATATAAAACTGCTCTGGGCAACCTCATGTCATGCACCTCCATGTATCTTCACATCCTCTCCTACTTCAGGCCATAATGAACACATCAGGCAAAATTATCCTCTGCTCCTTTTCATCACCACAAAAGAATTTTTGCAGTGTTTTTTTTCCCCATGTTGGGATTCACTTTCCTCTTTAGGCAGTCAGAAACAGCCAGTATCAATACTTTTAAACTTCCCAGCAACTTTCTTTTTATGCCTTGGCTATTTTCCCTAGAATTGCTTCACTTGCAAGTTATGGAAAAAGTAAGAACAATCACAGAAGATTTTTCTGCAGCAAAAAAGAAGGCTGGATAGACAATACGACTTGCACTAACAGGGCCATGTCTGAGCCAAATTAGGCAGGAACTGCTATTTATAGCCAGTAAAATTACGACAGACTAGATTTTCTTTATTCTCTTTATTTCTCATCTCCCCTCTTACCACTTATCATACTGAATGCTTTCCTATGTACAGCCACTTCCTTCATATATAATCTCTTATGGAAGACTAAATAAATCTGCCGTTTCCTTCCTATACTTCTGTTAATGAGAGGTGCCACTGCCAGAATTACAAAATTTCACAAACCAAATTAATCTCAGTTACAACTTTGCTGTGCAGTCTATTGTAGCTTTCTTTTTTCCCCTCTCACTTCCTTTTTTTCTTAAGCATATAGGGAAGGTAGGTAGGTGTATTCACTTATGCAGACAAGCCAAAGAAAATCAGGTGTTTGTATAAAAGTCTTCCCTGGACTTTGGCAGTCACCACTACCAAACTGCAATAAGAACCTCAGTTTAATAAATGCAAAATGGATTTCTCTCATGAAAGCTAAAAGCTTTTGTGTGAGATATTGCATCCATTCAGAAAAAGGAAACAGGCCATTAATTGCAGTCTAACACAACATGCCAGAAGAAAGAATAAAGAAAAAAAAAAAAAAAGAGGTTTGACACATCTGTTTCCAGTCAAACACTCAAAAATATGCAATAAGCATTTGCAGAATGAACAGATGGCAGGAAATAAAAGGCTTTTTAACCTTAACATTCATAAAAGAGTTTATTCGGAGAAAAGGCCTTGTATGACTTTCTAGGACTTTGAGACTTGATTTTAGTAATCAAATTTAATTATTACAATTCCTTTGTGCACCTTTTTTTTTTTAAAGTATTTTTTTCCTTGTGTCATAAATTTCCCCCTCCACTAGCTCTTTCGATGACATTTTGAATAAATCCCACCTCCAGAGTATGGAGACACAGGAGAAATAAAGAATTTTCAATTGCACTTTAAGAGTATTGTCACATCACCAAAATGAACATAGGGACATAGCTTGAGTGAGGCAAAGCCACAGAAACAAAGAACAATTACATAATCGTAATTTCCTTGGGTGCTTTCAGTGACGGAATATTATTGCTGCGATTTTTAATAGCCATTGACATTTTTTATTCAGACCAGAAATGCCACTGGCTAAAAAAGTTCCTGATTAAAGAAAAGGAAAGAAAGGTTCCAGGACCTTTGCAAGGTAACGTAATTCAATACACAGCACAAAAGGGCCTGCGACTGGCCCTACATGACCATGCCAAAAGCTCTCCAGTACAAAAGAAAGCATCTAATTGTCAAAGTCAGCTCTTAGTCTAGGTGTTCCCTTTGTTGTGTATATAGAAGGTGAACTGAGAGAAGGAAGGAGAATGAAGTAGCATTTTCTATCAAATTTTCAACTGCGTTAAATGTGTCCACAGCAACAAGCAGTTGCTCTAAATTATTAAGGGACTGAACCAGAGAGGCTGAGATATAAGAAACAAGGCTCAATTCTCAGACCCCCACCTCATTACTAACTACCTTAGTACCTACCTAAGCTCCAGTACCCAGCAAAACTTGACAGGTCTTTCTCACACTGTTTTCTCGGTGCTAAGACTTGGTGGCTAGAGTAAAAACCCTGTAAATTCTAAAATATACCCCAAGCTGAAACATGTTGTGACCAAGGAGGTCAGCCACTTACTTCAATTCTCTTCTCAAACTTCTCTCCTTGTATCAGACGATCAACATAGATTTTGGGAACATGAATGTCTTCTGGGGCAAATGCTCCTATATCTACAATTTCTTCCACCTACAGAGAGAAAAGGGAAAGTGAAAAGATTTAGAAAACAGTATTCAATGAGACATTTAATTTGCAATGACATTTCAAATATTAAATATACAGTGGATCAAATCAAGAAAATTAAGGAAGGGGACAAAATAGATATACCCTTTAAAATAGGCTATTTCAGATGCTTATCCTTCCTCTTCTTTCAGATGATATTTTTACGTACAAAGTGAAAGTAGTTTATGTTTTAACAGCCCAGTTTGTATGACAACCTTGAAGAAATATACCATGTACAGTTACATCAGAGTTCTTTGTACCTATAAATAATTTCCACCCAAACAGAAGGAAACAGTATGCTGGTAACAAAATGTCAGAGTACAAAGCAGAAGTATGAATTTTAAGGATACAAGCAGAGAAGCTGGCTTGAAGTTTCTCCATGGTGTACTCAAAAATAAAACTGAAAACATTTGAACTGTAGTAATTGATTGCAAGAAAGATGTGAAGATTGGCACTGATATATCGTATATTTTAAATGTCACCTATTTGGAACACCACAGACATTAGGGTTTTCCTTCCTGCTATGTCTGAGTTCAGGGTGGTATAGGTGGAGGCCCTGCTATGGCCAGATGCCTGCAGCACAGACTTTCGGTGATGTCTGGTGGTTTCCCTGGCAAGTCTCAGGTGCAGAGAGAACATCTCACTCTACCATAAAACAGGCACTACTGTTAGGGCTGTACCTGCATCCGACTGCAGAGAAAATGTATAATATTAAAAGAACAGGTCAAAGACAATATCAGAAACAATTGCTGAAAAAGAAATTCCAAACTGCTTTATCACCAGAAACTAGTTAAACTTTCAGGAATGTCCAAAGTCTAAGAACCCCAAAACAAGTCCCAGGGTATAACGTATAAGTAGGGGCCACCTTAGCAGCCATCACCAGTGAAGCAACATTAAAGAGCTTAAAATTGAGTTTGCAATCCCACTGTTACTGCACAATGTGATCAATAATAAAATAATGTATAGTACATCTGATTGACAATTACCTCCCTACTGTGTCTTGCAGTTTGACAGGACACAAACGAACAAATCCACCCTAAAAGCAGCAGAGGGAGAGGAAAAATTAGCTATCTAAAGACCACAGGATCAGTTTCAGATGATCCCTAAAAAAAGCCCTGGGGCAAAGAGCCAGCAAGAGACACACTGGGAAATCTGTAAGGCAAAGGTGGTAAGGAAGAGGCAGTAACAGCCACAGTGACACCAGCCTCAGTGTTCATGGAGAGCAGAAAGTCCTTATCCACAAGATAAGGAGAGACAATCAAGATAAAGAGAGACAATCAAATCAACATTTTAAAAACTCAGACTACTATATTCAGGAAAAAAATGGTGCAATCGCATCCATGCCCTATCTCACTTTAAGTTTATTATTTTATACATGAATTTTAAAATTACGGAGACCAGGTCAAATACAGGGTAAAATGAACAACATCCTGAAGCAGGCAGCTGAAGCACACTGCAGTCTCAGTGCAGTGACTACCATCAGAACATGCTCAAAGAGAAGGCGAAACAGGAGACAAGACTTTTCAATGAAGCCATATGCAAGCAGATGATCTGCCACCAGCAGAATTCTCAAATTCACCTTTTCTAATTGCATTTGTCTTCGCTTATCAGGGGGAAAATTAGGCCTGGGGAATACTATTTGCTACTGATTTGAACTTTCTCATAAAAGAACTACATTTATTTGCTGCAGTAGCTCAGATTATAAAACCAAAATCTTTGCTGAAACAATTCAACTAACTTCAATAGAATTAATGCTGTCAGAAAGNTTTATCCAACAATAAATTCTTGGATTTTGTTATTAACCACCCCATTCCCTTAATTGGTTAGTTTTTTGTCTCTTTGGAAACATCAGTCAGCATGATAGCTTTTACTCACAAGAACCATCAACATAATTATTTATTATTTCAGTATATTATCCTACATGTACATAACACAGGCAGTATGTATTTTGTCCTAGGGATGTCAAATAAGCCTGAGGATCCCTGCACACTGGAACGCCTTTGTGTTCACAGGCAGTCCCCCACTATTCTTACTGGTGTTTCACTATTTCTGTGTTCTACCATTATGCAAAATAAGCATCAAATTTAGTTAAAATTAAGTATGTTAAAATATCCATGTAGCAATAAAATGGAATTTTGAAAAGGGATTAAAACTTTGCATGTAATGACTCTAAGAATTCATATCATCCAGTTCTGCAAGCAAAATTAATCAGCATGCTTATATGAAAAAGAAAGAATTCGCACAGGGGAAGTAGAAATGTCATTTGATTGCTCAAACTCTCCCAACTCCGCTCACAAGGAACTAGTGACACTCCAGCTGAGACACTGTAGATGGGCTGCCAGCAGCCTCCATCAGTGTTGCCAGCACTGCTACCACAGATGAAGCTGTGCCAACCGAAGTGAAACCGGGAAATCTGATGGCTATGGGAATCAGCAACTTAACTTTCTGTGACCGCTGCAAGACATAACCCAAGCACCTTTCTAGATAAGAATTATAATGCAAAAATAAATAGTTCCATAGCTGGGCATATTCACTTGTCTTTCAGGTTTCATACTCCTTTACAAGTCTTTTCTGTAACACATCCACAGCCTAAACCTCAAAACACCTGCAGACATGCATGAGAGCGTTTATATTAATAATTAAAAGGATCTGTGTGAGTTTTCTTCCTGTTCTGCTCTCCATCTTATCTATCCTTCTGTTCTTTCTCCTCGCTACTTACCTTACCTCAGGCTTTATTTTGTCATGTACAGAAGAATCCCTGTAAACATCCAAAATCATTGTATGACATCCCACCCAAGAGACACAAAGTCTGGCAAAGAATAAAGAATGAAATAATCAGGGCAGACCACCTCCTGCACTTTTTTTAATTAGCAAATCAAAATTCTTTGGTACCATTTATATTGCCTTAATCACATGTGTTCATTTTAAATCTTAACTTTACCAACATGCTAGAAGATAGAAAATGTTTACATCTTTGCTACACAGGTAAAGTTAAAGAGTAACTTCAAGAGACCATATGGGCTCAGTTCCCTCTTCTGGGAAGGCTCTGATGCACAATTCAAAAATCCTTTCATTGTTTCAAGAGTTTTACAGTATTGCTTTTCTTCCTGGGTATAAACGTTCTTGCAAATCTTGTCTGATTGCTGACAATGGGAGCAGAATGAATAGACTCAGTCCTTTCTGAATACTGGTTTATCTGCAAGTACATCCAGAACATAAAAGCTGTTCTCTGCTATGATTCACAAGAGCCTTCTGCCATTCCTTTTGGTTTCAGCACTCATAGAATCAATGGTCACTTGTTTTACAGTATCACTTCCTTCTGTAATTTACATCTACTTTTCCATTTTTAAAGTAGTTTGATTTATTTTTGCTTACGGAAATTCAGCTACTCTTCTACAGTTTTCTCTCAGAATTTCTGAAGGCTTACAGAAAGACAAAGAGAACCTTGAAGGCTATGGACTTCCAGTAAGAAAGATAAAAAACTCCAGTTCTTGACCAAAAACTGGCAAGGAAATTACAACGACACAATTATTCATGCCAAAACACTTGAAAATAAAAAGGCCTTTCCTTTGAGTATTTACCTTTTAACCTATTTCTGCAGCCTAATTAGGTCCTTTATGACAAGTGAAATGTTTTCAGCTGTTTTAATTTTAAATCTCAGTTTTCATAAAACTAAGCTATAAACAGAATTGGCAATATAATTCCTTATTATGGGAAAAAATCAAAAATGTGCATGTGAGTGGGTGAGAGAGAAAAAGAGATTGGAAGGGAGAGAGTTCTTAACCAAACCTATGCATTTTTAAGTAGCTTATTTTTAAACTGGCTTTATTTAAATCTCTCCTTCCCTATGTTAACTATCCTCATGCAGTTCAGTTCTTCAAACTGAAATAATAAAAATAACCAGCAAGACATAAGTAGAATACAACGTTACAACTGGTCAATGTGCAAAACAACAGAAGAATGAAATCAAATTCAGCCTCTTAGATGCTCAAGACAAACTCATTAGAGTACTTCTATAGTTCACTACTGTAAGACTCAGGATGTCACTGCAAAATTCATTGCAATATTTATACAATCATAAGAAGTTAAAAAAATTAAAAATACCCACACACTAAGGGCTGTGAGAAAAAGTTGTATGTGTCTGGTTTGCTCAAGATCACAGAAACTGTGATCAACCATTCCCTATGGCTAATGACAAACAGGAAAAAAACCTCAGTCTTCATTTTAATTGTTTAGACTGAATTTCACAAAAGGCTTTGATATTGTAAAACAGTGGAATACACTCTGAAAACAAGTCACTAAAAATTAAGAACACACTATACAAACTTGCTGGGCCACAGGAAAGAGCAAAGCAGGTTAACATTTACTCAGTTCTGCCTGCACAAAGGGAGATGAAACAGACAATCTTCTGAGTTCAGTTCAGTCCTTTTCTGACTCTAGCGTCAGCCAGACCATGAAATTTCTACTCCTGCCAAACTCCCATGGTAATGAAATGACAATCAGTCAATAGCCATACCGAAGAGGAGACTTTTACAACAACTTTAAAAAGCAATCAGCTACCAAGTAGTCTGATAAAAGCACATTTTGGTCAATAATCACCACATTATGCTCACGTCAGACTTGGACTAAGTGTCTTCATAAGCATACTAAGGGGACAAGGGAACAGTAAAAATCTGTAAAATTCAGAATTATTAGAGAACTTTTAGACTAATGAGACTGATCAGGGTCACACTGAATGTCCATTTACTTAAGGAACCCTTCTTCTTGGCAAAGAACAGGACCTTAAAAGACAGCATGGTACTTCTGGTTATATTGTCCCAGCTTCTAGAAACGTGCAGTTTAAGGATATGCTCAGTTAGAGGCTGGACATAGACCACCTTCCTTCATAGCTTCTGATGGACCATGACCTTGTCAAATAGTTTACTTGGAACTCAAAAGACTCTATCATTGCATTTCTACAATTTAACTATTACGAAAAACACTTCTCATTATCTTTTGTAATTTCACTGTACGCTTCCTTCTCTTTGCAATACAGGAATAGCATGCAGCTGTTCTTTATTTGCCTGTTCCATACCAATGAGAATTCTATCTACCTTTATATTTTCTCCTGGATTCTAGCAGACTGTTATCCTCCGTGAACACCACCAAGAAAAACAGTGAGGTATGTTGCCAGTATGTCATATCTGATCATTAGAGAACCAAAGCTGACACAAATCTCCTAGGCTGTCTCCAGGTTCTTCGTCATGTGGCTACAGATCCTCATAACTTAGGAGCCCCTGCTAGATTATACTCATTTCACCTTTGTTTTCTCTGTTCTAAATCTCCTCAATTACCTCCACTTCTAGTTGCCTCAGGCTTAATCTTTTCTCTCACACTTCTCTGCACCTGCTGCCTGTCTCCTCCAATTCTCCCTTTCTGTTCCATGCATTTAACCTCTTCCTCCATGCTGTACTGCTGACAGCAAAGAAGAAAACAGACTGCTCTAAATTACCTGCTCTAGATACTCACGCATAGCAGTTCTGGGCTAATAACCGCAAAGAAAAGAGGAAGCATGCTTGATTATCTGCAAAAGCTGTGAGCATGCATTAAAGAATACGAAAAATTTAACCATCAGCCTCTGAAAAAATTCTATCATCCACACAGAACTACACTTCAGAAATTTTTAAGCTAGGCACATTTTAGCACAGCAAGGATACATGATATTCTTAAGTTTCAAGATCATCTTCGAAGTCAGAAGACACTGAAATTTCTCAAAGGAATAATCCTAAGAAAATAACATTCTCAAAACAATGTATTTTCACCTTGTTTTTTTTTCTTATAACTGGGCAGTTTTAGACCTTTTAGCCCCCCAAAACCCCCTCATTTAGGCAGACTCACTTAAATCATAATAGAAGTGATTTTATAAAAGAGTAGCTAGTTCATTAACAAATGCCTGCTCTCAACTCTGCCTATAAATATGTACTGTAAAAATGTATTCTGCAAGTATAAACTGAAACTTGCAGGTTTTTCATCAAGATATTCACAAAGTAGATAACGAAGAAAAAAGCAAAGTCTGCTATTATTGGTTACTGAAAATACTCCATTAAATTTACAGAATTGTTTGTTTCACAGCTTCCACAAGTAGGTCTTTAGAATTCTGTATGCATCAAAAAGAGAGTGATAAATGATAGCTGTTTTCTTGCTTCCTTAAATTCATTCATTTGGACTTTACACTGTTTTTCTACTGCAAAATTACCTGAATTAAAAGTATGAGAGATTACTTTAAGATCCAGCAATCTACCAGTCACAGTATTACCAATCAACCCAGCCTCCTGCAGCAGGCAGGATCACACTTAAGGAGTGATTGCTTCCTAAACCCTTCTTAAAATCTGTTCCTTTGATGTAAGGCATCAACGAATCCACACTTGTTGTGATCAGGTTTTGTGACTTGTGCTTTCTTGATTAAATGAGGTGATTTCATAGTGCTCAATGCTTATTTTTATTACACTCAACTGGATGATAGTAGTGACAACAAAAACTGGAACATAATTATGTTCTTACCACTTAATTACAAACTGCCCAATTTGTATTCAGTACCTAAGTTCTTAAAACAAAATGAAACATAACCATCCACATGGAATACATATAAAATTGCCTTCTCGGATCTGGAAAAGGCAATTTTGGAAAATACTTTTTTAGATTACATTAGGTAATTATTTTTCAATCAAATAATTAAAATAATGGGAGAAGCACCAGAAGAAAACAAACAAAAACCCCAGAATCCATGAACAAAGTCTTAATTTGTCAAGGGCTAGCTAACGGCAAAAGAACCTGCTTTATCTGTACTAGGTACGTCTGCTGAATAAGGTAACTTACCACATCTCAAACCCTTCCACTCCAGAACAGAATAGCTGCTAACAGTATTAACTATACTGGAATGATATCATTTAATATTTTTGCAAACAAAATGTACACTGCTTTAAATACATTATCCCTGTACTTCATTGCTTATTTTCAAAAGGTGTTAGATTGAAAGCCTTTGAACTCAATAGAAGATAAAACTAAGTAACTGACATTTTTTATTAAAATTATTCACATAGTATGAAGAAGAATCCAAACAGGAAAAGAAATTAGCTTTAATCTCAACAAAAGATTTTATTTTCTTACATCACAGAAATGACAAATGAAGAGAGACTGAAGGAGATCTCATCTCCTACGCATTCAAAGAAATGTAACTTAAAGGTCAGGAGACAAATTTAAGCTTTACCTTCAAAAATTAAGTAAGAGGAATTTAAGTACTGAAGGGAGAGGTTGAAAAGCAAAAATTAAAAAAAAAATAAATAAATTCCAAGAATTAATTCCACTATCCAAGAAGGAATTCTTTGTATTTTCCAGGCTATGCAAGTCCAACTAAACTGCCCTCAAATACAAGGAATACCTCTAACTAAGGATCAGATGAGAACATGCTAAGCAGGAGACATATAGGAAGGTAACCAAGGTAAATCAAGGTATTAGCAGCTATTTTGTAACAAATTATGTTGCTGGTTCTCTCTGGTAAGAAAAAGAAACGCCTCAGGTATTTCAAGATAGGCAATGAAAAGACACGTCATCTCAAAATGGCACTTCATGTGCACACACGTATTAGTTATACTCCTTATTTCAGACATTCAGTTTACAAAGATTTCTGAAAACTACTTCACGTGCTACCACTTTCTCTTTCTCAATAAGGGATCAGTGTGGTCCATTTCACCTTCAAAATCATAGCAAACCCCAAAATATTCAAGATCAATAAAACCCTTCTGCAGTGTGAAGGAAGAAGGTAGTCAAGAGTATTTTTCACGGAAAGGACTGGAAGAAAGAAAACAACTGATGGTGGTATGTCATGCTGCTTAGACATTTTCAACAGACTAATCAGAAACCACAGGAATGTGGGTATCGAGAGATTGTAAGCAACAAATTTTAAGAAAAATGAAACTTTTCTTACAATTAATCATTATTCTTCCGGAAACCTGCCTGGAAAGGAGAGCACTAGACATGCATGCAAATAAAAAACAAGAATAAAATGCTTCACAGAGCCAGAAATATTATTTGACACTGAAGCTGACAGAAACATGTTAAATCAGTCCTTCACAGCATAAAAATAAAAAAGTTTTTGCTTATCACAGCCTAATGAGGAAATTCTGATTTCTTTCCTTCTAGCAATGGTGAAAAATTGTCTTTAGCACATCTGACATTCAAAGTCATAACAAGTATGACCTCTAATCTCCTGATCATACCAAGTTTTTTATTCTGTCTCTGTATTTATTAATCAGGGGGAATAACTACTGAAGCACATTAAGCCAATACCAATTGGCTTAAAATTCCCAAAAGAACTCTTATGCAACTTATTTAAACTGGTTTTTTTTTAATATGCCGTTTGTTTCACTTTTTAACCCTTCCCTCCCCAATCCCCTCAAAATAGAAATATGTTAATGATAGGGTTTTTTGCTGTCTTTGATTCCTCTGAACTCTCAAAAGAAAAACTCAGCACTCTCAGAAACCTTCACATTCATATTAGCAATTTTTGTTCTTCTCGTGTCTGAAATTCTAGATGATGTCTTGAAGTGGGTGCTTGGGTAGCCAACATCATGTAACTTGTCTGGTTCTCCTCTTTCCCAGAAGCCTCCTGGCAGACTTCTAAATTGGATACATTTGACTAGCTTATGTTCAACCTTGATGGAACCTGATGGAATCCCTCAGAAACTGCAGTTCATTTCTACTAGTATGATAGTTCAATATAGTCCCTTAAATCTGGAGTTTCTTAAAATCCCAAATTAGTTCTAATTTCGAATGAATGAAGCATAGCTACCATCACATTTCTGCAAAATTTAAGACCAAAAACATTTTAAAATAGGTCTTCTCGATGCATGAACACCAGGAGAAACTGAATGCATACATAACTTGGGAAAAACAAGGGATGGTCTACTTCGGTGTGCATGGGGGCACAGGTGTCTTTTCTAATTGCTGGGGGCAAAGATAAACACAAAGCACATCACCGCTCCCAAATGCCTTATGGCCAAATACCACAGTATCAAGAATGTGATGCTGTCCAAGCTATGAAGCCTGTTTCTCAGCTGGCCTCATCCCAAGATGTTACAAAAGCTACAAGACACTTCACAATACACAACAACAAAAAAAAAAAGTCACCAAAAAACCCCAATAGTACAGAGCAACAGAAACAAAGGTGCATAAGAACTTGCCTAATTCATTTAAAAGAACAAGGGAGATCCATGAGACATCAGTATAACTTCCATCAGCCTGGAATTCAAATAGGCAAAAATATTGGCATAAAAATGCAAGTGTCTATTTTGAAGGTACTGTGGGAAAAAATTTGTACCTGAAACTACTTTTATTGAGAAATTTAGTTTACTTAAAAAAACTAATTGCTACATTTGTTTGTATCTTCATTTGCAGCTCTTGATGCTCAGAGTGTTTGAGAAATCCAGCACTTTGATAGCCTGGGGGCACAAGCACTTTGATACCCTGAGGGGCACAAGTGCTCCTTAGCACGTTGTTTACAGAGCCAATCGGGTACATGCCTCCCCCATTTTGTCCAGGAATATATGCCACCTGTCCTCTTTGCTTTTCCCCGCTTCTTTCAACAAGAAGAAAAAAAACTGATATAATAAATTTGACTTATTCCAAAGGCTAACAAAAAAGACAAATGTGCCTATTTTTCTATAATAAAAAAGAAAAAACAAAACATCTGTTTAAACATGAAGTTTCTTAATCATAATACCAAACTAAGGAATTTTGTATCTAATTCATGGGAACATCAATGGGAGTGCATGTCCACACACTGGACTTCATGAATGCAGTTTTTCTGTAACGCAATTTAACACAGTTTTGGAAAAAAATGGAAGACTAGGTAACTTTCAAATAAATACCAGCAAACTGTTTGGGAGACAGAAATAGAAAACTACTTTATGTTCCTCATCCATTCTTTTATCATCTTCTGTAGCCTGAAAAAATCAGTATGATTTGAAGTCAAGACAGACTTTACTTCTCTTTATATCCTCACTTTCTTCACTGAATAATTCTATTCTATAGCATTTGCAGGGAAGGAAGCTGCAAGAGAAGACTAAAATCTGCTGATACTGATTCAAATGATTACTCAAAAATTCTCACTGCAGCAATAGTTACAAGGCTGCAGCTTTTCAAATCTCAGTATTTTGACCACCTGAAGAAATACATTTGTTTCATGTCAGTAGACAATTACTCACCTTGTGAATTGTTTGTAAGATTTTCAGTTTGAATGTCAAATCTTTCTCATTTTGTACTAGAAATCTCCATCAGAAATGACAAAAAGTTATTAATAGCACAGAAAAAAATTATTGCTTTAAGATACATAAATAAAAGTATATATGCATATAAATTCCTTGAATCATGCCTAAAACTCTACAACATCTTTTCAGTGATATAATCATGTGTGATTCAATATGCCAAGACTGAAAAATCATTGATTGATTAATGCATCTTACACACAAAGCAGGGTGTAAGAAATATCATTATTTTTTTTTGTACATATTAGTATGTACAATGAAAAGTTACATCTAGCATATTTTAAATCCTATTAATTTTCAAATTCTCATGATACAGGACATGATACTGTTAATGAAATACACTTAAAATGCACAGTATATCGGGCTTTCTACAAATTGTGATAAAAAAAAAACCTAAATTTAGCTTTAGGAGCAAACAGAGGGTTTCCATCATTTCCCCAGCACACTGACTTCCTGGCAATCTGCAGTATCTACTGATCAACCATGGACTTGCTTTAGCTTGTTCTTTTTGAATGTCATATTTGTTCTTAACATATGCAACAAGGATAAAAGGATTTTTTTCCATTGAAGATTATATTCACATCTGCAGTGAACTTCTGGAGCTGAATGCTGAGAAAGCGTGTGATACTCATTCAAGAAAGTATAAATTTAGAAAGGAATAAAATATAAAAGACAGATAAAAGAAAAACAAATTCAAATCTTCCAGTACAATGTTGTGTGTAGGTAAAACTATGTGAACAGCAGTCAGCAACAATTTGATCTGCTATGAATTTTAACCACTTAACATCCACTACTCTAGCAATGAAGTGCCAAATCTCAACCCACATAATTCGAGCTTATATATAATGGAAAAGCAAAAAAACACAAAAGAACCAACCAAAACACAAAACACATAGCTAAACTATTAAAGAACTTTATTTCCCTGAATATCAGAAGCACGTTAACTAAATGTAAAACAAACTACTTTATGAACTCCCTTCTAGCCCAGTCTATTCCAGTGCTTTTCAAATCATCATAAGATGGTCTGCACAATAGCTGTAAAAATGTTTTCTTTTTGTGTTCTGTCTTTTAGTAAACACATGCACACACAGAAACAAGGAATCAATACAAAGAAGGGAAATAAAAACAACAAAAGAGCATTCAAGTCTGGGGGTGGGCTTCTTTTTGGCAAACTAAAATTACTGTGTCAAACTAAAATTACTGTTTCTAGCAGCTGCTTTTCCAAATCAGTACTAGTAGTTCCTGGATTTCAATTCCAATCCTTCTCTGACTTGTTCTTTAACCATCTATGACTGGCGCCATAATAGCCACTAAACTGCTTTTTAACATTGCTAGATACTGAAACAGAAAAGGCATTAAACAATTCAGCCTTCTTTGCACTCTGCATTGGTAATTTTTCTCTCTTCATTGACCAGGGAAGTACCAACATCCTTGGTCTCCCAGCGCACTATGTGTGTACCCTTAGAAAAATTTCTTGCTACTTTCAAGTCTTCTTCATTTTGTACTGGGCTGGAGGTTCCTGAGTTTGCTCCTATGTGCTTAAGCTTTTTTGTTTGTTTGGGGTTTGTAATGCTAAGCCTCAGACATCTGACCTTGGTCTCACTTTCTGTCATTTTTCTTCTATATGTGTGAGATTGCAATGATTGTGATTAAGGTCAAACTCCGACTGCTCTTCCAATGATTTTTCCATGCTGGAAAAGTTTATTCTCAAGCTCTAAACACAGTCTTTCCCTAACTTCACTTCTTCTTAGCTATACCTCCCAGAAGCCTTCATCTACAAAGTCTCTGAGGTCACAAAATCAGTCTTCCTAAGAGGCATTCTTGGTATTTTGCCATTTTCCCTTCTATGCTTTCTAAGGATCATGAGCTTACATTTCATAGTTACTCTCCCGCAAGCACTCACTCAAATCTTTCATCTAAGGTTCCTTCGGGAAAGGATATTGTAATGTCTACACTCTACAACTGGTTGCCTAAATTCAGATCCAAAAGTATCTCTGATTCAGGATTTAGCCAAAAACTAGGCATGTAAATCCAACCACGCAATCAAAAGCACTGATTAACCACCTAGATGTTTAAGATGCTAAGACTTCCATACTTACACTAGTAATATATATTTATATATGTAACATATCTATTTTGCATATATTATACTAATATATTATGGCAACTAGAATTCTACTGTCACTTGTGCCAAAAGCTGCTGGTAAGGTGTCCGTCCTGTGCCAAATGGGATTCTCAAACATTCCCTCACTGCAGATCCCTGGGACACCCCTTCAGCAACCATCCCCTGAGCGCACACAGAGTCATCACTGAGCAATTAAACAATATCGAAAAAGCCTATAGCAACACAACAGCTGAGTGCTTACAGCATTTGCACAGAAGGACCTCAATTCTGTATCCTTCTTGGCCTCAAATCCTGATCTGGTGTTAGGAAACGCATCCTAATGCAAAGTCTGTGCTCATCCCAAAACCAAACTGCTCCTTGTACCAGGGTTCAGTATTGAGTTCCATGGCTGGGGCATCTTTTAGATTATTTTTCCACTTTAAAATAGTACTTACAGGCTTGTTACAGTAACCTCTCATTGTGCAAAAACCTTAAAGAATTCCTCACAACAGAGCTATGCGTCTGAGGAAAGTTTTGCCGTTGTTATAGCACTTGGAGGAATAGACATCAAAAAAAAAAAAAAGGTTCATTTTCCAGTTTCCTCAATAAAACACAATGCCATGATTTAGCACAGATAACAGGATACAAATAGCTTATTTCAGTCTGCTTCTGTCCCTTAGTGCAGCACAGTTCATTGTACCTGAGATAATGGCGCTCACTGACGTGGCTGTGTTGTTACTAAGCAACCAGAGATAAAATGCAGGGTTTAATGATTTTTATTTAATGCATTTTTATGAGAAAGTACACTCTCTTTTTTCCTCCCCTGATATTATTTGAGGTGGAAATGCTGTTTACACAGGGAGATATATTTAGCCATCCTCTGCAATTTGAACAAGAAAATTATTCAAACTGGATATTCAAACAGCCAGTCAATAAATATTTCTAAACGTATTGACTATTATCACTATCAAACACTTCCATCATGGAAATGGCTGAGATCTCAAACCACTTCACCAGGGACAAGTATTCAGTAGGTCTCACAGCAGAGAATAACAATGGCAAGAAAACAGACAACAGCTCAGGGGCATTTGAGGCTGTTACAGATAGTTATGTACTCCTCCATGGCAGACAGCAGGAGCTCAAGCCTGTATCACCCTTTACCTCTCCTGTGCTGTCACGACACCCACACCTGGCAAGGTCACACCATGTTTTTTCCTGTGGCTTTGAGTTGCCTCAATTGTCTCCAAAAAAGAGGCATCACCACCAAAAGCTGTCCCTCCCGGTGGGGCTCCGCTCACAGGTGCCTCTACAAGAAGATGCATGTCTTGGGAAGTGTCCTAGCATCACAGCCCTTGCCCTAGCATCCTGGGCTCTTATCCAGGAGGCCTCCCTCCAACTCCGAGCTGCTACACATTTCACTTCCCATCACACAATTCAATGCATCTGTTGAGGGGCCTGACAGCAGTGCTGCCTGCTGAATTCAGCAGACATGTCCTTCATTCAACGGAGAGTGTTGGAAACGGTACCACCCACATACATAAGACCCCACAGCCCTCAAGCTTCTTCATATGCCAAGCCCTTCCTCTGCACCTTTACAAGGGATGGTGGCTCGTATATAATTTGTGACAGCTGAGTTCCTTTTAGACCGGCTGATTTCCTGACTCCCCCATCTTTGCAATAGGAGCAGAAAAGTGTTTATAGATCTGAAAACCAACTAAAAGCCCCAGGCTGAGTGCATGCATGAGGGCTCATGTCCAAACAAAGCTACAGCTCTGACTGCATATTTAACTCCTGCAAGTTCCGCGAGATGAAGTGAGAAGTAGATGAGCAGAGAACTTCTTCTAAATGGAACACTGTAGAAGAACTAAAACCCAAATAAACTCCTGCATCATTTTGCTTTCACATATAGATAAAGCCAAACTAACTAATGCTGCCAATACTGGATTATTATTACCTTCCAAATAACAAGGATCATGCAACTTAGCTGAAGACTTCTTTTTGACCTTTAATACTGGTCATCTTTAAATTAAAGTAGAAATTCCACTGGACTCAGCACCGCTGGATCTTTACAGACAGTTATCTGTGCCTCAGCATACATCCTTACTATCGTGAACACTAGGAGGTTCTACTTCCTCTCACTTAGACAAACAAAAGAAATGCATGTAATGTCCAAAATATTTGTGCAGGTCAGTAAACACCTCTTTTTTTTCATTAGAAGTTTACAATGTATTTCTGATACCAAAAACAGTACTGAACAGCTACTTCTGGCCATTTGCCTAATCAAAAGAAACAAGGCTGAGTGTCAGAGACTTTAAATTGAAATTTGTTCCAGGCGAATTTTAAAAATCAGTAAATCTCCGCTGTGTGCCACAGACATATCTGGTAACGGTACAGCCTGACTTCTTCCTCCTTCAGAAGCCCCTCTACACAGACTAGCCTCACTGCTCACAACACAGGAGAGTTTTTAAGCAAGCAATAGCTATCAGCTTGTGGGTTTGTGAGGCGGACGTTTTTTTGTCTGTACTCTTATCATCCACATCTGCAACTGCTGCCAAGTTCTCCCACCTCTGAATTGTTACAAAAAATAAGTGTCTGTGAATATATTCAGCTAAGAGAGTGTAAAATGCCACGCTGACTTAAACTAGAGAACAGCAGCTTCAATACATTAAAGAAAAAAGTCTCTTACTGTGTATGCGTGTTAGGAGCTTTCACAGCTCCTCAGGTTAACAAATGCAGGTAACAAATATTAACAGGTTAACAAATGCAGTTGATTCCCAGTGCACTTCCTACTTTCACCAAATTCACAGATAACTTGAGACTGGATTTCCAGAAGTTTGTATTTCCCTCAGTATGGATCTTACTATGCCAAGTGCTATTCTGTATTTTTATCGATGATCACAAACTACTACAAATCTGGGGAAAGACTGGTGAAACAATAAATCCTGAGGAGGAAGCAGTAGTACCAGACACAACATGTAAACTGGGTCTATTAAAACATAACAAGTTTCATAACAAAACACAAAGTTAGACATCTGTGATCAATAAATACCTGCCATACTTACAGAACGGATGCTGGAAAACACTGATTACGCTTTTTCTGAAGTATGCCAGACACGGATCAACAAGGTATAAGCAACTAACACTGCAGGACTCCCTGTATAATGAGCAGCAAAGAGTACAGGTATGCAAACAAGGAAGCAGCAAGCCCAAAGAGTAGCTCTACTTTTCAGGTGACATTAGTGGCAGCAATGTTATGATGCTGAAGATACTATAGTTGGTGACAGTTGTGAAGTTTCAGAAAAAAACAGAGCGAGAAGGACATGGACATAAAAAGGATGGAAGAGCTGAAGAAAATGTCTTACAGTTAGAATCATTAAGACCTCAATCTGTTCATCATGTCAACAGCATTGAGAAGTCACTCAGTGGGAAGGAAATGCCAATTTCAGAAAGGTTTTTAATCTAGCAGAAGCGAGTAAAAGCACTGGATGGAACCCAAAGCCAAACTAATTACAGTAAAAAGACATTTATACTGGTGAGAGTGATTAACCACTGGAACAAACACAAACAGAAGGATGGGTTTTCCATCTCTTGTTTTGTTTGCATCAAGGCAAGGCAGGATAACTTTCTGATTAAACCTATGTTCCAAAATTCAAGTTATGTTCTGAGAGAGACTGCTTTTAAAGGACTGGATAAAACTAGATGTATACAAATAAGCAGAAAAGGGAAATAAATAACCCATCCGAATAGCTACAAGGAATGACAACTCTCTTCTTCTGTGTATTTAAAGCATTCATTTTAAAGGAAGAATTTCAACAACTCAAAAATCAGAAACACAGAGGGATATACCTCTACTGTTTTGCTAGTTACCTGCCTCGGCTTGGTACTTTATGCTACCGAAGCAGATGTTGGCAGCGTAAGTCTGGTTGCATAACAGGTACAAAGTTGCACATTCAAAGTCGGGATGAGAGTGCCAGATTGAGAAACTACAATCCTGCCAGTCCCAGTTAATCACTGCATGACTCTGGAGATAAGTCTGACCTGTAGCTAGGTTGATGGAAAGAAGCAGAGATGGCTTCAAATCTCTACTTCTAGGACTGTCCACTTAAGTTAAATGGTCAGTGGGTGAAAAACAGAAACACAGCTGGGAACAGATACCAGAATTCAGAAATCCCTGCTGCCAAAACAGTGTCTGAATTACTACTCTACACAAACTTTTTTCGTCTCCCTGTAAGTGGGATCAAGAATTTCACCCTTCAGCCTTGAACAACATTAACTAAGGAGTCAGGCAAAACTCTTTTCAGTTGGCTCAGTTCCCTAGTGATTAGCTCTAGACACTTTCAGGCTCATTACTAAGGATGTACTAGATGCCATATTGAGATATCTCCTTCCGTTTCCCTGAGTCTGAACTCTTAAATGCAAGCACAACATTCTGAATTCCGCTTTGGGAGAAAGACACACAAAAGTTAAGGCAGTGAGGCATTGCATTTGGCTCAAAATATCTATTTGTCCTAAATCTCTCGTTATGTTTCTTCACCCCTTAATTTGCCCATAAAAAACTATAGTTGTAAAGTAAGAGTAATGTGCCATCTTGCAAAAAGCTTGTCAGTTTTTAAATGGTATTGAAAATGCAACAAGACTCACAATGGACACAGTTCACAGCAGATCTACTAAAGACTGTTAAGTGGAATTATAGTAAGAAGGATATCACATAATTGCTGCTCACTGACAAGAAAATTCTACCCTATCACATGAGGATAGAAGAGCAGAAAGAGAGAATGAGATGGAATGTAGGTGGAAGGCTTTGATCTACTTCTCTAAATGCCACACTGAACAAAGTATGAAGGACAAGTGACTAGAAGGAAAGGGATTGAGGAAAGATTCTTTATTTCATTTTTAAATGGAAAAATATTTTAAACCTTTCCTGAAAAAAGGAAAGAAAATTCATGTACTGTTGCCAAATTGTCATTGTAAGTCATGTGAAAAATTCCATGGTATTTTTTACCATGGTTCTGCAATACATAAATAAATAACTGCAGTTCACAAATGTATTATCCAGAGATGTTTATATAACAAAAATATTTTCCATATAAGCTTTTACAAAAAAAAACCCAAAAAATGTAAACCAAAACACAGCTCACAAACAAAAACCCTGAAGGAACACAAGACTCTTCCATTTAGAATTTACTAGAAATAGACTATAAGAGCGTGTCTTGATCTTACTGTTATACCATATTTAGCTTCTATTAGGCATATAAAAAAACTTAACAAAGAGTGATGAAAAAGCTAATAGAGTAGTTTGTCTTTTAGATATTGCTATGCCTTAGCAACTCTCCAGTCACCAATATATTTCCAGTGCAGGCAGCTCCATGTTTTTAAACATAACCATTTTAGATGAGAAGGAAAAAGGACAAAAATATTGGAAGAAACTTCTAGATCATCTAGTCCATCCTCTTTCTCAAGACATAACAAAACGTCTGTACTCCATTCGGGACTGGTATTTATGTAATTACTTAAATTTCAGAGACAGTAACCGTGGTACCTCCAAAATTTGCCCAGTTTATGTTATTATGTACTTATTATCAGGAAGTTTTGCATAAGGTCCTACGTGAATCTTCTCAAGCACAGCCTAAGCCTACTGTTTCTTCTTTCATCCATATATTATTTTATTTAACAAATGTGAAGGCTGTTGCCATGTTTCCCTTTCAAAGGCTGATGACAGCGAACATGAAGTCCTGGCCAGGATCAGATGAACAGTAATCAATGGAGGAATCACAGTGAAATAATCACTAAAAGCACAGAGTAAGGAGTAGGCAATCCAAGGAGACAGGTTAGACCACTGTCCCTGGTATGAAATTCCCCAATAAGCCAAGAAAATGAGAACCCTGCCATGCAAAATAAAAGGGTTTGTTGACTACAGGGGTGTAGGGCTTAACTATGTTTCAACTCCTTACCTCTACCACAGTTGTCTTGGCAGCTTTGCACATAGGTTGGTTGAAGTTTCTTGCAGTTTTCCTGCGAGAGAAAAGAAAATGAATAACTATTAAAAGCTGTAATAGTATGAGGAAAGATTTTTCAAAGATAAGCTACTACAAGTATCTGTAATATAAACACAAATCTTTTTGCCAAATAGCTAGAGGACTAATAAAAAATAGGAGGGAGGAAAAATTATCATGGAATTTTGTAACATGCATATGAAATTAAATGATATTTTGCTACATTAGAAAATACTTATTGCAGCTCTTTTGACTTTTAATCAGCACATTGTCTAGTTGAAATTGCGTATGCTACTGATACCTTCATTTATTAGATGCAAGAGCAGCAGCAAGCTGGGCTTTGTACAATGTACCTTCCCATTATTTCACTGCACAAAGAATAAAATTAATCTCCACAGGCAGGCTAGCACAGGGCCTAACAACCTCTCAAGGCCCACATGTGCCTTCATAATTCAGACCAGGACTTGGGCTAGCACTTTGCACAGTAGTAAATTTAATCCAATTCTCCTGATTAAAAAAGCTGTGCCAATTTTGGCACTCACTCCAAGACTCTGGCATTCATCCTAAGTATTCCCACGCAGTATTTCTGTAGCAAGGAAAAAAACCTCTAGGGAATAAAAGTAACACATGACATGTATAACCATGTGGGGATCTGCACCCAGATCCCAGTAGGCACAAGGAAAAACAAGTGACCTGTGTCTGCTCCTCTCTGTATTTTTCAGAAAGCAAACAAAACTATATGTGGCATAACATTTAAGAAAAATTACGTATACTTTATCAGGGTTACGCTGATAGCTCCTCAGCATTTTTCTCTTTTAAAAAGTAGAATTCTTGAAAATTTTTCATCAAAATGCATGAAACTAGGGTTCAAAACAAGTCAAAGCCGCCTTTCCCCCGGTCCCCTTTCCACCGAAGCATTTTTTTTCTGACCGTCCTTATTTCCCAACGCCTTCTCCTTTCTTCACGCCTTTGCGTGATGACCAGGCCCAGTGCTGCAGCCACGCTTTGGGATGCTGCTGCCACCTCGTGGCTTTGGGGGAGGTAGGGAATGGAAATGGCCAAATCCTGAGGCTACCATGCAGTCTTAACAGGATTTCTAGTGCAGAGACCTACAGAATCAAAGCTACACCCAAAGACGTATCTCCTGGGGAAAGCTCGTTTCAGTGGCAATACACAGCAGCTCTGAAGCCTCTAACAGAGGCTACAGAAAGGACAATATCCTAAACTGGGTAGAGTAGGAAATGAGAAGAAAAACAGTTACAAAAGCTGATTAAAATAGCGGGGGAATGGATACAGATGGGGGAAGGCAGATGTGGAAACAAAGAATTCAATATTTCATCCCAAGCAACTATTTTTGTGAAGGAAATACTTTCTCAAGATTGTAGTGGCTGGTCTGCCAGTAGAAGAAACTGATATAAAATTATTTTTACACAGGGAAAAAAGTTACAAGAAAACATTTCAATGTCAAATTAAGACATTCTGACCCTGTTTATAAAAGCTTATGCAATTTAGAACATTCTTGGGTTAGTAAAGTTCTTTCAGAAGCAGCAGTCTTTTACAAGATCAAAAGTCTTATTTCTAAAGAACACATCATCCAGAAGAAAAAACAGAAACACTATACTTATTTTCTAACGCAGAATATTGTTCAGGTTTTTGGAGTATGAAACCCAGAAACTAGCTAGCCAAGTTTGCCTTTTTATTTTAAGATAGCTTTCTGGACATCTAGACTCAGCAATGTCTACAAAGTCCATTGTTCCAGTGATGGATTCCTAAGCTGACCCAAAGGCATGACAACAGCTTTACTCCCAAAAGCAAAAGAAAGCAAACTAGTTCATAGCAGACTAAACCAACAAACTACATCCACTACGCACCTAATGGGCAGAGATGAAGGGACACCTCAGACATGAGCTGAATTTACGTACTGCAGAACCACTTGAAGCATGAAGAGATAACGTGACATGACTGTGACAGCGGGGGCCCTGACTCAGGTTATCCCTTTTGTCAAGAGTGTACTTTCATTGGCACTAAACCACACCTCTGCTTGTAAAGGGAAAGCATATTGGGCTGGAACAACTTGAAAGCAGAATGGTACCAGATGAAAAGGGAGGGGAGACAAAGTTGGTAGAATATCCACAAAAGTATTGGCACTCTCTGCTGTTGTCCCTAATGAGCAAAGCTCCAGGGTAGCTTAAGACCTGGAGACAGTCTATTTTACTAAGTAGAACTAGTACCTGCATCAGACTTAACAAACTGAAATGACCATATACGTGTCCTTTCAGCTAGCACAAGAACAAGGTAGGATTATTTCATTCTGTCTGAGGGAGCCTGGGTTTATTTGTCTTGGTAATGGTGCACTACACCTGAGAACTATTATCTACTGGGCCAGACATAGGTCTTGTTAGGCAAAAGCTGTGCTGCCAAATAGTCCAGTCAGCATAAAGATGCCTGGAAGGGAAGTAGGCACAGCATGCTGTATGGAACAAAAGACCTAAGGGACATGAAGTATCATGAATAAAACCCTGTTTAAAGGAGCTGATGCCATTCCGGATCCCTAAGAAAACGGTATAGCTTGATGTATGAGAATAGACAAAAAAACTTATGCTGGCCTGTGGTCCAAATAAGTCTAACTAAAGTACATCCTTTAGATTTAAAAAAGCTCTTAGCTTGAGGGTGATTAACAGTTTGGCAGACACTGACTCCATTCCTGTTGACTCCACAGATAACAGAGTCATGGAAAACACAGTGTGAATAGTACACACTGCTGTGAAAGTGGTGGCAGATGCGAGTAAACACAGAACCTATGTCTATCTAGGCATACCTCAGCAAACAAAACGAGAAGTCACACAATAAAAAAAAGTATGGAAGTGTCCCACTGGCAGTGAATACATACTCAGTATGTAGCACAACGTCAAAAACACATTTTCCTTTTCATCCTGTAGATGACAGAAATACTGCTGTTATATTCTAATCTATTACAATTTCCTCCTCTGTTGCTACCCACAGGCTATGAGACGAGCCTATGTTTCTCTGTTGTAGGCCATGAGGTAATCTGAGTCTATCCAAAACCAGAATGGGTCACTGCTCACTATGAGCAAATTTTATTAAGCCAGCAATACTCTACATGAAATAAGACACTGGATGATGCTTCCATCTTTGATTAGTTACACTTGAAAGAAGAAGTCAAGATTTTTAGGTCCCCACTCCAGATGGAAGTAGTATCTGAGATCAACTGTATTGTATGAATGTGGGAGACATATGAAGACTTCTGAAAGGGACAGGAGGGAGACAGACAGGCATAAAGAGAGACCACAGAACATAAAGGAAGAAGGGGAGAAAGGGAGAACGCAACTAGTCTGCTTCTGTGGAGAATGAAAGAATTTTTCAAAGTATGCATCAGTAGATTGATACAGGGCAAAAGCACAGATGGTAGAGGCTCAAGTTCAAACAAAGACAGTCCCAAGGGGGAAGACGGTTTCCTGTATTCCATGTATTCCAGAGCCTAAGTAAAGCAGTATAGCAGCTATCAAATTCATGTGCACACACACAAGTAAGTTCAGGTTTCAATCAGAAAGCATCTTGTCTTGCCAGTGTGCAAGCCAGGATGTCAAGAGGTGGGCAAAATAAAAAATTGTTTCTTAATTTTCAAGTATTTTAATATTATTACTAATATCTATAAAATATATATATATAAAAATTATTTGAATACATGTGTATATATACATATATACACAAAAAAGCATTACTTTATTGGTATTCTTTTATCTACATACTTTCCAGTTGCCTTTTCAACTCCTTGTTTGTTTTAATTCATACAAAGACAGACTGCATCATTCAGCATCTTCTTGTAGTAAACTGCAATTGATTACCATAACACTTACCTTTTCATCTGACAGCCATAAAATAAACACATAAAAACCAGACATTAAACACACGCAAACCTCTCCTGCTGAAGTTCAGGTCAAACCAGAGCACAAATACAGCAACTCAAATAAATGATGTTATCACTACTGCAACGCCCCAACTTTTCACTACAAAAGATGTTTAAATTCATATGATGCCTCTCCCTACACCAGTGAGAGTAAATGAACTTCAAACACACTTTCCTGGGGACAGAATCAAGTTTTCCCGTCACTGACTGTCCAGGAGACTGACTTAGCTCCCTTCTCTTCTGACATACATGAACCTGCATTTCTTGGGTTCAGGGTTTTCAGTTGCACAAGGAAAAGGACACAAACTAACATGAAAATTGAAATGAACAGAATGTCACTACATTTATCGACAGTCATCATAATGACTTTGGTCTGCTATGTCTCATTTTTAACTACAAATGTTTGATTTCACAGCTGTGTTTGAATTCTCAAAAGTCATTAGAAAAAGCAATTATATTTTGTTTTTTATAGCAGTATGATTTGACAGTAGGGAAAAGCAACATGAAGGAAGGTGAAATCAGTAAAACATTATTTCACCACCACAAAAGAGACAGGATTCTCCGTCTCTTCTATTATCTAAACCATTAAAGAATCTTTTCCCACTGGTAAACAAGTCATACCTGAAAATGATGTTTCCTGCACGATCAGCCTTCCATGCCTTCACAAGAGCAAAATCTCCTGTAATGGACTTCTCCAGAATAAAGTGACGGCCATCAAACTCTCGCACCTACAGAGCAAAGTACACTATTGAGATGCAGGTTTCTTCAAACAGATCTTCCATGCAATATTTATTTTATGGGGTTAATTTTACAGACTATTATATTTAGACTTCTTCTTGTACTAAGGTTTTATCTCAAAAACTGTAGCTCAACTGTAAAATAACAGAGAAGCGTTAAAGGCTGTAAACCTCAGTTTTATCATAGCGTCTGTTCAGTGAAACAGACCGAGAATCAGATTGATATTCCTCCTGCTCCATCTACTGGAATTAGACATGCTTATTTTTCTGCACATCTACCAGCTAACCAAAAACTGAAGCGCCAAAGCAGAACTGTTGAAAAAGTTCATAATCACTGCCCGCCACTAGAAACCCCAAAACTAAAATGAAGTGGACTTGAGACAGAGTATTCAAATCACACCATCTGACAGGATGAATTTCATTTGGTTTTCTCTGCATTTATGATCAATATTTGTAATGATACTGTGCCTGAAGCCAGAATATGTAACTGACAAACGGCTAGTATTTTAATCCTATATAGAAACATGAAACAGCATTTCTCTTAACAATGTAGAAGGTTAGAGTACACATAAATACTACTTGAGAACTATTTAAAATTTCTGAGAGGGGGAGGAAGTAGAATAAAATTGTATTAGCATTAGTTTTTCGATCCTGTAAAAGGAGATCTGAGCTTTTATAAAATGGCACTTGCGCTCAAAATGGATTTGGAGAATGAAAGACCGAGGAGAGTAAGAGAGACTTTTCCACAAATGTTAAAAGGAGAAAAACATTATGAAAATTATAAGCTATTTAATAAACAAAACATTCCTTCAAATGGTAAAACATCATAATGACATACTCTGTAAGAAAATTCAGGAAAAAAACAAGACAAGGTTAATGGTTAGATACTGAAAATAGCCATGTACAAAATACACAAAACCCATCGATGTGGGAAAATGACCTTTACCCGAGATGTTCTTTAGGTAGGATTTAATGCCGTTTGCAGCCTAATTGGAACATACAGCATTAGCCCCATCCATTTCTTCAAGTACAGTTACGGCACTGAGAAATCTCTTCCATTCTCCAAATTCTACATCCAATTTCAACATGAAGCCCTTGTTTCTCACCTGGAAGCCACACTCTTTTTATTTATTTGCAGTTTCAAATACTCCGACTAAATTGCATTTCAACTGTTGGCAAATGGGTTTCCTGAAAGTTTGTATCAACTGACCTCTTCCCTGTTTAATAGGAAAACATTCCATCCCTTCTCATGCTAAAGCTTCATGTACAGCTGCAGCGCTGCCTACTCTATACCGCAGTATTTAAGGAGAACTTGCCCAGCTAATAGGAGGTTTGTGCACTGCAGTGGCCTGGTACAAGATTTTGTTTGAATGCACAGCGAACCTGGTCAGAGAACTGTCAACTGAAGAGTAACTCAGCAAGGTAGGTTTTCGCTTCCTGGTTTTCACTTGGACCAGTTCTTGATGCTAAGTCACCCTAAAGCTATAAAAACTTCTCTAATACATCACAGAAGACAGAAGTGAGCAGTGGGAGGAGAACTGACAGCCATTCTGTTAATCCAATATACCAAGGTTAAACTTGGGCAAAAGGTGTTTAAACTACTATTTGGCTTGGAAATGTGTAAGAAATTAGTTTTCAAAGCAGAAGGCTTCCTAATAACAAATTGACATCTTACCTCTCTCGGCTGGCTAGCAATGGCAATAGTGCCATCCTTGTTGTATTTGATAGGTGCACCCCCTTCCTGCACCAGTGTCCCATAGCCGGTACTGGTGTAAAACGCTGGGATTCCTGCTCCTCCTGCCCTAATACGTTCAGCGAGTGTACCCTACGGAAAAACACATTTAAGAACTGGTTATTTGGGAAGAACAAATCAAACTTGGATTAATAGCTTGCATGAATTTATTTTTGTATCCTGTCATTTGGAGCTTTTCCTTCTGAACTCAGCAGACCACCACATCTATTTCTTCCTCCCATTTTATCTCTTCTTTGTGGGATTGGTACTGGATATGGCAAGAAATGCTTCACACACAGCCATAAATCACTCAAGAGCACAGCATCAGACAACTCCCTGTCAACTCCCAAGCCCCAGCACTTTGCTGCACCTCCTCTCCTTCAGCTTGTTTCCCAATCCATCACTCTGAGAAGCGTACAACATTATTCTTCTCGTTCCCACCTGGCTACATATGCTAGAAAGTTTTTCCTTTATAACAGTGCCGTGGTTTGAGGTAAAACAGAACCAATTTTCTGATTTGTAATTTTACTTTTTAGCTGGGCCTCTTCTAACTGACTAAACTCTGAAATTAACAGCATATTGCTCAGAAACTGTTCACTCTCAGAGTGATAAGACCTGATTATACCAAGGAATGGTAGGCAGAGAGGCTCTTGATTATACTTATTGCTGTAACAACCAAGGTCAGCTAACCTCATTATTTGCCCCGTTAGAGGGTTGGAAGTGGAAAAGCATAGAGGGGTCCCACCTGCAGGGAGGAGCAGACAGGACAGGTGATCCAAAACTGACCAACAGGGTATTCCATCCCATCTGCATCACGCTCAGTATAAAAGCTGAGGGATCAAAAGGTCAACTCTCTTTCTTCAATGGCTGACTTCCGAGGAGGACCCTGTCTGTTCATCTGCTTTTGATCTTGATCCAAGCATTCCTGACTCCAGATCCAGAATTCAGCTCCTGTCTGTCGCTGACTCCAGTCTGGGACTTTCCCTGTGGCTGCTGGTGATACAATTGTCATCCTGGGAGCTGGACACAGTTTTGTATATATCGCATACTTTTTTTTTATTTTATTATCATTTATTCTTTCATTATTTATTAATATTTTTATTAAAGTAGTTTAGTTCTTTTTCTAAACTCATAAATCTCTTTATCTCTTCCTCTCCTCTCTTTGGGGGGGGGAGGGGGAGGGCCATCTGTCATTCTGATTGGCCAATCTGGCCAAAACCACGATAAACAGTCCTACGTACTTATGTTTCATTCTCCAACATCTTAAGAAAAATTTCATACCTCACTCCAAGCTGAAACAGCCACGCATAGCAGATCAAGAAAGGAAGAGGGAGTCCAGTCATCTGGGTTGCCCATGCTAAGAATACCAAGAAGCTGACAGAACAGCATGTCTACTCTATTTGACCATCCCATCTGCACTCTGCTCTATGTCCAGCTGTGCCACAGATATTAACTGCCCAAATTCCTCATCAGCCTTGATTATGGACTTACGGCCAAAGACATGTCTGCATGCTTGTCATTACTGTCCTTTCCCAAATTTTTTTGATTTTTGATTCAAAGCAAGACAACACCATCATGGTCAATTATCTAGCTTGAAAGCCTCCAAAACTTAGGTTGCATACTCCCCAGTTATCCTGCAAGAATCGCAGTAACTTCTAGTAGGTTTACAAAATGGTGGCAATAGGCAGATATGAATCATGCAATGATACAAAGTCAGGTGTTCCAAACAGCCTTAGCATTTCAAGATTTCACTGTAACCTCTCCTTTACTGTATAACAAGGACACAACAGTTCCCCATTTTGTCCAAAGTCATACCAAATTTGATGAGCATTTTCCAAAAGCCTGTTTTATCTTGACACAAATATTGCAAATCCCCACATCTCCTAGCAAGTCATTAATTCACCTTACTGTTCACTGTTGCACACTGTAGACCCAGTATTTTCATGCTGGATCTATGTGGCTTGTCTGTGCAGTTCACAAAGCCAATTAAATGTCTAAGGAGTTCCAGGTTTTCTAGATGAAAGCATTAAACATTAAGTAGGAAGAAGGAAAAAATGAAATGGGAGGTGATAGTAAAGTGAGATTTGTGACTTTTGGAACATGAAAAGTGAGAAGTGCCTGGTTATTTCCATGGCAGCTGACTGGACATGAAAGGAGCTTTTCTGCCCATCTCTGAGATTAAGAGACTTTCGCAAGAGATGGAGCCCTAGACTCTCTTCTCCACAAAACCTTAAGACTGTTGCTTTTCCCAGAGACTTAAATCAATAGCTCTTCAAAGCCCAAAGGTTATGTGTCATCTTTGGAAATGACACACACTAACATGCTGCAGGCTTTAAAGTTATGGGTACTAATTTCACAAAACTAGATCTCAGTAGAATGTGACTGATACTCATGATTTTAGGATCTCACTACATTCAGGCTATTTGTGTAGCTTGGCAGTACTAAAATAGATAAAAGTATGGTGCTAACAAGTAAAATTGTAAATATTGGCTCCTAACATTATGCAGAGATTAATTTAGTTAAGATTTAATGAACAAAACCAAAAAAGCTCGGTCCCACAATATACTGAAATATGCTAATTTAATTCCTACCCACTAGATGGCAGACACTGCACACGCAACACACCAAAAAGCACACACGAGCTGCCAGGAATACGGGACTTCGGCAACTGCCCGACTTCATTTGCCTTACACAGACTGCAATAGAGAGCATACTTCGTGTGTGTTTTTCTGGAATCTGAGAGCAGCTACCAAAAATCAAACATTGTACAATAAAATAAACACATATATATTATATGAATATAATGTAAAAGCCATAAAAGGAATTCACAAAATATGACCAGTTAACAGACCAGTTGCAGCCTACAGCCCATGATCCTAAGATGGCAAGTGTCATCTGTCTTTACTGCACATCAGCACACAGGCAAAACATTTGGATTGCAAAATACTTTTATAAGAGTACTTAAGCATTATCCTACTCAGTATTCCAATGAAAAGAAATCACCGGTCTCCTAGAGACACTCCTTACCTGAGGTGTAAGCTCAACTTCAAGCTCACCAGATAAATACTGGCGTTCAAATTCAGCATTCTCTCCAACATATGATGACACCATGCGTTTTATCTGCTTAGTCTGAAGCAGGAGACCAAGTCCAAAATTGTCGACACTGTGTAGAAAAAGTCAGACAATACTCAGCATTTATAACAGAGTTTTGTTGTATTCAAAGCACTTGATAAAATCTAATGACTTGCCAAGATAGGACAAAGTTATCTCCCTGCACTTCAGACATAAGGAATTGGAGACAAAAGTAAAATTCCAGCTTTTAGGAGGGAGAATATCAAAGCTACAATTAAAATTTAGGAATCCAGTGCTCAGACCTCATCTCTTCCAAGGCACTAAATATATACAAAACTTCATTTTAAAGAGATTTCACGTGGAACAGCTACAAATACCAGCTTAACAAGTGGTGTTATTTTACATATCTGCTCCTTTAAAAACCCTTACTAATTAATAAAAAGTCACACATGGCACAACCTGGCTTTGAGTGAACAAAGACTTATTTTTTCTTTAAACTCTTGCTCCCCATGAAAAAGGCGAGTAATTGCTTAGCAGCTCAAGGAGAAAGGCACATTCACATTTATAGTGCTGGTTTGTATATAAGGTAAGAGAATAACTGAATTTAATTTTTCTTATTACAGTAAATAATTCACTTTCTTATTAAGGAATTGCCTACTCCAGCAAAAGACATTACCACTGCAGCCAAGATTATCTTGTCTGTGTAATAATATCAGCTTAAACTGGATGCTAAAGATAACATACAACATTTTTCTTGTACTAATCCTTCTAAATTCTGATATCCTAAAGACATTACTCTCTATTAGTCTTTAGCATTTTTGTGATGTTTGTCATCCTATATTGTGTACTGACGGGACATGAACATATTTCAAGAGTTACTGTAACAAAAGGGCTCTGTAAAAAAAGCTATTTCAATTTGAAAAAGCTCAAGGTTAAATTATAAAAATGGAAATAAACAGAGATGATACTACAAAGGCATGTTTCTTTCCCATTTCCAACACATTATGCAGGATATTGGCAGACTGATACATGTGTGCGAAGCTCCACTACGTTTATGTTGGATTCTGCAACATATGAGTGGAGAACTCGGACCTTCCACTCCTACTATGAGAAAGATACCATGATCCAGAAGCATCTCACAGAAATTGATATTTATTTGCCACTAGTTGTTTCAATTCAGTATTACGTAATTATCCACACAACGGCTTAAGATTTTAGGATAAGAAATCTTGAAAAATATTAAAAGAATCCTTCAAGAAACCAAACCCAGTATCCAGCATACTGTAATTAACATGCACAGCTGCTTACAATATATGCATCCTATTGAAAACATCACTCCTGAAGATAAGTTCCAAAAAAGTCTGTATTTTCTAATTCTGTTAAATGCTGTAAAGAAATATATCCCTTTCCCATATAAATCTTACCCTCTTGGTACTCTTACACCACCATGTCTACAACACTGCTTTCTTCTTTAGGTACTACCAGAAATTAACTTTCTGCTAATGACCAGATGGAGAAAGTAATGCATCACACTGCTTTCCCTCTAGTCTCCTTCCTTATACCTTACCCAAATTATTGGTAGGTATATCCCTTAACTCTGGCTTTATAAGTTACGGTGATGGGGAAAAAAAGAATGTAAAGGAGACTTGTAGAAGTACTGTAATACAAATCTATATTCCCAATACAAAAAATACTATCTTGCTCAACATGGGAAAAAAACCCAACTTAGAAATCAAGATATGATGCTGAGATAGCTGAGAGGTATTTGTTTTGCACAATAAATCAGTGTAGATCAGAGAAAAGAACCTACTGAGCTGCAACAAACCTCCCCTAATGTACGTTAATACTCCACCACTTCAGGATCCACGTCAGACGTCCCAGCTGCAACCTCCTGGACTCCTTCCAAAAGGCCAGATTCAAGAAGTTTACTATTATACAGTATTAATTTTCAAATGGAAAAGTGCTAATGTTGAACCCACTTTTACAATGGCACCACTGTCCCCTTGCTCGTCCCACAGTACATGCTGCAGTGCTGCGTGCAAAGGCAGAGGGGCTGAGCAGAGCAGTTCCAGCACCAGCTCTTCACCCCCCACCACAGTACTCACAACAGCTGCATGGACAGACGTGCGGTCAGAAAGGCTTCTCAACTGCATGCATAATGAGGTCTATTTTAAGGTTAGTACTTTTTTAAGAAGATAGCCTACTTCTATGCATACTCAGGCATTTTGGAAACTGCATAATAGGAAGTGAAACAAGCTTCTCTGATCTGGTTCTCTGAATCTATTCTATGTTCTCCAGATGTAAAGAACTTGACTTACTATAAAAGCCTTCTCCGCTCCCCTACTCTGACCTATTAAAAAACTAACTCTGATGCAGTGTTGCAGTGCCAAAGTCTTCAGAATAAAATGCGTGCTGCCTGGAAACAACCTATATTTCTGTCTCCCCATAGGAAAAAAATGCAGCAGTTTGAAACTAAAAGAGCTGGGAATACAGTAGAAAGAGGAGTCTTGTGGGCAAAGACAGGGATTAAAAAGAAGACTAAAAATACCAATGCTAGAATTTCCTGTATGGGGTCACTCAAAGCAGGACAATCCCTCTCACAAGAAAACCATCAAACCCTAACCTCTCGTTATAAAAGGTAATAAGCAAATATAACAGGCCAGACAGTATCTGATGGCAGTTTAATGGGTTTGTATAACTAGAGTACTGTGTAGCAAAAGTACAGATGTTAAACAAAACTGTGCAATAGTTTGTAGTGCAAGAACCAACAGAGCCAGCTTGAACTGCTTACAAACCAGAGTTTGCTACTTCTGCGTATCATTCAGATGGTTAACACGGCTCTAGCCATTGCAAAACTTGCAAGCTATCAAAGAGAAGCAGGCAGACACGATATTTCCACATGCAGACACAAAATTCTGAGTGCACGTTCACATGAGAAGGGGGTGGCAATGGAAGGTCAACAGCAGATTTGTAATGGTTAAAGAAATTTCCGCCTCATTTCACTAAAATCTATAATCCTTCCTCTACAGTCTCAGACTGAACGCAGCTTTTAAAATAGGTGTACAGGATGTATTCTTCCCATGCACTCAGTAAAGAATCTTTTTCTGGACTGGAGTACATTGTCCTTCAGACAATTTTGCATGGATCCCATGGGATCCGTACAGGATCCCAGATACATTTGATTCCCTCATCTGATACAGCAAGGTATCTTCTCTCAAACAAAAGTTTGTAGTTACAAAGTTCCCTATAGAAATAGAAAATCGCACAAAATTATTCTCTGTCACGTTCATCCTAAATTGTTCCTCACTTCTTAAGTCACTCTTTCTCCTCACCTCAAAGGCAGTCATTTTATTCAAAAATAAAATTGCAATGAGGATTAGTCACTGAGCACACAGGTCATACAACCGTATTTCCCTAGCACAATGACAAGAGAAATTTCACCTTCATAAAGTCATGCACCAAGAGGCTCTGCCTGCCTGATAACATAAAATTGCTTCAATTCCCAGCTGCATTTCATCTTCAGAGCAGCACCACAAAACCCAATTGCTGTTACTCATCTTCTATGTTTATTTTAGGTGTAAATTTCTTAAAAGAAATATAGTGCAATCCATCTTTTTTAAGGATGCAGTCTGCATTCAGGTTTCCAGCTGAAATAACCCTTTTGCTTTCCATGCACATCAGTTTTCCTTTCATCTCCCTCCGAAAATTCATTTTGAGCACTTCAGCCTATTTTACATTTCCGATGCACACAGCAGTGAAAACACTGTTCTCACGCCTATTCTCCCTACCCTTTGCTCTGTACTTGACATCTCTATCCCTGAATAAAATTAAAAAACAATTTCTGGTTTAGGGAAATTTCTTTTGGTATTACATTTCAATATAACATTTCTTACGTCAATTACTTGTTCTCCCTTTCTGTATTTTGCTGCTTTCTTTGTAGTTTTGTTTTGGTCGCAAAAGTTTATTTGAAGATTTCAGCTTAAATTATGTTTATGCTGAAAATGTTATCCCTAAAATATGTCTTGCAGGCAATGCTCTTCCTATCAAATAGTAACCATAAAAAGAAAAAAAAGACCCTTTACTGTTTGCATGGAAAGAATACATCCTGTATACCTATATTAAAAGCTGTGTTCAGTCGTTCAAAAATTTAAACAAAGGTGAGTGCAATAAAAATGTGTTGCTCTAGATAGGAAGGAAAAAGGCGTGGTGGACGTTGATATAGCTGTTATGTACGCTGTCAGAAGCAGGAAAGCACACATTAGTGCTAGACAGAGAATGCATTCTTTTGCCCACAAAATTGTTAAGATCTCTGGAAGTTTCTCCTTTCTGTATTACGATGAAGTCTTAATCAACAGAATAGATGAAACACATATAGGAAAAGAGATCTAACTGAGCACTCCTCAAGAACGTAGATGACTCAAGTTTCCCATTCTACTGATACAGATGAGAAAAAGTAATCACAATTAAGGACGCTGGGTTGTTTAGCAACACATTCTTTCCTATTGTTTCGTCCCTCTCAGACCTATGAAACCTTCCTGTCAAAAACTACTTTCTGCCTTTTCTAATTAAAAACATAGTCAAAGACAACTCCTGGCCAGATCTGGCCCACGTATCTCAAGTATACTGGTAGCAGTCAAAGGAAACATGCCAATGTTGCACTCCAGATAAAAGGTAATTTGCAGCTCTCAAACCTTTCTCTTTGGTGGCTCAAGGAAAACACATTCTACACCATCACAGAGAATAAGAGGTTAACCTAAGTTTCCAAGCTGATAAAAGCTTCACACACCAACAAGCCCTACACAGCCTGATGAAGTAGGGAATAGAAACTTGCATTCTTATGTAGAAAAAAGGAGGCTTGGAATGTCACACTACTCTGACAAGAGACAGAAGATGGCTTTTGGGGTTTTTCTGGAGGAAGAGGAGGTAATTACACTCTCCTCTCTCTCTCTGCCTTTGTAAAGACATTTATAGGTGTTTAAGAAAAGTGGGGGTGGTCAGGACAGACTGGCTGCATTCCTGGGAATATTGGAAACCGCTGGTAAACAGCATCAATTAGCATGAGGGATTCATTCTTCAGGGATCTCCTGTGTAGACTAGCACGGGATAAAGTCCTGGAGGGAAGAGGGGACCAAGAAACCTGGTTAATATTCAAGGATCATCTTCTTCAAGCTTTGTTGGATGCATCCCAACAAAGAGGAAGTCAGGAAAAATTGCCAGGAGGCCTGCATGGATGAACAAGGAGTCCCTGAAGAAACTCAAAAACAAAAAGGAAGCCTACAGAGGGTGGAAGCAAGGACAGGTAGCCTGGGAGGAATAGAGAGAAATTGTCTGAGCAGTCAGGATCATGTTAAGAAAGCTATAGCCCTGACAGAATTAAATCTGGCCAGGGACGTCAAGGGCAACAAGAAAGGCTTCTATATGTATGTTGGTGACAAAGGAAGAGTAGGGAAAATGTGGTCCCTCTCCAGAAGGGAGCAGGAGACCTGGTCACCTGAGATATGGAGAAGGCTGAGGTAATTCAATGATTTTTTTGCCTCAGTCTTCACCAACAAATGTTCTAGCCACACAGCCCAAGTTGCAGAAGGCAAAGGCAGGGACTGGGAGACTGAGGAACCACCCACTGTAGGTGAAGATGAGGTTCAAGACCATCTAAGGAACCTGAAGGTGCACAAATCCATGGGACCTGATGAGATACATCCACAGGTCCTGAGGGAATTATCCATTGCATTTGAGAAGTCATGGCAGTCCAGTGAAGTTCCCACTCACTGGAAAAGAGGAAACGTAACCCCCATTTTTAAAAAGGGAAAAAACAAAGACCTGGGGAACTACAGACCAGTCAGTCTCACCTCTGTGCCTGGCAATATCATGGAGCAGATCCTCCTGGAAACTCTGCTAAGACACATGGAAAATAAGGAAGTGATAGGTGACAGCCAACATGGCTTCACTAAGGGTAAATCATGCCTGACAAATTTGGTGGCCTTCTACAACATGGTTACAGCATTGGTGAGGGACTTTTTACAAGGGCACGTAGTGACAGGACGAGGGGTAATGGCTTCAAACTGGAAGAGGTTCGATTTAGATTGGATACGAGGAAGAAATTTTTCACTCTGAGGGTGGTAAGGGGCTGGAACAGATTGCCTAGGGAAGTTGTGGATGCCCCATTCCTAGAAGTGTTCAAGACCAGGCTGGATGGGGCTTTGAGCAGCCTGGTCTAGTGGGAGGTGTCCCTGCCGATGGCAGGAGGGTTGGAACTAGAAGATCTTTAAGGTCTCTTCCAACCCAAACCATTCCGTGAATCTATGGTGGATAAGAGAAGAGCAACTGACATCATCTACCTGGACTTGTGCAAAGCATTTGACACTGTCTCGCACAACATCCTGGTCTCTAAATTGGAGAGACACAGATTTGACCGATGGACCACTCAGTTGATAAGGAATTGGCTGGATAGCTGCACTCAAAGAGTTGCAGGCAACGGCTCGATGTCCAAGTGGAGACCAGTGATGAGTGGCATTCCTCAGGGGTCAGCACTGGGACTGGTGCTGTTTAACATCTTAGTTGGCAACATGGACAATGGGATTGTGTGCACCTTCAGCAAGTTTGCTGACGACACCAAGCCACATGGCACGATCTACATGCTGGAGAGAAGGGATGCCATCCAGAAGGACCTGCACAGGCTTGAGAGGTGGGCCTATGTGAACCTCATGAAGTTCAACCAGGCCAAGTGCAAGGTCCTGCACCTGGGTCAGGGCAATCCCAAGCACAAATACAGGCTGGGCAGAGACTGGATTGAGAGCAGTCCTGAGGAGAAGGACTTGGGGGTACTGGTGGACAAGAAGCTCAACAAAAGCTGGCAACATGCGCTTGCAGCCTAGAAAGCCAACCACATCCTGGGCTGCATCAAAAGAAGGATGGCCAGCAGGGTGAGCGAGGTGATTCTGCCCCTCTACTCTGTTCTTGTGAGACCCCACTTGAAGTACTGCATCCAGCTCTGGGGCCCCCAGCATAAGACCTGCTGAAGTGAGTCCAAAGGAGGACTATGAAGATGATCAGAGGGCTGGAGCACCTATCCTGTGAAGACAGGCTGAGAGAGTTGGGGTTGTTCAGCCTGGAGAAGAGAAGGCTCCAGGGAGACCTTATAGCAGCCTTCCAGTACCTAAACGGGACCTACAGGACAGATGGGGAGGGACTCCTGATCAGGGAGTGTAGTGATAGGACAGGGGTAATGGTTTTAAACTGAAAGACAGTAGATTTAGATTAGATATGAGTACGAAATTCTTTACTGTGAGGGTGGTGAGGCACTGGAACAGGCTGCTCATAGAAGCTGTAGATGCCCCACCCCTGGAAGTGTTCGAGGCCAGGTTCGATGGGACTTTAAACAACATTTCTAGTGGGAGGTGTCCCTGCCTATGGCAGGGTGGTTGGAACTAGATGATCTTCAAGGTCCCTTCCAACTCTAACCATTCTATGATTCATTCTATATCTCTTAAAGAGAAGTCTTCCTCTATACTTGTTGTTCAAAGATTCAAAGGTTCAAAGACCAAGTGCAGGGTCCTCCATCTGGGTCAGGGCAATCCCAAGCACCGATATAGGCTGGGCAATGACTGGCTTGAGGGCACCCCTGAAGAAAAGGACTTGGGGGTACTGGTGGACAAGAGGCTCAACATGAGCCATCAGTGTGCACTTGCAGCCCAGAAAGCCAATCGTATCCTGGGCTGCACCAAGAGAAGCGTGGCCAGCAGGTTGAGGGAGGTGATTCTGCCCCTTTACTCCACTCTCGTGAGACCCCACCTGGAGTACTGCATCCAGCTCTGGAGCCCCTACTACAAGAGAGATATGGACGTGCTGGAGCATGTCCAGAGAAGGGCCACGAGGATGATCAGAGGGCTGGAGCTCCTATGAAAACAGACTGAGAGAGTTGGGGTTGTTCAGCCTGGAGAAGAGAAGGCTCCAGGGAGACCTTATAGCAGCCTTCCAGTCTGGAGAAAAGAAGGCTCCAAGGAGACCTTATTTTGGCCTACCAGTATCTTAAGGGGGCCTACAAGAAAGCTGGTGAGGGACTTTTTAGGATGTCGGGTAATGGTAGGACTAGAGGGAATGGATTAAAACTAGAAACGGGTCGATTCAGATTGGACATTAGGAAGAAGTTCTTCACCATGAGGGTGGTGAGACACTGGAACAGGTTACCCAGAGAGGTGGTGGAAGCCCCATCCGTGGAATTTTTTAAGGTCAGGCTGGATGGGGCTCTGAGCAACCTGATCTAATGGGAGATGTCCCTGCCCAGGGCAGGGGTGTTGGAAACTAGATGATCTTTAAGGTCCCTTCCAACCCTGACAATTCTATGATTCTATGATTCTGCAGGACCTGCAATGCATATTCCTAGGAGATCTCACCAAGACCACAAGTCACTAGTTATGAAAGATTAACATGAATATCTGAGTTTTGGAGAATTAAAACATGTTGGCCAAAGAGGAGCTACATGATGCCCTACCTGACCTTTCTCCTCTAGTAATTTGGGGATTGGAAGGACAGGAGGCTAACTACCTCACCCCTGAAGACTATGGATTCAGAAAGCATGTAGTAAGAATACTGGGGCAAGGCTCCACTTCAGGCAGAAACTAGTTTCCTGCAATGTACTACTACTGCTATGTCATGGTTTAGGCTGGGCTGGCCACTAAACAAATGACAACTGTTTTCTATTATCCCCTCTCCCTTGGAGAGAGACTTATGGGTTGGGGGAAAAAAAAAAAAAAAACTAGAACAAAACCCAAAAGCTTTAATGAAATATTAACAATTAAAAGATAATACTAAAAAAAAAATAGAGTTTTATATATATATATATATGCAAACATAGACGAAACCAGTACAGTGCTCCCAAAATGACGACCACATCACCGACAGGCACTGGGAAAGTCCCACACTGGACCCAGCAGCAGACAACAACTGGATTCAGGCACACATGGATTGGGATCAAAGGCAGAAGAATGGACAGAGTCCTCCTTGGACACCGGCCATTGAAGAGGAGAAGTTAACCCCTTTGATCCCACAGCCTTATACTGAGCATGATGCAGATGGGATGGAATACCCCATTGGTCAGTTTGGAGTTTGGGTCACCTGTCCTATCTGCTTCTCCCCACAGATGCGACCCCTCTGTGCTCTTCCACTTTTGATCCTCCAACTTGGTACATAAAAAAAAATTAGCTGGCCTTGGTTGTTATAGAAATAAATACAATCAAGAGCCTCTCTGCATACCATTCCTTAGTATTAACTATAAAACTCAAGATGTTATCACTGCCAGAAGCAGACACTGTCTGAAGAACACACTGTTAATTTCAGAGAGTGCAGTCAGTTAGAAGAGGCTTAACTGAAAAGTAAAATTACTGAAAAGGAAAATTGGTTTTGTTCTGTCTCAAACCGTGACATGCAAAAAAGCGTATTTATGGTTGGTCCTATTCCTGGAGAATGCTGGAGACATTAGTCAGCTTCTGGAGATACATGAGCAGTCTCTCTAGGCATTCAGCAGGTCCAAGTATTACACAACTATGCCTGAAACTTGATAACAGAGGGACCTGTTCCAGAGCTAGAAATTTTCCTGGCAAGAGGCTAGGAGGGTGAGAGGGAAACAATTTCTTCTATCATTGGACACTTAAAAGACACTTCATCTCGTCTGTTTTACTTTGTAACAACAGCATTTCAGTCCTCAAAAGTATCTGCTCCAAGTTCCATGCAATTACATCTTCCCAATAGGTCCACACTTCCCACAGAAGCTCACATATGCTCCCCAACTAAAAGGAATGCATCAATATACCTGTTTGGCACCTCTTAGTACCACAGCCTTAAGCTTTCAGGCTCACAGGGTGCCTGACTATCACGTGAAATTTTACCAACATGAAAGAAGGTATGTGGCTGAAGACACCATCTGAGTTCTCAGTGAGGCACATGCAGAGGTCCACAAACATAGTGATATAGTATAAACCTGGCAGCACCAGAAAGCGATCCTTTATTGCCTTTGTGCAGGAAATGAGTAGATGCCTACTGATGCGTACTGAACACGGTGTTTGCCAGACGACACTGAACAAAAGTGCAGGCACACCAAGGGTAAAATAAATGTGGACAATTACTCACATAACAGTTCTTGATGACTCATCTTTCCCAGTCATATAGCTGGCTCTTAACAGTAAGACTATGTCCCACAATCCCCCATGCATTATATTGGAAGATTACTAAGGAGCCAGCTCAGATGATACTCTGTTTCTCCTCTTTGTCCATCCCACACTCCCAGCAGGGTACATAGAATGAGGGCAAGATGAGGAATGGGAGTCAAATAACATGGAGAGGGACACAGATACAGCTCATAGGAAGGTAAATTCGACAGAGGCGTAATGTTTATTTGCCTTATCGATTCTTGAGACACTGTCTGCAACAACCTTTTTTCTTTCCTTTTTCATACAACATTTTCCCATCTGTCCTAATGGGAACTGCTTAATGGAAAGCAGAAAAGACATGTAGAAGCTCTCTGAGGGAAGGTGACTGAGAAGAGAGGAGGAAGAGAAAAGTATGCTAAGGCAGTCCGGGTCAGGAGAAGAAAGAAAACAGGGCACTGGGTCGCAGCTCCCAGAAACCACATAAAAACCGCCTCACCACCTTTTCAGTCCATGGCATAGGACAAAAGAAAGTGCACTGAATCTTCCTCAGCTAGGCATCCTGAGACTTCTTCCATTTGAGGGCAGAAAGAAGAAACAAATAAGGGAATCCATGGTTGGTGGGAATCATGAAGCCCTGCGTGCAAATTGGCATGACTGAGCCTTAAGCTCCCTCTGCTCCTCCTCTACAGAGTTTGCACTGCACTCTTCTCCCTCTGCTACTAAAGCCTTCTTAGGGAAGCCCTTGTCCTCTCTGCTCTGATAACTTCATCTCAGCTCCAGCCTCAAAGCAAAATGGCAGTATTCTTCCTCCAAAAACAATGCTCCATTCCTGTAGGAATGATGGATGCGGGCATATAGGGCAAGTCCATCAAAAGATTATGAAAGTAGGTAATTTTTGAAGAGGACAAGTATGGTACATTGCATGGTTATGTCAGCAGCAAGGTCTCCTCTTCCCACATTCCCTTCTGCTATGAAATGGCATATTGTGTTTTCATTACAACAAATAAAACAACTTTATTCAGAACTTTTAAGATTTACCACATTTTTCCTTCACAGTGAAGTTATATGGCATAGATTTAATCCAATAAATATTCTCATTTCATCATGAATGCATCATACTTCAGAAGTCTTCTGGATGAAAGCTAAGTTTAATTTTTGTTGTCACTTTTCTAAAAGCAAGTTGATACAGTTCCTCGACCACGCCGAGTTCTATACCTATTTTGTCTTCCTCATTTGTAATCACAACCACAAAGTCATCTGCACAGCTGATTTCTCAATAGTTCCATGTAGTGCAAAGTTTAGTACAATTCACCCTGCCAAAATCTTAAATAACCTCCACACTAAAATTAGCAAGATGACCTTGTCAGATTTTCAGGGATTTGCAGTTCAGACAGTGTCACCAATTTAACAGTTGTAATAAAGCATCTGATTAGATTCATTACAAAGAATGGAGATGCTTTCCATACAAAGATGGATATGAACTACTTCAAATAATCCACTTAACACTGAAAATATGTTATACATCTTGCCTCATCATTTTGGCAACTTGCCACATGTAGGATTTTACCTAATTCCACTCTTATCTCTCCAGCAAGAGAGATGACAGTCATTGGTGACCTTGTATTTCACTTCTGAAAGTACATTTAATTTGGGATGTATAAAGAATTTCTTATGCATATATAAATATGACACACACAATGTAAGATACTCTGAGCATCACCTTGAACATATCTTTATGTACATACAAGCCTTCTTCCCAGTCCCTCATAGACTGGGGAGGTTGTATTTTAGCTCTCCGAATCAAGGGATTCTCAAATTCATGTCACCTTATACTATGTGAAAAAAATTCTCAACTTCCTGTGAGTTTGGAATGCAACTTCCACCTCACAGCATTTTTTTATATAGACATATTTTTCATACGTATAATATAAATATATGTAAGTATATATAAGTATAAATAACATACATACAGATATATATATCTAAAAAAGTAATAATACGGATGGAATTAAGCCATAGGAATTACATATGCAAGAACAAACACGGAGTCTGTGGCAAATGTCAGGCACATTTTGTTTTTAACATGCAATTCAAAACATGCAATTCAAAGCAATGACTGAAAAAATGAGATAACCTTAAACTTTAACACACATAACATTTATCAATCCTGCCTTAAATTCAAAACATTTAATTGCTAAGAACATAAAAATACCTTTTGTGCTTCAGAATGTGGGGTGCTGTAACTTTACCATTGCATCTGATGCCATAGAGTAGTGCCTTACCTGGGGATTTGGCAACTGCAAATAGCCCATTAGGAAACAAGGGTATTATGTTCAATATAATGACCAACAGTTTAAACTTTTATCTCAAAGCTGTTTTCTCCTTACTAATGCATAACGTTGTTAACACCAAAAGAACTTATTCAAAAGGAGCACAGAGACCAAATGTTCAAAAAGCTGGTAATGCCTTTTAAGCAGACAGTCTGAATCTGTGATAATCTGACAGCATGCTGTCGGTCTCCGTTTAGATGATCACACAGGTGATTAGTAATTAAGATACTAACTGTGACTTCTCTATTTTTACTGCAGGTGAAACCCTGCTGTTCAACGTTACTGCATTCAAAATAAAACGCATATTTACGTCTTAAAAACAGACAAAGCCCAGAGGGAAGTAGCTCATTTGATAAAACAGTCAGACCACATGTGCAGCTACTACAAGTAACGGACTTCAGTTTTATCAAGTACAGATTCAGCCTAGTGAGGTGGTAGAGACAGAACAGAAGTGTTGATCTCAGAACGTGATTATACCCAAAATTAGTCATCCATTTCATTAAGCAAAATGAATTAAAAATAATAATTTGGTGCCAACTTCTTAAACATTCCTTTTAATATTTGGCTGTGTTGACAAGAACATTGTTTGTGTTGCAACACAGAATCTGAACAAATAGGTCTGGTAGCCTGCATTAGGGAAATCTTAGCATAAGCTGACCTGAAACATCCAAGTCCACTCTAACTTGAAATTAACATGCAACAGGATACCATGAAGTCACAAGCAGATGAAAAAACAGCCACATGCAAGAAGGTACTGTATACTAATCACAACCACATCAGTAATTTACTGAATCACGGTTGAAAATAAGGACCTTCTGACCTATGTGGAGTGAACCAAATTTAAACAATAATGCAGCAAAAATTTAATAAAATGGATTGTAGTAGCTTACTGACACAGAATCCTCCAAATTTAAAGGGCATATAGTAACACAGTGTAAACAAATACTTAAAATACAAACATAGGCAAAACAAGTTATAAGGGAAGGTGCGAGAGGTGGTATTTTAGAAGCACATTCACCCATCGTAGTATCTTTCACTATCTCCCTGGTTCACAAGCTCATTTCCCCTGCAGCAAGTTGTGTAAATACCACAGATACTGGATATTTGCACTGCTTCCCTCTCAAACACTTCGCCTTGTTTGGCTTGGCAAAAGAGTAACTACCCTTAAAGGTGCAGTTTCACTAGCTAACACGTGGCGTACACACCAGCATAATGCACAGCAACAGCCAGCAAGTTTAGCAGTATGATGTTTCTAACTAGCGTGCCTGAGAGCACCCCATACACTACTGTACAACCTGTCCTTGGGAAGCCTTTCAAAGGCCAAAAGAAGGACTTTACCTGCCAGCAACTACATGACTTGCACAAGGATTTGCAGGAGGAATCTCCTCCCTATTACACTGCAGCACGGAACAGCAGGGTGTGAACTTGTGAACAACCTACTCCTTTAAGGTTGTTTCCAGGCACTGCCAAGCATTTCTAGGCTTTGCTGAACCTTCTCTCCAGCTAAAAGAGAGTTGGTAAGAATGCTTCAGGACTTCCCAATTGCTGCTTTGCCCTAGAGGCAAGTGAAGTGCTGTCTCCATTGCCGCTATTTTAGTTATAAACAGATCGCTCTAACACATTTTGTGGTTCAGGCAGATTGAAAGACTCATGACTTAATCCACATAGCTGCACTGTTCTCCAAAACAGGCTGTCTGTCTCTGTATTTGGCTCCTTCCCTGCTCCAATTACAAGTTGCCTGCTAACCCCACTGCAGGATAACAAAACCTAACCACAATTACCTCCTGTTTGGTGGTAGAGCTGGAGAACAGAAAGCAGCTGCAGTCAGGAAGATGAAACACAGAAGGGCATCATCAGCTGCAGCACAGCAGAGCCAAAGCAAAACACACTGAATCCTGAGGCATCTTGGAAAGTGGGAAGCTACTCATCCCACAAAATACCTGACACCTCGAGACTAAAGGAACAATTTACCCTTCGAATACCACTGCTGCAGGGTATATGATTGCTGTGCTACTTCAGTTTTCAAATCCCTTTATTAGTATTGCAATACTCTATAATAGCACTATACTTTTTGACAAGAATATGTTTAAATGGTATCAGTCGCTGTGATGAGGATTCTCACTTTATTAATGATGACATCTGTGCTTTAGCCTGGTTCCCAAACCTTACCAAACTATAGCAGAGTAAGCTCCATATAATAGTAATACAATAAATAAACACAAGAGATGAGACTATATTTTATTATTAATTTAATTTAGAAATAAATGATACTGTTTAGCATGAGAGCAAAACCAGGATTTTTACAAACTAGACATTATGAAAAGCCTAGATGCCCTCAGGCATTTTCAAATCACTACACTGTTCTGTGAGGAGCTTACCACACTTTCATGAATGTTCATAGAAAACAAGTTTCAAGAAAAAAGAATTAAATTTTGCTTTCCCATCAGCAACCAAATGTTTTACAGTAATCACTCCAGCCTCGAAGTCCAAAGCATTTTCAGGGAAGTTAGCATTATTTCAAACAAAATTAATTCTAACCTGTAACACCACCAACTATATGCAGAATACAATACAAAATGTTGTCTTCTCCATTCTATTCCACAATATTTCTCACTTTTCCTCACCTCCCTCCCAGGAGCATCTGTGCAATCTCTCTGTCTACATAGGTGTGTGTCATTGAGAAGTAAGAGTATGAGGAAAGTGAGTGATCTCTACTCCAAGCAATCGATATTTCCACTCAAACTTATTTCTGTCTCTCCTTTTTATCATCCAGCAGAAATTGTTTCCCACAAGAGTCTAAGGAGCTTGAGTTTGACTATGTATGTGCCAAATACCAACACAAATCATATCTGTTACCCAATCAATGTGCAATGGCAAGAATGAGGCACTGAAAAAAGATGAAGATCAACATATTGTGAACTTCAGCCTCAGAAGCCTGCACTATACAGATAGATAGATAGATAAACTAAATCTGTGGGTTTTGAATGGTATTCTGGTTTTAACTTATGTTAAATACACTTGGGTTAAAAACAAAACAGATTGGGATACAAATCTATGGACAAAGTATATGGGAGATGTAATGTTGTAGCTGAAAAATAGCACAAAGTATTATTAGATAAATCCCACCTAATTCCCTTCTTTTGCAAGGCTGGAGGAATTGAAGGAGCAAGGTTTGACATCTATTTTCATTTTGTATGAAGAACAAGGGTCTTTATACCCAAGTAACCTTTCTGGCTCACGTAAACTTGTCTCTCTTTTATTCTAACATAGGCACCGAAGAAAACAGTTTCCCAGTGATTTTTCCCCCCACCTACAGCTCTTGTTCTGCAATTGGATAAAGGCTGAGCTTCTACAGAACAGATGGGAGGCATCCAACCCAAGGGAAAGGGCTCATAATTGCAAGCATTAATGAAGTTCCACAAAAAGCATTCAAAATGATTATTTCACCAGAAATACAGTATTCAAAAGTAAAAATTTCACAGAAAATGTAATAACACAGGTACTACCATTTGCTGAAAGTAACCAACATTATAAAAAAAAAGCCAACAGACAAACAAAAACCTGGAAGAATGCTCACAAACTATCTTCCTTACCAACTGGGGTGTGTAACTGTGAGAAGACTCTTATTTCACAAGACGACAGAGTTTAGAATGAGCTCCCTAATCAAAGAAAATTTGCTAAAGAAACTGCAATGCCAGTAGGAGACACCAATCTTCCAATCTACAGTGAACTAAATTACACTAGTATTATGAAGTTGCTGAAGGTGACACTTAATAGGCTAAGTCACTGAACCAAGGTTTGGGCCACCTGCAGATGCTAGTCATTCAACAACACTGCAAGAACACAATATCAGTCTTATTGACCAGGCTGATTTCAAATACAAGTCATTATATTCTGAATATACATTTTTTTATTTAATTTAATTTCTATTTTATCAATGCACTTCAACAGAAGTAGGCCGTAGTTATTTACATGAATATATCTGATCGTTAGGTATTGTGAAGTCTACTACAATGAACACGTGTAAAAATTAGCCCTAATGAGAAAATGAGAAATTATATGTACAAGAATTATTCTCACAATTAACCCCACAAGAATTTCTTAATGGGCAATCATTTCAAAAAAGAAATCAAAAATGACAAAACCCATTAAAGAGGCTCTCCATTCTTTCATCATAAATATTTTCCACTGTTGTTGTGGTGTTTGGGGATTTTTTAAAGTAACAGAATTACAATAAGAATGTCAGAAAGTTAAAAAAAAATAAAAATCTGTATTTTGGAACTTACACACACACAAAAAAAAAATCACTGATGTTACATTTAAAGCATCTAAGTCAGAATTTTCAGTTACCGTCAACCAGTTAAATATATTTAAATACACATAACTGCAACTGTCTACAACAGTGACAATTGCTCCCTGACAAAGCCGAGTATACATACAGTACTGTACTTTCTGGGCTCATTCCAAAAACAACACGTTCAAACAAAGCTGTGTGGTTAATATGAAAATTCTTATGATGAAAAATAAGACTCTTTCATACATATCAGCTTTTTCACATGAACAGAATAATTAGTCTGTACTTACTAAACTACACATATTAAACCATATGAATACCTACCCTGCATTATTACTGACTGCTGTTATTCCCTTTACTCCAGTCTTCAGTAAACCTCCAATGAGGTTTTCAGGAATCCCACACAATCCAAAACCTACGTAAAATAAAAGAATATTGAATACATAACAAGTATTTGAAAGAACATAGATTAATAAGAAGTCTGAGAATGTGCACTGTTTAATTAAAAATCTTGTCTGAGTAGAACCAGTTCCTTAGTTGACAAATAAGCCAAAGCTTCTGGAAAGAGCTGTACTCTAGTACTGGAATCTCTCAGTCACTAGGTGATTCCCAGTTTGAATAAAAGCCATTCAACCATCAGAGGTCTGCTCATACACAAATGGCCTTTGGAGAAGGGCTGCGGGACCTTGGCTCTCCTGGTATGTATCCTAACCACTGTACTCATTATTCCTCCTTCTCTTTCTACCCAACTAACCTTCAGTTCTTTGCTGCACATAACAATGTCAAACAGGAGGAGCGAGGGGCTCTCCCACATAGCTTAGCCTATAATTAGGTGATAAAAATCTGGGAATCTTAATGCTCTCGGGAAGGTGTGTAACTGTAAGCAGAGTAACCCAGATCCCCACCCAGGCTGGGGTGCCTGACACCCCTACCTATTATGCAAGAACCCAGCACACCCAAAATGAAATACCGTGCCACATATGAGGCACCTAAATCTTAGGCCAGACTCTAACACTACAACTACTACCATCTCGTTCCCAACCACTTAGCCTCATATCTCCTTTTGTTCCAACAACAGAAAAAAATACAACAATTCTTCCTAGAAGGCATTTTGCTTCATTACACATGTCCAGTGAGGTTTCCCGTGTTTTACAACATTATATTCATTACTTCTTCAATACTAAAAATCGCTTATAACCTACTAAATATAGAGATGGCTTTTCTTTCAGTAGATTGAAGAGCATGAAATTGTGGAAATCACAGAATCACAGAATGGTTTGGGTTGTAAGGGACCTTAAAGATCATCTAGTCCCAATCTCCCTGCCATGGGCAGGGACACCTCCCACTAGACCAGGTGGCTGAAAACCTCATCCAGCCTGGCCTTGAACACCTCCAGGGATGGGGCATTGACAACTTCCCTGGGCAACCCATCTAGAAGATTCAAAAGCTCAAATCACAGTGAAAGTCAGTGTGACACAACTTCTTGACTCTTTTGAAAGTCCTACACATCACCATCTAGTGTAACGTAGATAAGTATTATCACCAATCCTACAGCCAGGAACAGGTTAGGTGATTTGTTCAAGGTCAGAGAGACCCAGTGACTAGGCAAACACAGAATAACGAGAATGTTACCATAAAAATAATCAAACCAGATTTTATTTCTTCACCATCTGAAATAATAATGCTAACTTGAAAAAGCCCAAGTTGAGTTTCTGCATTCAAACTGGCACCAGTGAAGTCTAACACTTCGCTAGTGGGCTTTTTCCCCGCCCTAAGAAACAAATTGGGATTTTCTCACAGAAAGAGTCTGCCCCTCATTAGCAGAGTAGGAAGTCACTTGTTTAAAATACCCATGCAAGTATATGGATTCTCAAATTAGTTAATATTAAAAAAACCACAGTAAAAGGGTAAAAAGCATCCTATTAATAGAACACGTGATGGCATCAATAAACAATCTAAATATTTACCACCAACAAGTATAGTTGCCCCATTGGGTATATCTTTTACAGCTTCAACAGGATCAGTATAAAATTTGGTGTTGCGATGACAGCTGGTAGAAAAATAACATCCACAAATCTGGAACAACATTAAAAGAAACAACTGAATCAATAAAAAGCATTATATAGTAGCTTTACAATGATGACCATCCCTCTGGCTAGATAAGGGGGAAAATATATAAAATAAGATATTACTACTGTGACCACTAAACACTTGGGGGTTGGGAGGCGGGAAGGATTCAGGTCTCCAAAACAAGGACTCTATTGTCTCTCTATCCCCCACATCACCCATATTTTATGACATTCATATGTATTATGAAGGCTTTAGGCTTAATATGAGCTGCATCAATTTGACAATATACAAACAGATTTTAAATTTCTAAATTCCACCCTAAGCTGCTGACAAATTGTGACTTACTGTGAACAGATTCACGAATGCAATTCCCCAGCACAAGTTAGAGCAACCCAAAGACTGCTCTAACCTACATATTGCAACTTGTAGCTTCAAAGATATCCAGACACTAAGCATAACCAGAAATTGCTGAAGCGGAGAGCCAATACCGCCACAAAATTTGAGTGGAGGCCAAGGAACAGTATGAAGCACAGCACGGTGATGGCAGTATAGTAAGGAGGGATGCCATTCAACGGATTGAACCTTCCCCCAGCTTCCTAATGCAGTCTTAGAGCTCTTTGTGTTGTTGAAGAACAGCCCAGAGTCAGGGAGACTCCAACAAACTGATGAAATAGGGAGGTCATGAAGGAAATCAATACAAATCCCACCCCCAACACTAGACTTCACCGTGCAAAGCCATTACACGGTAACCATCCTAACTCATCTACTGTATTCTTAGATCACAGTTACCCTTTTTTTTTTTTTAATTTTTTAAGTATTTCCCACTAATACTACCATGCATTAATGCTAATCTAGTACTATCAAGGCACCGGGAGCAACTGACATTTAAATCACTACATTGACACAGTCTCCATAAGTTGAGAGTATTTAGAAGTTAAAATACTACCTACTGGTGTTTCCACTTCTAATTTGACAGTAGAAGTGAGAAATTTTAAACTGGGAAAGAAGGAAAAAAGAAGAACATAAATAATAAACAAGCTAATCTACACATGTTTTAAAGACAATAGCCTAATTTTTCCCTAAAGAGTTGCCTTCAAGATCCAGTTTCAACCATTGCAGTAATTTTTGGCTCAGTTTCAAGATTACACAAAGTGCCTTCTTTATAAAATTAAGGCTGAAAGAGTTTATACTAAGTATTACGAAAACCTTTCTGAATGGAGGCTTTTCTCCTTCCCAATGGAAACACTGATGTTCCCCTGCTTTGATAGGCTAAAAAAAAAATAAATCAGTACACGGGTCATAAAGAACAGTGCCAAGTGAGAAAAAGACGCTTCCCTATGCTCAATTATACCATGACTGTTTCTTTCAGAAACATTTTTTTCATAACGACAGTAAGACTGCAAAGAACGTCTCTTCTGATCCCATTTGGTAGGCATGTGACAAAATGAGTTTAAAGTGCTGGCAGCCTTGGGAGCCCCAGTACAACAGAGCTGTAAAGCAGGCATGAGGGACAGGGCTGGAGGGAGGCCAGACCACTACCATGCCCCTGTACCCACACATAGGAAAATATTTTAAAGAGACCACATGATAGCTTTTCTTTAATCTTCCCAACTGCCTGTAACAGTGGGGAACAACAGAGCAGCGTACGTTACGTATGCGCGCACTCCCAGGTTGGATGTCTGTAATGAGGGTATCTGGCCTCCTCTACTAAGTACGTTCTTTTCAGTCCCTTTACCACCTGCTCTGCTGTTTGCGAGCAATGGGCTTTCAGGAAACCGAGGTGCCAGGGATCACCCACGCTCCCCTGCACACCAGGGCAGCAAGCTGAGACGTCGGGAGCCTGGCAGCCCGGGTTTAAGAGAGAAGTAACATGGGGACAGATGGGCTCCTAGAACGATCAACAAAATCGAAATAACTTTAATAGAAGAGCAAAATATAACTTAGCAAGACAAAGACTGGAAGGGCGATGATGATTTGTCCATAAAGACATCAGGAAGAGTAAACACTGGCATGAGAAGGAGACTAAACGCGCTGTTTCAACTAAAATAAGAAAAGCCACAGAAACAATTCTGGCTGAAGAGACAAAAAATTAACGTGGCTATGGTTACACGTGGGCTGGAAACCATTAGATGGGTGAGGTTTGGCAGCCGCCTCCCCCAGAAGAGCGAGGCAAGCCGGGCTGAGCTCCGCACCCCTATGAAGGCAGCGGGCGCAGGGCTGCCCGGGAGCCGCGCTCGGCCCCCTCGCTCGCACCTGCAGCCTGCCTCTGGCAGACACCGAGGTGAGCGAGATCGAAATACACAGCAATATACTGTCATTGTGCTGCGATTTCAAATGCAGGGGAAATTAAAAAAAATAAAAAAATTAAAAAAAACCTAAACCTCTAAGACGAATCTCCGGGACCCCCAAGGTCACCGCATCCCAACCCGCCGCCGGGGCCAGGCCCGCCCCGCCGCCCGCCTTGGGGCCAAACCCGCCACTTTCATAGAAAAAAAGAACGAAGCCCATCACGCTTCTCCCCCGCGGGGGCGGGTAACGCCAGCCTGGGGAGGAGGGGGCAGCAGCGCGGCCGCCTACCCCCGGGGCCCC